>OY735899.1:1212500-1812500 GCA_963506565.1 Tachystola acroxantha | reverse complement strand
AACTCAGACTTGAGAACGTATTTGCTGATTGCAGGCGAACCGCGACTTGAGAAAAAACATCACGTGATACGCCGTTAAGATTGGTTTATTAATAAATGACATACTTGAGATGGCGATCACGTCTTGATAGTGTATCAGCTGAATTCGCTCTTGAGGGTTTGAGCTCAGACTATTAATACGGGCCTTTGGCCAAATTGGCGAGATCTTGAAAAAGGGTCAAGTACGGTCTACTACAAACCGACGAGCATGCATGAAGAGATTGATGAATGTGGACGAGGCAAGGGTTGTGTGCCAGGATCGCAGCAGATGGAAGTCCATCATCTCTGCCTACCCCTACGGGAATCATGCGTGAGTTTATATAAAAAATAGCCATTCGCCGGCAGCAGGATGCATGTGCATCCAAACTGCCAGACGTTAGGATCCCAGAATGAGGAACCTCCTCACAATACGTGCCGTGTCCAGCAGCACTGCCTTCTGTATCCGGCTCTTGACCCAGCTGTCTAGCGAGAGGCTCTTAAGGAGTTGGTCGAGACTCTTCGCTATTAAACCATTCACGGTCCATTTATTTAAAAGTTATAAATCGGCGTAGATGGAGAGACGATATCGTTAGATACAGGGATGGGTGGCTGGAAGAGGCTCAGGACAGGGATGGATGGAAGAGGAGGGGGGAGACCTTTGCCCAGCAGTGGGACAATTTATAGGTTAACAAAAAAAAGTTATAAATATTTAAACAGTCTGAGATTTCGTTAAAAACAACTCTATCATTGAACAAAACAAAAACAGTCTTGGTCCGCAGAGGACGGGCATAGAGGTGAAACATAAATGTTTTATTCACACTCGTATCAATGTCAATGCATTTCCGGAGTTGGTATGATTTCATGCGACATCTGCTGTCTGACGATTATACAGGCCTTCGGGAACACGTGCACAGACACTACGGGATGATCAAGCACTTTGGACCGTTCTTATTATCTGCGTCGTAAGAGTTGAAATCGTACTGCAAGTGTACAAGAGCTGCTGTTACTTCGTACATCATAACACCTTTAAGGAGAATCTCGAATTAAATTGTTACTTAAATCAAGCGCTGTGGTTTTGTTATTCAATTCAAATTGCTGGGGGGCGGCATCAAAACAATTTATAGCTGAGATAAGCCGCCGCCTTCGAGAGAGGGGTTGTGACTCTCGCTCCGGGTCCTACCTGGTGCAAAGGTTGGCCATAGCTATACAGCGCGGTAACGTCGCAAGCGTTATGGGCACCTTTGCACCGGGTATGACAAGGGGCGGGGTTATTTGATTGACGAAGGTCCAACGGATAATTTAGATATAAGTATATTATTGTATTAGTTTTAAGATTGACATAATAAATTATTACTAATTCAATGATAGCGTGAAAAATTTCTTCACAAAAGTCCTACCAACGGCAATAATTTTTTGATCATGTTCTAATTTATTCACCGAGCATGGATAATGCGTAATTCAAATTCTGAGTAAAAAATCGCGCATCATCGTAAATCATGTTTCTAACCGAATGTTAGACATGGTTGTCGGAATACTACTAGGTACCTACTATTGTCTGATAGATGGAATTGCGTAACATACCCTTTAAGTATGTTAAAGCGATGAAGATTTTCGGTGGGCGTGGCGTGGCCTGCGGTGGCTCAGTTGGTAACAGCGTGTCACGGATGACAAGGTCGCAGGTCCTGCCCACGGCAAGAATTTTTTCATCGTGTTCTAATTTATTCACCGAGCATGGATAATGCTTAATTCAAAATCTGAGTAAAAAGACATTGCCACATCTCAGTGGAACGTGACCATTTAAGCTGTACCTATCATTTTGTTGGGGACTTATTACGGGTTTCATATTGCATAATCATAATCAGTATCATTTTCTACTACTCTCGCAACTCCTATAGAAGAATAACAAAAACAATGAATAAATCGCTTCGATTTCTTACTATTTTCTGAATTCTTAATTAAGAAGCTGTTTTTTTCGAATCGCAACTTGTACAAAACTTTATTTTAAATGAATAATTTAAAAAAAACCGAAGATATTTTACATTTATTCGTTATCTTGTACAACTTGCGGTTGATGGTGGGGCAGAATCTGGCATGGTCATTTCTTTATTTACTAAAATGATTACAGCTCTGTCAGTTTACCGTTGGACTCCGCACTAGGTGTAGCCTGTATCGCGGTAGCTCTCAACACAAGTTACATATCACTAGAAAACCAAAGTGCAATGCTGTAGTTATCACCAAGTATAATTCTAAAACTAAACGCAACTGTCACTGTTACTCATATCATATACTTAAACACTTAAACCGATGACCAAATCAAGTGTCTTATTTTGAAAACAAAAACTACCCTACCCTACTAACCTTTTAGGCTGTTCTGTAATGCCTAATCATTTTCACATTATTTTAAATAATACTAACCAAAAAATACATAAACTAAAAACTATATGTACAAAGGGTCGGTTGAACTATCTGAATGGCTTAGCATTACAGATAGTTCAACCGATCCCCGCTGTCCGGCAACGTGCCCAAAATGCTGGCGGCATTTCCCCTCTGGGTCGCTAGGCTGATCCTTTGGGCGAAATACAGGCCAGCACTTTGGTCACGCGTGGACTCCACGAGCCGCGCCGACAGATCTTTCAAAATCTCCATGGCTCCCGGCCCCCACGGACCTAGCGTCTCTACCCCAAACGGCACAAATATGTAGCCTCTGTCGAGGCTACTATACTTGCGCCGCTTGAGGGATTCGGCTGCTGCAGCAGCGCCACTTGCTCGTTGTGATGTTTCAGGAAGGTGGGACGGCGCCAGCGTATCAACACACGTGGCATCTCACACCAATGGCCGTCCATTGATTTTATTTTATTGATTTCCTATAAATAACAGGAGATCAATGCTCAAACAGAGCAAATATGCAGCTATCGGCGATAATTGAGCCGTTTGTTGTGGAGACGCTCTGAGGCACACGCACGGACGGAGTCGGACTCTTCCGAGGCTTCCGTGCAACGCAACTTAACCCCGTAACTTTGCTCTAACGAAAAGATAAACTAGTTCAATTTATTGTAAATCACTATATTATAATTAAAGTTAAAACTATGTACAAAATAATATTAAAAAACAAATAAATATATAGTTCACGAGCAGGGCGGCGGGGGCGGCGGCCGGCGCCGCGGAAAGTCTCAAGCGGCGCAAATATGCGTAGTAGAGACCATGGGGCCATGGGGACCAGAGGCGCGGCGACTGGTCAAGGAACTGTCGTCGCGCCTCATTGACTCGTCGGGTGACCAAAGGGCTGGCGCTTACCTCGGCCAGCGTATATCGCTGGCTATACAACGAGGTAACGTCGCCAGCCTTTTGGGCACTCTTCCGCAGGGCAGCGATTTGGCCCCAATTTTTTATTTATAGGTATATATTTATTTGTTTTTTAAAGATAAACTAGATTTAGAAACCAACTTATCTTTGCCATTATCAAAATTTTTAGGTCCATACATTGATATGACTCCTGATTAGTTCATCATCTGCAAATACGTAAGTTAGTAGGTAATAAGAAAAAAAAATATTTTTGATGAGATGTGATTTCAAAAGACATTGCCACATTTCAATGGAGCTTTGCCCCACCTACAAAACTACGTGACCATTTAAGCTGTACCTATCATTTTGTTGGGGACTTATTACAGGTTTCATATTGCATAATCATAATCAGTATCATTTTCTACTACTCTCGCAACTCCTATAGAAGAATAACAAAAACAATGAATAATTCGCTTCGATTTCTTACTATTTTCTGAATTCTTAATTAAGCTGTTTTTTTCGACTCGCTAGATGTAAGTACAAAACTTTATTTTAAACCAATAATTTTAATAAATACGGAGATATTTTTACATTTATTCGTTATCTTGTACATCTTGCGGTTGATGGTGGGGCAGTACAGTTTTCTGATTTTTTCCTTTACTTGTGCTATAAGACCTAGCTTCTTGCTTTTCACGATTCTAGGTGAACGGGAAGTACCCTATATAATAGGTTTTGGTTCCCTGGCATTTTCATACAAATATGCGGGAAAATGCGACACAAGCGGCCATCTTTTGATTGGATTGATGTAACGGTTCCATGAGATGGCAGACCTGAGTATTAGGTATTAATTTCAACTTGATCTGTCCACTCGTTTCTGAGATATAGGCAGTAGCGGATTATCCTAAAGGCAAACTAGGCACGTACCTAGGAGCGCGAGGTCACAAAGGGGCGCGCACGGAAGGCGTTTAGTTGACGAAACCCCAAAATAAGTACCTATTTAGTAATTACATAAAATAAAAAAGTCATATTATAAAGCTAGATTCCGACTCTGGTAAAACCTGCGTTTTCACGCCAGGCATTGTCACGATTTCGCTAATAATGTCGATTTCAGTGTTTTTGTGATTCAAAATCCACATTTAGAGCTTCCTAAGTGCGCCGCGTCTACTTCATTGCACCTGCATCCCCAGTGATGAGGAGCTGGGCTCGCTGGTGATTGAAAGGAAAGAATTTCAATATATCAGGTGATTTTTAAAGTTTTATTAATATAGGTGTGTTTACATAGGCGATGACAAGTAGGATGAGTCATTGCTTATAAAATGACAAATACAAAGGTGGCGACTGGTCAGCCAGTTCGCAATACTCTCCCGACCGTAACAAAACTGCAGTTAGATAACACTTAAAGGATGAACGAAAGATCTTGCTCTAAGGACATACACAAGAAATAGAAAAGAAAAATATTAACATTAAAGAAGAACAATAATTAATTTATTAAAGATGTTTATAAGCCACAGAGGTGACGACTGGTCAGCCAGTTCGCAATACTCAGATTCCATAACAGAAGTTGATAAGATATACACACACGTAGATAGACAGACATAGACTCGAAATTTTAGTTAACCTTTGTTTTTATTTTATATTCATTTTTTTATATATACTATATAATATTTGGTACATGTTTAATTGAAATTCATTTTGCGTTGTTATGTAATTGGCATTATATATTTTTTTCAAATGTAACATGCTGTATAACAACCTGTAAATAAATAAATAAATAAATAAATATAAAATTATGGACCACTGTTGTTCGAAATAAAGATTATTATTATTATTATAAAACCGATGGGGCGCCGGTGAGGTGGGTGGTAGCCTAGGGCGCTGTCGACATTTAATCCGCCTCTGGATATAGGTATTGACAGACAGACGGATGGACGGACAACAAAGTGATCCTATAAGGGTTCCTTTTTCCTTTTGAGGCACGGAACCCTATAAATAATTTCGGCGCGATCGCTGAATCGCGTTACGCAAGCAAACTCTAAATGGCGCGAGTCATCCAGCCGACAGTCAGCCGCAAACTATTTGCTTAACACCGATCATGATGGATCATGGAGGGATGACCATGATGGTGGTGGCTACTATCAGGTATCAGCCCATGTCCCATGAGGACTTGATGCAAAAAGCGAATGTCAACACATTGCCGGTCGCATAGGATAAATAAAAAATGATTATTAAAATTGCAAAATTTCTATAATTTCAATGTCTACTAATCACAATTATGAACTTATCTATTTAAGTACTAGAATACGATTTATTTTCAATACAGGACAGCATTTTAGAACAGTTTTTAAACTTTAGAAATAAAATAGTGTTTATAGACGCTCACTTTTTTGGTTAAAACTCGACAATTTCGACTGATTTCCAGGGTCCGTCTCGAACTACGCTGTAAACCGTCACGAGCGCGGTTGGAGAGCACCAGCACCGTCAGCGGTGCGTGTGACCAGTGTGACAACCAAAAAAGTGGTGTGTTTGTACAATATTTTACAATTTTTTTCAATAAAAACAAAAAATAAAATAGGAAAAAAAAACACATTCAATGATCGGTTTTCTTTAAACATCGAGATACTCTCTATCTGTTGATTTGTAGGTACTTAGGTATTATTCAAAGATATATTTACTTATTACATGAATATAAAATCATAATTAATTTGGTGGCGAAAATTGAAAAGTTGTTACCTATAGACGAACAGTTTTATCTCAAATTTGAAGTTAAATGACAATGCCAGATTCTGCCCCACCATCAACCGCAAGTTGTACAAGATAACGAATAAATGTAAAAGTATCTCCGTTTTTTATTAAAATTATTGGTTTAAATTAAAGTTATGTACAAGTTGCGAGTCGAAAAAAACAGCTTAATTCAGAATTCAGAAAATAGTAAGAAATCGAAGCGAATTATTCATTGTTTTAGTTTTGTAGGTGGGGCAAAGCTCCATTGAAATGTGGAAATGTCATTTACATTGCTTAATAATTATGCTGCTATTCATAAACCGTACTGCCCTAAAATCATGTTGCTATCCCTTTCACACTTCGTTAAAAAAGGTTAAGATAGAAAGGGACGGGGGACTTAAACGGTGGCGTAACTTTAAATCACGTGAATAACAGCCTTAGAGTATATTTAAGTTTTTGTGTAATATTATTTATATCTTTGTATAATATTAATTAACAATGCAATATATATATCCCAATTATATTTAAAGAAAACTTTTCATTTCATTTATACATTCACATACATCCCGAGTTCCAGACAATTTATCAATTATACAAACCAAAAAATCGAAAAAAAATTTAAGTAACTAAATTAAACAAACAAAAAAGGAACTTTTACAAAATGCTCTTTCAAAATTGGATTTCTATTTAGACTAAATAAATGCCTTTAATAATTCTCGTTTTCTAAACTAATGTGTCAATTCTTAGACTAAAAATACTATAGATACATGGTAAACGTTCTGGAAATGGCGTAACAAATTTAAGTACTAGATATAGAATAGGAGTGCAATCTTGCTCACTGGTTCCTTTCGGCCGTCATCGCAACTAGTTGTGAAATAAGAATGTTTTACCATAATACATAGGTAATCAGTTTACAGTTATACTTTCTCGACAACAATTGCACTTTACGCCATTTTAAATGCAATTTTTTGACATCGCATCTATTTTTTATGTATTTTTAATCTAAGTGTCATTTACTTAATTTTTTACCATTTCTTAAGTAATTTTAATAGTAATATTTAAATATTTGAAAATGGTAAAAGAGTCAATTAAATGAATCTAAGTTATTATTAAAGAAATCTTAAATTTAATTCGTAATCCACCAAACATAATACAGTCGTTTTTTTATCATAAGATTTTGGTTCATTACATTTTTTAAATCTAATTTATACATTTTTATATGAAAATGAACAGAAAAAATTCACAATGCCCGGTGGTTTTTTCCGAAACATTTTTTTGTTCGGGTTTTATGCGTTGAAAGGAAATCTTACAAGAAAAGCAATTATTTCGAAAAATAAATAATGATTTGAGCGCATCCCTTGAAGTATGTCGAGTTCTCTGGGTTTTGCAAAAAAAATCTAAAATAGGTATTCTTACGACTACAAGAACTAACAGTAAGTAAGTGCAATTTTGACAAATGATTTTTTTTTAAATCATACTATAGGATCACTTTATTCATTATTAATAAGAAAAACGGGAATTACTGTATTAAACTCAAAAAATTTGCACCTAATACCTACTTGTAGTACCAAATCCTTTTTTATCCTAACATGGGGAGGGCCTGGCGATCTGTAACACAGGTATACACCTTAGCTCAGACAGCAGACTCTTGCATCTTAAAACCTGTTAGTCACTATCTACGAAAACATTGTTTTTGTAAGTTAAGTCTTTGATGTGAGATGAATAAAGATTTTTTTTATATATATTTATAAACTATATAGGAATTGATGTCTCGATATTTCGTCAGCAATGCAGCCATGGTCACGAGTAGTCTACGCATACTATAATGTATTCGTCTAATCGTTGGACCGCAATAAGCAATGTAGACTCGAAGCTTTAGTAGTCAATTGCCAGAATGTTTGAACATCTATAGATTCAATTTGATAGCATTTGACTATACAGGGTGTCCTTGAATTCATTCGACAAATTGAAACTGGGCGTTGTACTCATGATAAATATTGAATTGGTAAGGTTTCTTAGTAAATCAAAACTGCAAGAAAAATTGAACTATGTACGTCACAAGTCACACAATGACCTTAGAAATGACCATTAGGTCAAATTCCAGTGAAAGAAATCGTTGCAATAAATTAAAAATACCTTAAAATGAAATTCCAAAGCACAGTAAAGATGCACATAAAATTAATCATTTTTTTGATAGTTGAATTTATTGTAAATATTTTTTTATTATTTATCCCCAAATTGTTTAATTTACATAAACGCTGTGCAGAATTAATGTATGTCACAAGCCTAACCATCCATTTAATTTTGTCGAATGAATTCAAGACCTATAGTTTAGTTTTTATAAATGTTTTATTGCATAGGGCATTGCGGATACCATGGACAGTCCTCTGAGACACTGGGTACACTTACATGTCCCGGGGTCTCGGAGTCGGACCTAAGTCGCATGTCATAGCGCGTAATACACCTCATGTAAACACTGACATAGTTTTAAGTACTTACTAACACTTATATGGTCTTTGTGACTGCAATAAATCGTCTGAATTCATTACTGTTTTTCGAATTAAAATAGAATTTGAGTCATATTTTTATAGATATTAAATTAGAGAACACAACTCCAAGGGATATTATCTACAACGACAAATAAATACATTGAGTTCAATGCTTTCTCGGTAAGAGGTATAGATTAAACGTATCTTTGGGTAATGCAACACACGCGGGCTTCTGTCTCAGGTCCTCAATATGTTCTGCAGCAACATCGAACTCTTGCATTATACTCGCGAACATGACAAATGTCATCGTCGTCACTAGAGTCTGACCTATGCATGTCCTCTTCCCAATGCTAAAAGGTAAGAAATGTGGAATATTCTTCCTAACTGATACGACCTCCCTTTCTGTCTCCTTCGCTTTATCTATAGGCCCAGATCTTTCTCCATCGGACTCCATACCGGAATCGCATTGGGAATTTCTTCGTACTCTAACCTTTGTGCGCTCCAGAAATCTTGAAGGATCAAATTTTTCAGGTTCATCCCAATACTTATCTGAAGTATTCAATTCGTAGTTGTTTATAAATACTATAGTACCTTTCTCTACTCCGTAGCCGGCGATAGCAGCGTTTTCTGTTGCAACGTGAGGGACGATTGGTGACGAGGCATATCGTAGACATTCAAGAACAGTTGCTTCTGTGTACGGGAGGGAACTTCTGTCCAGGAGACTTATAGCTCGTTTCCCTTTAGTCAGAGCATCAATTTCTGATTTGACCTTCTTCCCAACTTCAGGGTCACGAGCCACAGCTGCTAGACACAGCATAACTAGGTTTCCTACTGAAGAATGCCCACCCAAGAAGTCTTCAAGCATGAATATTATAGTGTTCCTGTCGACTGTAGGATCGTCATGTAAAACCCTTAGTAGACCATCAAGGAAGTCTTTCTCAGGTCCTTCTGTGTCTAAATTAGTTTCTCTTTGCTCAACTATTCTTGACAAAATGAATGAGCGGATATCCTGAGACCAATTGGAGAGTTTCTCCATATGTTTTTTATAAAACGGTGCTAGCCACGGCAAAAAATCAACTGCATACCCTTGATTGATTTCCCAGAAGATCTCGTCGAAATGGTCAACGATTTTCTTGAATTCTTCATCGTTATCGTCGAAGCGAACGTTGCACATGTAATGTGAGAACATGTTCATCGCTGTAGACATGAGAAGAGGTTTCAAGTTGATGCTGGAGTCAGAGGTTCTGGTGATTTGTTTTAAGGTTTGGATTAGTTCGATGGATTCGAATGTCGCTACTGTCCCGATTCGGGCGAAGTTGTCGGTGTGCTGTTTCGGTCCGCAGTGGCGTCGGGCCAGGTTGCGGCGGCGGAGTTGCAGGTTCGACCAATCGCAGAGCGCGAGAGCTGTGAACAAGAGAGATAGAGGATTGTTCATTTGTTGGACAAAATAAAAATACGTATGACCTAATATAAAAACAACTAGATACACAGTCTGCCTTCTAAAAATGTCCGAGCGCAAAGAAGGTCCAAACGGATGAATGGATCATTTGGTTTATTGGACATTATTTGGACGTTAACAATGGACCCTTATTTGGACGTTTTTTAAATTGTTTTAGTACGACTTTGTGTATCTAGTTGTTTATAGGAGATCAATGTATTGTACCACTGTAGACATTAAAATAAATTAATTTCAATGCCAGATTCTGCCCCACCATCAACCGCAAGTTGTACAAGATAACGAATAAATGTATAAATATCTCCGCCTTTTATTAAAATTATTGGTTTAAAATAAAGTTTTGTACAAGTTACGATTCGAACAAAACAGCTTAATTAACAATTCAGAAAATAGTAAGAAATCGAAGCGATTTATTAATTGTTTTTGTTATTCTTCTACTTATAGAAGAATAACAAAAACAACATTTATCAACATGTATCATTTTTTACTACTCTCGCAACTCTTAGAGTTGCGAGAGTAGTAAAAAATGATACTGATTATGATTATGCAATATGAAATCTGTAATAAGTCCCCAACAAAATGATAGGTACAGCTTAAATGGTCACGTAGTTTTGTAGGTGGGGCAAAGCTCCATTGAAATGAGGCAATGTCTTTTAGCAACCGTCGTGTCCCGCCATTTTCAAGAGAACCTCTGTTTTTTAAACTTTTTTTTTTTTTTAGCCTTAAAAGATAAAAGTTACAAGCATAACAAGGAACCTACTTAATATTGTAAAGGTTAATAAATTAGGTTTAAATGCATATGCAGTTTCTCCGCTCTGTTTGCCGCGTTCGCTTTTTCTCGACTGCATTAATGCTTCGCTTTTCCATTTCTTTACTACATTTAATTACGTGGGTTTACGTCGTGTTATGATACGAACGAGTGAGTTGTATTTACGTCATTGATACAGGGTTGTCAGATTGGGGGGTTTTCCCGCAATTTTGGGGAAAAGTGACATTGCCACATTTCAATGGAGCTTTGCCCCATCTTCAAAACTACGTGACAATTGAATTACCTATCATTTTGTTGGGGACTTATTACAGGTTTCATATTGTATAATCATAATCAGTAGGATTTGCGAGAGTAGTAGAAAATGTTTATTTATTTATTTATTACATAAAAATCTCACAGCATTACAAATATATAATAACATTGTCATATTGTGTGGGTGCATGACAAGAATTTGATATTTTACATATCTTTAATTAAATTGAGTGGTCCCGAATGTAATAACAAAACAATAAAACAAAAATGTACCAAAGAGTAGATATAAAAGCTATCACAGGTTAACAAAGACAATGAATAATTCGTTTCGATTTCTTACTATTTTCTGAATTCTTAATTAAGCTTATTTTCAAGATATCAGGTGGTATAATTTAGGAAGGTTTACAATGGCAGAATGAGAATGACACAGAGAAACATAAAGTTATAAAAACATGGCACGAAAGGTCCGTAACACCGGGGAAATTTGAAAATTCCAGTCTGGCAACCCATTGTTCGACGGAGCGTTAAAAGTGCGTGCGTTTTACGTATCTATAGGTAAAAACGACAAGTAGGTCTATATCAGTATAACGTTGGCCCCAATGGGTTTTTGTAGAGACTATAATTTTTCACGGCTCTTTTTGTGTACAACGAGTCATTATCATAGCCATAAACTCGGTTTAATCCTCTTAAATTAAACAGAACTTAAGCCAGCGCGGGCCCGTAGCAAATTATGTCAAAAGTCCCTTGGTCTGATTTCGAGTAAGTTTAGGGTGTAAAAATAATTGTCAAAACACTATTCTTGGTTTGGTTTTTAAAGATAACATTGTATTTTTAGAATTAAAACTATAGTGAGCCATTACTACAAATTATTATATATGAACGGATATCACTCACTTATAGTACAGTACGCGAAGAAACGTCAACGGCGACGCGGGCGTGGCGCGCATACCTTGAAAAAGACCGTCGAAATCGGTCGAAACTGTCGGTCTAATTGCCGACTTTAACAATATAAGTGAGTGGAATTTTGTGAAATAATAAAAAATAAATATATAGGAGTATTATAGATTTATATCGATTTAGTTTAGTGAGTGATATCCGTTTATATATAATGATAACATGGGCCCATGGTCGACAGACTCTAAACATCTGATCCACGAGTTGTCTACCCGATTGGTCCATGTCTCGGGCGATCCCAGGGCTGGCAGCTACCTCGCTCAGCAGTCGCTTAGTCAAGCATTGCGATACAGCGAGGAATTGCTGCCAGTGCAGCTACCTGGGCAGCATTCCGCAAAACGGGGATCTTGACGACGTGTTCGTTCTTTAGTATTTAGTTTTTTATTATTTATTTTATAGTAATGTATTTTTAGAATAGAATAGAATATAATAGAATAGAATAACATTTATTGCCTATTAAGTATATACATATAAGAAATAAAAATTACAATGACAATTAACAAACATATAACTTAGGCAAAAGGTTTAGGCTTCAGCTGATGCTGACACAGAGTGCGTCAGCGCTGGTTTTCAGCCCACACCTTGGCTCCAAATTGGTTATAGAGGAGCATCGTACCGTGCGTACGTACGTAAGGTAAGCTCACAGCTTCCAATGGCAACCAATGACGTGTACGTGTTTGCGGTGAATGTGAGGTGAGAGGTCGGTCGATGTGATGTATGTGTGTTGTGTTTTTAGATAGTAGTTAGTTTTATTTTAATAAATAATTTTTGATGATAACATTGTCCATATTATTTTCTCTCGGAGAGTCTTCAAGAGATTGAAGAGGAAAGCTCCACAAGATTTGCTGCGAAACTCAACAGCGGACTAGTCACTGGACTCATACCGCGCAAGCCAATGGATAAACTCATAAAGTGCAGCTGAATGTCCCTGTGACAGAATGCGGCATGAATAGAAGATAAAAACATCTCTGAGCAAAGGATGTTCACATAAAACATCTAAATGATTTAGATTTATTTATTTTATTTTATTAATGGTCTCGACAGTTCGTCATTTGCCAATGTCATGTTACAGAAAATTCAATACATTCAATAGTCTTCTATCTTCCTCCAAGGGAGTCGCAGTAGCGTCTTCACCCTAGGTAGCCGCGTCTTCATGTCTTCATCCAGAGGAGACGCCGTAGCGTTATCACTCTGGACAAAGCAGCTCGACAGTCACGTTCACTCCCAAGCTTGTAGCGGGAACTCTTGATAAAAGCTTGAAACTTCAGATCTTGCATAAATAATCCTATAACTTCACCGTACTGTCATTCGCGAACATTTTCTGATTAATTTAACGTGATATTAAACACAAAATAGTCCCTGTAGACATTAAAAGGAAAATTATCAAATAATTTTGCAACCGTCGTTTCCCGCCATTTTCAAGAGAACCAAATGATTTAGATGTTTAGATTTTTTGTACAAAATGTATTAAAAAGAATTCAATAAATAAGTTTATATTTAGTTTTAATATTTTTACTCTTTTGATAAAATTGACTTTTGTCACCGTTCTTCACTTGTTATTTCACTCTATTGTAATCGCAATTATATTTATCCTATTATACGTTTTTACCTACGAAAAAGGCATTTCTATTGGCTACAGTCCGTAATAATGATCTACTGATTATCCATTTTCAATACTGCCACGCTGTTGATATGCGAATAAATAAAAAACAAAGTGATTCTAAATCCACCTTTAGAATTTGCTCCATTCACTCTCAATCCACCTCACTCAACCATGAAGCAAGAAACCAAAGAACCGCCGATGGAGTTAGCAAAAAAAAGCGTTAGCTACAGCTAACGCTTGTCAGTTGTCATTTTTTTAAATCGCCTCATTCGACAAAGAGACGCCATAACCCCAAAAATATGTCTGTTTCTGACGTATGATAGTGAAAGTGACAACGACTACGGTCATCGTGGATCTGGCATTGACAGCAAACCCTTCCCAAAAGATAAATGGAGAATTTTTTTCATCACGACCGTGATTCGAACCAGGGACCTCGCCATCCGTGATATCGTACCCAGGTCGTCCAATTTTGTCTCAATATTCGTCTTAGGGACGGTAGCGACATCTATCCATTAATTGTCAGTAACCCCTTCCCATTTCTATAATCCATTGCTGGGTTTAATTAGTAACATTATAGTTCTGATCACAGCAACCGAGTAATGGATTATAGAAACAGGAATATCACTGTCAGTTACATAAATAGGCTGTCCCTATACAAAATATACTTCATGCGCTCTCCATGAAGCGCTTTCCTTCATGACTTCACCACCGTGAGAACAAAAACAACCATAAATAATAAATAATAAAAACAACAAAAACAAACCCCCACAGATAAATTAATGCAAAGCACCACGGGGCTAATGCGCACGCGCCGGCAATGCATGCTTAACGCATGCGCATAAAGATGCGTGCTACGTACCCATTGGCAGATAAGATATAGACAATGCCAGATTCTGCCCCACCATCAACCGCAAGTTGTACAAGATAACGTATAAATGAAAAAATATCTCCCTTTTTTATTAAAATTATTGGTTTAAAATAAAGTTTTGTACAAGTTTCGAGTCGAAAAAAACAGCTTAATTAAGAATTCTGAAAATAGTAAGAAATCGAAGCGATTTATTCATTGTTTTTGTTATTCTTCTATAGGAGTTGCGAGAGTAGGTAGTAGAAAATGATACTGATTATGATCATGCAATATGAAACCTGTAATAAGTTCCCAACAAAATGATAGATAGATAATATGTCCCCAACAAGATGTATATTGAATTTTCTGTAACATGACATTGGCAAATGACGAACTTCAGAGTCCATTATTAAAATAAATAAATAATCGTGTAAGAATGAAGAGGGACATCTAAAATTAGCATGCACGTGCATAGCTTGGAAATCGTAACGAGAAATAAAAGAATGACTTTGATCCGCAAATAAAGTCACTAACTGGGTAAATAGTTCGATTGCACTAAATCCGAGTCATCATTCGTCTATTTCCTATAATAGGTACCTAGTTGTAATTTAATAGCACGCACGAGGAATTTTGTTTGTAATAGACCCGGAGTTGATATCGTGAATCGTGATTAATTGTTATCTATCAAATTCAAAGTCAAATCTTTTTATTGCAAGTAAGCACGCTGTGTACATTTTTGCACGTCAATATATTTTTTGAATTTACATTTACACCACTTTGCAAGGAAAAAGTGCCAACGCTGAGGGGAAAAAGTGGCAAAAAAACTAAACAATATGGTTGTGAAAAGCAAGAGTGAGACACAAGATGCCCCGCAGCAGCGGAGTGAAGAGCGCGGTGCACTGCCTCGATATTCGTTTTTTTATGAATTTTCAAATCAAATATTTTTATTGAATATAAAATTAATATACATAATAAAAAATAAACTATTTCATGCAATAGGCAGCAGGCTCAGCATAGTGCTGGTTGGACACGCAGTGCCCACTATATAAGTATGTGTATTTTGGCAGGGAAATAAAAATACGCCAACAAAAATCAGATTTTTTTAAACAAGTTCCGAAGTTTGTCCAATCGTGTATCGGTATTCATCAGATAAATAGACACCCCAAGATTGCTATATTTTTTTTCCGACGTTCAATTTTAGTAGTTACCTAATGCCGTAGCCTCCGTAGAAAAACTGAAAATACGCGCATACGAAGCCTCAAAAACCGCGTTTATGATCATGAGTACGCGCCTTTGTTACTTGAAAAGCTAATTTTTTTTAAAAACCGTCCAAGTGCGATTCGGACTGCGCATCGAGGCTTCCGTGCAACGCAACTTAACCCCGTAACTTTGCTCTAACGAAAAGATACAACTAGATTTAGAGACCAACTTATCTTTGCCATTATCAACATATTATGTCCATACATCGACATACTCGTAATTTTTTTTTTTATTATATTAAAATTTTATTTATTTTATGGATATTAAACAAACTATAATAATCTATAACCTAAAACTAAAACTATATGTACAAATACAACTATATATAAAAATTAGAGATAAAAAACTTGTCCTAGGTCCCCCACTATTGGCAGCGTGCCCAAAAGGCTGGCCGCGTTGCCCCGCTGTATAGCGAGGCTAACGCGCTGGGTGAAGTACGTGCCAGCCTTTTGGTCACGCGATGCCTCGACCAGGCGCCGCGACAATTCTTTTGCGATGCGTAATTAGTTAAATAAGTAGGTAATAACAAAAAAATATGATTGTGTGTGATGTAATTTAATTTAAAGAGGTAACGCGGCCGCTCTCTTGGGCCCCCTGCCGCATGGGAGCGACTTGGACGCGGTGTTCTGCCTGTGACTGGTAGAGGCCACTCACAGCTGGAATACCGCGTCCAAGTAGGTACATTTTTAGAATTTTATTTTTAAGTATTTTATTTTTCAATTTTTTATATAATTTTTTTGTTTATGTAAATATGTTATTGATTTGTTATAAATAAAGTTTTTAATAAAAATTAAAATTGTCAACATATAAATTTAAAATAATTAAAATAGGGTAAATAGAACATTACAAAAGGTACACGTCGTCGTGCAGCTCCCCTCCACAGAGCATCGTGCCGAGGACGCTGGCTGCATTACCTCTCTGTATGGCCAAATATATAAATAAAGTATATGTATGTAATTTCAAATGTACACTTTTCGGATTTGGTTTTCTTGCATTTTCATACAAGAAAACCAAAAATGCGACATAAACAGCGATATCTTTTGATTGCGTTGACGTAGAAGTTTGATTTTTTCACGGCTGCATGAGGTTGCAGACCTGAGTATTTGGTATTAATTTCAACTTGATCCGTCCACGCGTTTCTGAGTATAGGTCTTGTGACTTATACAGTATTTGCAGCTGATCTACTAAACAGGAGTATGTCGATGTATTATTTATTTATTTTATTATTTATTTATTTATTTAAATTACACTCTACAGCATAACAGTACTGAGACTAAAGCACTGTGAAATTACATAATATTAGGACACAATTTAGGATTAGTACCTTACTAGTATAAATTAGATTAGCATAATTACTAACAAAAATGAGTAGAACCACAGGGTAGGTAAACCTAAAAAATATGTGAAGTTATCGTCATTCATCCATCTCCTCACATAACCTCATGCACTCTTTACACACACTCGACCATCGACCGATCGATGTATGGACATAATATTTTGATAATGGCAAAGAAAAATTGGTCTCTAAATCTAGTTTATCTTTTCGTTAGAGCAAAGTTACGGTTAAGAAGTCTCGGGTGCGCGAGTCCGACTAGCAAATGGCCGGTTTTACAATCCGAAACTCTACATTCGGCTCCCGTACTTTACTGATTTACGAATGCAATACTTAGGCGCATATATAGGTATTTTAATTCCATATGACTTGACATTAAGTTGACATAGATAATTTTAGAAAATGCAACGTATGTATAAATTTAATATTTACCACTTAAGTAGGTACCGTCTACTCAGACACAAATATACAGGGGGGTTGAGTTTATAGTATGACCTTCTAACTCAGTCTCCTGCGCGGTACAGGGACGCGGGGGTATGACGACAACGGGGACCGAGAGAGGTGCGGGGGGGGGGGGGGGGGGGGGGGGGGAACAGACCTGCCCTCTCCCGCACCTCTCTCGGCTGACTGATTTAGACGGTCCTACTATAGTTTCAGAATTTATCAAACTTGTCAAACAAATCATTATAATACACACACGATAAGGCCAGACGGCAGGACTGACATAGGCTATAAAAATATAAACTAAGGGTCAGAGTGTCGGTAAGGGGGCACTGAGGAAAAAAGAAAAGACATTGCCACATTTCAATGGAGCTTTGCCCCACCTACAAAACTTCGTGACCATTTAAGCTGTACCTATCATTATGTTGGGGACTTATTGCAGGTTCCATATTGCATAATCATAATCAGTATCATTTTCTACTACTCTTGCAACTCCTATAGAAGAACAACAAAAACAATGAATAAATCGCTTCGATTTCTTACTATTTTCTGAATTCTTAATTAAGCTGTTTCTTTCGAGTCGCAACTTGTACAGAACTTTATTTTTAAACCATTAATTTTAATAAAAAACAGATATTTTTTGCATTTGTTCGTTATCTTGTACAACTTGCGGTTGATGGTGGGGCAGAATCTGGCATTGTCATTTTGGTTGAAAATTTCATCTCTATATAACGCCTCCTTTTTATGATACCATCGGAATCGGATTTTTTGTCAAGATCATTTTTTTGTCCGATCAACCCCTGTCAAATTAGGGGGGTGAAACGTAAGAAATTCGGTTCTGGCACTTCGCCGGCCGCTGCCTCGGCACGCTCACTTCGCTCGCTCGGCTCGTGCGGTTGTAGCAGGGATGTTGCGAATATTCGCATACTCATCCGCAAATGCCTTCCGCATGGATCTGGACATTTGCATCCGCGTCCGCATACGCAATAATCAATGCAGATGTTCATGCGGATGCGGATGTAAAAAACACTAAAAGGGTCAATGTGGACGAAAATCCTCTAATTCTTTCATATCCGCGGATGTGAATGCGGATGAGGATTTTTTAAGGCTCACATCCGCGGATGCGAATGCGGATGTTTAAGATCTTATATGAATGAAGAATTAAGATACTGATATAAGTAGTAATTATTAACATTTTTATTAATTAGAATTAGTAAGTGAAGTTAAAAATAGGAGCATTATATTCAATAAAAAGTAATATTCCCGCTTTCTCTGATTCAAGCCGGTTACGCAGAGGTTCGTAAATTTAACCCGCGTTACTAAATAATTGTTCACTAAGAACACTGCCTGGTGGAATGGATAAACATCTTGGTGCTATCGGTGATAATATTTTAAATTCCTCTCGATGAACACTCCACCATTTAAGAGGATTTTCGTCCACAATTGACTATTTTTTTAGTGTTTTTTTACATTCGCATCCGCATTACATCCGCTTCTGATTATTGCGGATGCGGATGCAGATGTCCAAATCCATGCGGAAGCTCCGCATTTGCGGATGCGAATATTCGCAACATCCCTGGTTTGTAGTCATAAAACAAACCTAACCTAATGATTATGGATGGTGTATTTTTTTTCTTCTAAGAACTAATTTTCATTTATAGCCCCTAATTTGACAGACAACCCCTGTCAAAAATAGGACAAAAAGTGACCTTTACAAAAAATCATTCCCCCTTCCGATGGTACAGTCGAAGACAGAGATAAGTATTCAGGGGACCTCAATAAGGTTGAGATTTTCTCAAAAACTACTGGACCAATTTAATAATTTTTTACAGTTACCTACATAGTTTCTACTTTTATCTATCAAACAGTGAATGAATTTTTGCAATAGGTCAAGTAGTTTTTGAGATAATCTCAACCTTATAAACTTTACTGTACACCTTTCTTTGACTTCGACCGTACCATAAAAGGGATGATTATATAGAGACGAAATGTTCGATCAAAAATTGTCTTTTATCCTCAGTGCTCCTAACCCTCCTTAGCCCCTCTTTTTTTGTTTATTAATTTAATTTCTGCTGGCTTATAAATTAGAGAAAGCGAAGTTTACCGAGCACCCTGTACGTACAGTGTAAGTTCACACAAGTCGGTCATAAGAGCGCAACCTAATACATGGCGCTTGCGAATGCGAACTGTAAGTAGGTATTATTTTATTAGGTACGGTGTTACATTCACGGAGCTAAGTTACGAATGACGGCGATATAAATAATAATAATAACTTATTACATATCATATGTTGAAAAAAAAAAATTAAAACTAAACTATTTAAACAAAATTATATATAAAAAACTTATTACTAACTAGCTGACCCCGCGAACGTTGTTCCGCGTTAGAGGCAATTAATGAGCAGATTTTTTCGTTGATTTGTGGACAGGTACTCTAGTCCGATAAAGATAAGTTGATTTTGCATGGTTTTTAAAATTAATTCAAAACTGATATTTATTATTTCAGAACTATTCGTAAAGCAAATTCTCTTAATCTGTTAAAAAAATTCTGGTACTATTTTTGATTAAAAAAATATTACAAAAATAGAACTTTTTTTTTATTCCAATGTTACGGACCACTTTCTTGGTGGGATATTATACAATGCATCGAGAGTCCATGTGTACTGTCACATCCAATTTTTATATTTCCAGTTCTAATTTAATTCGTTCAAAAAAGTTAGATTTATCGGACTACTCGACCATTACCGATAGTCAGGAATTTCTTATGTAAATCTTCATCATATTTATCTTTCATCTTTTTCCTACTAGAACGGGATAAAAAGTATCCTATGTCCTTCTCCTGGTTCTAAGCTACCTCCTCACCAATTTTCAGCTATATCGGTTCGTCCGTTCTTGAGTTATAAATAGTGTAACTAACACGACTTTTTTATATAATAATAGATAAGTATTAATTAGATAAAACGGGAATTACCGTGTTAAACATTTATTATTGATAAGTCTACTCGTGACCATGATGGCTGCAATGCTGTCGAAATATCGAGACATCAATAATAAATGTTTAACACGGTAATTCCCGTTTTATCTAATTAATATGTATACAAACCGTGATAGTTTAAAAAAATTAATTATCCTTAAATATATAGATAAGTATTTAAGGATAATTAATTTCTTCATTACTTGTATTTATTTATTAATAAAGAAATGGTCATAATACCGAAATTTTAGACTGTTTTTAGGCAATGATTTTTTTCTAGATATTTTAAAGTAGTTTAAGGTAGTTTTAAATATTTTAAAGTAGTTTTTATATGTTTCGTACCGTAAGTTTTAGTTTTAATTATACTTTTGTTGTGTGTGAAATAAAGAATTCTTTAAAAATACACTTGAATAATAAATACACTTGTATAATCGAAAAAAAACATACCGAAAGCGTAAGAAGAAACAGTAGTTACGGTGGAACACAGAGAAAGGTGTACAGGAGAGTTTTTAAGGTTGAGATTATCTCAAAAACTACTTGACCTATTGCAAAAATTATTTTACTGTTAGATAGATAAAAGTTAAAACTAAGTAACTGTAAAACAATTACTAAAATCGGTCCAGTAGTTTTTGAGAAAATCGCAACCTTATTGAGGCCCCCTGTATACTTATCTCTGTCGTCGACTGTACTTATTAATTTATAGTTTTAATAATATAATTTATCTTAAAAAAAAATATGTCGTAAATTATATTTCCGCTTCAGACTTATTTCTTGGACCACAAATTCTACAATTACTAATTATAATTAAGGTATACAGGTCACAAGGTAAGATAAGGTAGGTCATAGGCATAGGTCATAAGTATAGGTCATAGAGTACAGAAACAGGGGGAAGACAAAATAGGTCAAAAAAGATTGTATTGATCAAATTAGTTTCGATCTTTTCGATAATTCATAATTCATTTATTGCATATCACACACATATTACAGTTATAGTTCCCAATACATGTGGCCCCGTCGGGCAGCAATATGGGAAGGCAGCTCGACATTGGACTATTTGAAATCATCATCTAAGTATGAGATAAAAACATTATAGAATGCCACTTTTTTAATAAAAAATAAAAATGACCCGGGGTTATTTTCTTGGCATAAGTTACCTTAAGGCCTGTAGCGATAAATGAGACTTAAAGTTAGGCTTGGTTTAAGCTGTGATTTTCGCTACATTTCACCATATAAAATTGTTAGCCGTTAACGTTTAAATTTTGTTTCGGTACCAGCCATAGGTTTAACCTCATTTATCTTAAACCGTGTTTTTGTCACTTTAACGCTTCGTTAGAAAACGAAACCGAATAACTTATTCCGCGTTTATGATTATGAGTAGGTACAGTCGGTATACAGGGGGCCTCAATAAGGTTGAGATTTTCTCAAAAACTACTGGACCGAATTTAATAATTATTTTACAGTTACATAATTTAAAGTTTTATCTATCAAACAGTGAAAGAATTTTTGCAATCGGTCAAGTAGTTTTTGAGAAAATCTCAACCTTAAAAACTGTAATTTTTCTCTGTGTTCCGCCGTACGCACCTTTGTTAATTCGAAAGCTAATTAAAAAAAGGTTTTTATACAAAAAGCTTCTTCGAATAAAGACTCTATGAATAAAGCTTTATACATAATGAAACATAGTGAATCAGTCGACTACACTTGTAGCTCAGAGTATCACATATTATAAGTTGCGAGTTACGTATTATCGGAAGTTATGTGACGTGAAATGACAATTTGTCAGTTTTTAACGATATGAAATTATAACAACCAAATAAGTATTTCTGATTTGATAACAAAAAGTAGGTAAGACAAATATAAGTATACAGGGGGCATCAATAAGGTTGAGATTTTCTCAAAAACTACTGGATCGAGTTTAAAAATTATTTTACAGTTACATAGTTTTAACTTTTATCTATTAAACAGTGAAAGAATTTTTGCAATAAGTCAAGTAGTTTTTGAGAAAATCGCAACCTTAAAACTCTCCTGTACACCTTTCTCTGTGTTCCACAATAACTTTTTTTGTAAGTTTAGAATCCGTTTTTTTAATTCTAATGATATGACATTTTTTGTTTGCTTGGTGAATATTTTGTGTGATTTAAACATGGTTGAAGTGACTAGTTGCGAATGAAACTTAATATAAATCGGTAAGTCAATTTTAAAAATATTTTTATTGAGTAAGAATTTATTCACGAAGTTAACCATTATTGACCAAAAAAGGATGCAAGGTTGTTAAATTAAATAAATGACTAGATATTCATTTAAAATCAGTCCGTTCCGATATTTTCTTTCTTTTTGAAGTTGTAACCTTAATGAAAAAGGAAAAGTGACAATTCTTAAAAGCACTTAAATCTGAAAGCACATTAAAAGAAACCACAAGTTGTTTTAATCGATAAGTAATAAATAATTGTATTTAAATGAAAAAATAGACAATCAAGTAGGTATCGTAAAGTTCTGAAAGATATAAATAGTCAAACTTATTTGAATTAGTTAATTAGAAAGAAAAAAGTTTTTAAAATATTTCCAACAGACAAAATCATTGTTCCGAAGCATTTTAAATTTAGCTTTATAATTGTTTATTAATTGATAAGTATTAAATAATAATAATAATGTATTTAAAATTATATGTATAAACGCAATTTAAAGTTAAGAATAAACTCAATCTCAACAATTAAATCTATGGTTAAACTGTAAAATTAAAAAAAAAATTAAGAAAAAAATGTACTCACAATTATTCCTATCTCCAGCGAAGAGTTTGTGGAATCTCAAGAAGTCTGGCCTCCCCCCGAAGAATTTTCCATTCTGGTTCAAAACCTCTCTGATCAACTCCAAATTATTCACAACAAGACACTGTGTCGCTCCCAGAGTAATGCTGAAGATATCTCCGTAATCCTTTGCCAAATCTGTAAAGGATTGAAAAGGAGATTCTCTTTTGCCTAAAAGATGAAGACTTCCGACCACAGGCAAAGGGACTGGCCCGGGAGCCTGCCTTAGAACCGCCTCAGTACAATCTCCGTACTTCGAAACTCTTTTCCAATCAACGGTTTTCCTCGAAAACAGCTTGTAGATGACGAGGCAGATTACAATAAGCAGTAGTGCACTCATTTTGTTTATTATTTCTAAAAAGAAAATTTTTAAACGAGTGACCCGAAATGGCGGGAGTTTGACAGAGATGCTTGTTGGCACTGCGGCCGTAGGCGCTTAGGACGCCATTTTTATATGGCTGCGGGAATTTGCATTTTAGGTTTGCTGCTCTTGTTGTTTCATCTCGATTGGGGTTACATTGGAAGAGGTGTTCTAGGAAAACGTGACTGGAGGCACGGTTAAAGGCTCTTGTAATTCAGGCTTCTTGTAAATAGAATAGAAAACATTTATTTGACACACACACAGAGCACAGTACATAAGAGATACATAGAATAAAAATTACAAAGAAAAGAGATACCTACATAGTGCAGTGGTGTGGTGTCAAACAGGTCTCCAGCTCAGCATGTGCTGCAGCGCTGGTTTTCAGTGGAGCCGCTGATGCAATGACGTCGTCATCCCATCCTTTAAAACACACGATAAAGGGTGAGCGGCAACCAATTTTTACTCACTCAACTCCTGTCTAGGGCCTATTAATAAAACGCTCAAAACTCAATCTTGAGAACGACCTCAAGATGGCGTTCCTATTCATAAACGTAACTTAGATGCGCGTTTAGGAATCGGGTATCACGTGAGTAACGCCGTATTAATGAACAAAACTCAGTCAAGAGAACTGTCAAACTCACACTTGAGAACGGATTTGCTGATTGCAGGCGAACCGCGACTTGAGAAAGACATCACGGGTGATACGTCCTCAAGAGTGGTACCTTGGCCTGCGGTAACGTTTTTGTACCACCTATTTATTTTGTTTAGTTTATTAATAGACTCGACACTTCGTCATTTGCCAATGTCATATTACAGAGTATTCAAAATAACATAGTCTTCTCTTTTCCTCGAAAGAAGTCACCGTAGCGTCGTCACTCTGGATATCAGCATCATCTATTCTTCCTCCAGGGGAGTCGCCGTAGCGTCATCACTCTGGACGAAGCAGCTCGACAGTCACGTTCACTCCCGAGCTTGTAGCGGGACTGTTTATACCTCGAAACTGCAGATCTTCCACAAATCATCCGAAAACTTCAACATAGAGGGTTTCCTTGAATTCATTCGACAAATTAAAACTGGGATAATTTAATAAATATTAAATTGGTAAAACTTTTTAGTACTAAATCAAATCAGCTTTAGGAGGGTGGTCGGAGTCTGCGCAGAATAGAGATGAGTGGAAGGGTTGTGGGAGGCCCAGCAGTGGGACATTGCAGGCTATTAAATAAATAAATATTATGTAATTACCTGGTTAGTAAGTAATTATATTGTTAAGTATTATTTTAAAAGATGTGCTGTTGAATGAATGTTTTTTGCCACTTTTTTTCCTCAGCGTTGGCACCTTTTCCTTGCAAAGTGGTGTAAATGTAAATTCAAAAATATGTTGACGTGCAAAAATGTACACAACGTGCTTACTAGCAATAAAGATCTTCGACTTTGAAAAGATTACCTACTATTTTGTCCTATTTGTAAATAAAAAAAATCCACATAGCAACTAGGTACAATTTGCCTATATTTATTTAAAACCCATTGAATAATTTGATAATGTGAATTCATTCATGACTTTAGTATTTATAGCCACGTGTGGCCTGCCCCTACCAATGGAGTCTCGTCATTGTAACAATAGTTTTGAAGAATCGAATTCCAGCCCAGCCCAAATCAAGTGCCTTATTTTGTAAACAAATATGATCGTCTAATTACCTGTTGTGATGTAACACTGAAGGAACTGATTGATCGAACCTATTCATCATTGTGAAAATAAAGTGATCCGATCTAATAATGTGAAAATAACTATGCAATAATTACAGAGAAGCTTAAAACGTTAGTAGGGTAGGGTAATTTTTGTTTACAACATAAGACTCCTGATTTGGGTTTCGGTTTAAATCTTGACTAAACTATGTTTAACCACTTTTCTCTGTGTTAAACCATACTTACACTTAGGTGGCATCTCGACCACACAAATCTCGGCCGATGGTCGAGCAGCCACCTTTCGAAAAAAAGTAGGTGGCAAGTCGACCACTCGATCACAAATCTCTCGGCCGATGGTCGAGTGGACAACTTACCTGAACTGTTAGTGGTCGAGTCGACCAAAAGCCCGAAGGTTTTTTTTCTTCTTTTTTCTCGTGTGGTTTAGTGACCAAACCTATTTGTCAAAGTTATTCTGACGTGGCCTAACGACTGCTGTCAAGCGACATCAACCGGGACCAACTGCTTAACGTGCGCCCCGAGGCACGAAGGAGCTCAGATGAAAGTGTCACTAGCGGTCACCCATCCAGGTCCTGACCTCGCCCAAAGTTGCTTAATTTGTACCATCGTTTTCAACGTGTACTCGCAACTGGCTTACAGGATAGATGACTATTTAAACGATGAACATGCATGGTGTGTGTCGCCGGTTCCGCATGAGGGATAAACTTACTAACAATGTACTGTATATTTTATTTTATTTTTATTTTTAATTTATTGGAAAACCAACGGCAATTATCAAAGGGTAAGTTACACAATATAAAACTGATAGCCAATTACAGGTTTTCGCTGTTAGATTATAGACTAAATTAACTATATCAAGCACTTAACTAGGCACTATTTGCACTCACACACATACCTACACTACATCACTCATTGAAAAACATTGTACTCAACAACCGCCTCGCTGTCACACAACCGGTGTTAGTTTAGTTTTCATTGTATTATCATTGTTTTAAAAGATGTGCTGCTGAGAGTTTTTTGCCACTTTTTATCCTCAGCGTTGGCACCTTTTCCTTGCAAAGTGGTGTAAATGTAAATTCAAGAAATATATTGACGTGCAAAAATGTACTCAACGTGCTTACTTGCAATAAAGTGACTTTGACTTTTGACTTTGGCCTACCAGCCCGAGGGGTTGACGATCGGGACCAGTAAAAATGCCTTAACAACAGTTGTTAAGGACAGTCACTAACGACCCTCACCCATAATAGCATCCTCGTAGGTATACCAACAGCCAATGATACTTATTTATAAGTTAAGTTCCCAAGGTGCCCGTTGGTCTGAGAGCTACGGATGTTTTTTCGGTAAAAAAGTAAGTATATTTTTCCCCGCGCGATTTGAAATTCATAACATTTTTTTTAAATTTTTAATGCGTTCTACTGACGTCAGCAAAGTTCAAGTAACAGTTTTTTTTTCTTTTTCGTTTAAATTAGGCTTTGGGACACGTGTTACATTGCCTACCGGATAGCCGCCATTTTGTGGATTTATTTATGATACAGCCATACATATCCCCTGAGCATCATAGATTTTTATCAGCGCTCAAGTCCTGTCAAAGTTAGCGCCAACGATCTTTTTTTGTAAAATTCTTCCCAGAGAGAAAGGCAAAGCCAACTAGGGCTTACAGCCTGGTCTGATGTTAATAAAATGTCTGAATTCTTCTAAATACATACACACATACGAAGATAACCTAACCTAATGCACAACCCTCCCGAACCCCTAAACGAAATAACTCAACGATCCACACAATTATCGAGTTATGCAAGGATGCTGCTAATAGCGGCCGCCATTCGGCCAGTCCTCAGGGACTGGGTCGAACGAAAGCACGGGGCTCTCACCTACCGCCTGACACAGGGCCTCACGGGACATGGTTGTTTCGGCGAGTACCTGTGCCGGGTGGTCGGTAGAGAGCCCACGAAGGCGTGCCACCATTGCGGGGCGGCGGAGGACACGGCGCAGCACACCCGCGCCGTGTGCCCCGAATGGGAGGAGCCGCGCGCGGCGCTAGTCGCGGCCATCGGGGCGGACCTCTCGCTGCCGACCATCGTCCGCGCCATGGTCGGCAGCGAGAGAGCGTGGGAGGCGGTGATCACATTTTGTGACACCGTCCTGTCACAGAAGGAGGCGGCGGAGAGGGACCGCGAGGACGACCCACTCGCGCTTCCAATTCGCCGCCGGCGAACAGGCCGCCGGCGGTTGGCATATGCCCACCGCCTGCCGCCCTAATGGGGACCTTCGGGCGGAGGATCGGGGGATCCGCCGTCCGAATGAAGTGGTCCCGAGCTGGAAGGCGCTCCACGTGTTCCGGAGCGCCTTCAGCGGAGAAGGAGGAGGCACGAGGCCCCCCGGAGTCGGGCCCGAAAGGGCACCCGCCGACAGGGCCGCGGTAGTTTTCGAAAGATGTACCCGTGGTCCTGTCCATGGTGGCGGAGGCGGAACACCCCAGGAGTTTTAGTTGGTGCGAGTCCAACATAATCACCCGTTCCCCCGGACGGGTGGTATACATTATGTATTTCTCCTGGGCAAAAAAAAAAAAAAAAGGATGCTGCTAATAGCACAAAAAACTTCACAAACACGACTTCTTTCGAGCGCTCCAACTAATAGAAACGTTCGCGGACATCTCCTGATTAACTTAACGTGATCATTAATCACTAAATACCACGGAACTATTTAATTAGAATTTTCTCAAAAAACTACCTAATGTCGTTTCGCGCGCTTTTCAAGAAATCCGACCTTTCTATTTTCGGCAAAAATCCGACTTTGACCGGACTTACAATTTTGATGCTCAAACATTTAGGTATGCTCGTCTCCCTGTTCTAAGTCGTAAAATAATATCTTTTAAAATATTAGTTTAGTTTAGCTGAGCCAACTTCAGGCCCAGCTAAAATGTTGTTCTCGCTTTTTTTTGTTTGTAAAATTGAAGTAGGTAGATAAGTTAGTTTAGAATAGGAACGATGGGATTGACATTGTCACTAGGTGCACAAAATTACAGTCAAACTATAATATCTAAATAAACAAAAACTAATCCTATTCCACCCCCGTGTCTAAATATTAATAATATTATAGTGCTGACGTCTTTCCTGCTATTAAATTCAGGTAAAATGTCTAATCAAATAAACTTATAGGCTTGTCTGAAGTTGAAGATCAAACGTGTAAAATACTGTCATAAAACTTCCATGAAAATCGAGGCTGTGAGCACAAAGATCCCTCTGCTTCTAAACTGAAAAACAACAAGCAAAGAAAATGGCGAATAATATTTTTATTTATTTCTGTCCTACCTTCCATCCTTTCTTAACTTCCTTCCTTTCTTACTTCCTTTTCTCCTTCGTTTCTTCATTCCCTTTCTCCCTTCTTACATTTCCTTCCTTAATTATTTTCTTCTATCTATGTTGGGCTATCCGTCATGTTAGAACAGGGACAAGTGGAAAAAGATATCTGAGACCCTCGCCTTCACCTGAGAGCCGCAGGAATTTTATTATTATTATTTGAAATCAGGGTGTTGGTACAAGCCCAAGGGTCACTGCGACCTCAAAGGTCTATTGTGGCCGCGCACCGAGTTCCTATATCTCGCTCCCAAGGCCAACGTCCTTCAGGAATCGTATGATGCACTTGGGCGAGAGACTTGCCTCGGGTGGCATTATGTGGCCACCTAAGGCTCTGCTTCTGCTGTGAATGAGTGCTCCACACTCACAGAGGATATGAACGGGGGTTTCCTCGGCTTAGCAGGAGAATCTACAGGAGCCACAGGAACACATCCATCTATCCTAATTATCTCCTTCTACATCAGTCTTTCCTTTTTTACGAAAAACAAAATAACTAGTTCATCTTTTCTTTTTCAACTTTGCCACGTTTGCCGCATGTAGCCAGACCGATGGGCCCGGACTGTCACAGAATGGGTGCCATCGGACGGTCGCCGGCGTCGGGGCAGACCTCGGCGTAGGTGGAGAGATGATGTCGTTAGATACAGGGATGTGTGGCTGGAAGAGGCTCAGGACAGGGATGGATGGAAGAGGGGGGAGATCTTTGCCCTAACTTTGTAGGACGATTTATAGGTTATTAAAAAAATCCTTTCTTCTTTCCATCATTAGTTTCCTTCCTTCTTACATCTTTCTTCTATCTTTTTAAAAACCCACACAGCCAGAACCGCGGGCCCTAACTACACGATAACCATATTGAAGATAGCGCGTATGAATATAATTTAAAATGTTGATTTTGTCTGCGGCTTCAAGTTCACACCTCCACAAGCTAATTTTACATTGTTTTTCAAAACTTTGAAGTCTTTATTTTTAACATTTACTTTTGTATAAGGTAACGATAAACGGTACGGACGGACAGACAGATAGACGAACAACAAAGTGATCCTATAAGGGTTCCTTTATCCTCTTGAAGCTCTCATAAAAATTAGGCTTAAGGGCCTTCATAGAGCCAACTAGCGCCGCCAATCTTAAAAAAATAATATCTTCCAATATAATCAATTTTATTAAAGCTAAATAGCTTATTACTTATTACGAAATGTTTATTACGATAAATACTATTTTTTAAATGTTTATTTATAACGTGATTCAATGTCGGTAAGTTGTAGTTCGCATAATTGCGAAAAACGGCCGTTTTTGGCACATTTGTGAACTACAACTTAGCTTGTCGCAATTATGCCATGTATTGTATATTGAAAAATAGTATTTATCGTAATAAACATTTCGTAAACAGCTTTTTAATAAAATTGATTATATTGGAAAATATTATTTTTTTAAGATTGGCAGCGCTAGTTGGCTCTATGAAGGCTCTTAAGGATGAGATTTTCTCAAGAACTACTAGACCGATTGTATAATTATTTTGCCAATACATTTATTTATTTATTTCAAATGTTTGTCCAACATAACGGGTTGCCCCAAGGCGTAGGACAGTCAGACTTACTTACATTAATTTATATACTTACATAATAATAAAACGTAAGTACATAAGAGCTTAGAATATTAATTATACAATAGACGAATGCAATTTATAGTTATTCTCACAATAATAGAGTGTGGTGGACTATGTAATGGTGGGTTTTCAAGGTTACATTTAAAAAAGAAAGCAAGTACCGATAGCCCCGGTAGATGGCACTGACTGGTCTGATGTCAACATTAAATGCGTTGTTATTGCGCGTAACTTGGGCTTGTCGTATTTCATACCTAGTAGTAATTTGTACTGTATTGTTTAAATTACACAATCAAACCAATAATAATAAATTGTTCAGCTGACATTGAAATTTTTATTCATTGTGCTGTGTTTTTTACGATGATATCGCACTTCGGTGCAACGCCATCTATTATCAACTTAAAAAGCTTGTTTTTTTCTTACAACTGTCCCTTTGAAAACCCCTCATTAGACAAAGTTTGGAAAGGGTTCTCTTGAAAATGGCGGGAAACGACGGTTGCAAAATTATTTGAAATTTTTTGTTATAATGTCTACAGTGGTTATTTCGTGTTTAATATCACGTTAAGTTAATCAGAAAATGTTCGCGAATGACAGAATTTATTGAATAATTTTAGCAAGATCTGAGGTTTCAAGCTTTTATCAAGAGTTCCCGCTACAAGCTCGGGATGGAACGCTGTCGAGCTGCTTCGTCCAGACTCCAGAGTGATGACGCTACGGCGTCTCCTCTGGATGAAGATAGAAGACTCGTATAGGTATATTGAATTTTCTGTAACATGACATTGGCAAATGACGAACTGTCGAGTCCATTATTAAAATAAATAAATAAGTTTGGAAAGGCTTGTAAAAACTGTAAAAATAACGTTATCCCAAAATACAGTTAAACCTACTTATTTATTATGTCATTCAGTTAGGTACCTCGTGCTTTCCAGACGCTTCAGAGAAAAACATTGAATAATTCAACAGAAAATGCTTGAGAAATTCGGTTCGTGCTCTATTTTACAGCTCTAGAAAGACAGAGAGCGGTATATTGCCTAACAACGACGAAGGATAGAGACGAAAAATGTTGATCAACATTATGAATGGGACATGTTTTTCATTCAATGCTTTTTTCACAATATTTCTGGGAATTTGTGTTGAAATAACTGTTTATTACCGGAAACCAAAATTGGGATTCTTTTTTGGTTTAAATGACTATGCCAGACCCACCATCAACCGCAACCGCTGCGGGACATCTTCTGTCTCGCGCTCGAGTTTGACAGCCAGAGCTAGCGTCCTCATTTTAGCACCAAAGGTAACTAAGAAAATGTATTGAACCAATTCCATATTCAAATATATCAATTCTCTATGCCCTAGGTACGGACAACAACAGATCAATGGTAACCTTACACTACGATTTCAACTCTTACTACTCAGAAAATAAGAACGGTCCAAAGTCCAAAAAACACTTGATCTGCTATTAGCCAGTAGAGTCGCTCATAATTGAATCTCATTGCAAGTGTGAGCTATGTCAACGGTCACACACGATAAATTCTAAACACTACAAGCGGTTAAAAACCGCAGGCGTCTGAAACGCCCGTCTGTCTCGCCCCAAGACGTGTCCCATGCTCTAATTTTAGTTCCGATCTACTTTATCGGAGGACAACATAATAAATTAGGGAAACAAAGGGACTGTGATAGTTATTTTATAGGAATTTACTATTTCGAACACAATGTAATAATTGTTTACGAATAAATGATAATGATATTTTTTTGTTGTTTGGTTTTTAGTAATAATTTGACACAATAATATCTTCCTTAATTTTATAAAAAGGGCTAAGTACTTACTACAAACCAAGGTGCATGTTCATGTACCAAGATCGCAGCAGATAGAAGCCCATCGCTCTGCCTAATGCTACAGCAGACAGGCGAGAGTTTTACGGAGAAAATTCGAAGAACATTTGGACCTGAAACCTCGCCACTGTGGTTCACTCTTGCATGCCTGTATTCTATTTAATTACGCATAGGTATCGCAAGAGTACAAATCATTTTAATTATATTTTTCATTTCAATATCGTCGATTTACATTCCAGTCAGCTGATTTGAGCATTGCGAAACGAAAATCTAAACGGAGAAGCTGCGTCTCTCGTGAAGCTGCCACGCCTCTCTGTGGAAGGCCGCCGCGCGCGTCCTCTGGCGGGGGTTGGTGACTCCTTGTAATGAGCTCGTTAATAGATACATTATTCTTACATATTATATTATAAATTACTCCCCATCGGCATACAAACCATACGTGATTTCGCCTACGATAGGAAAGTAGATTTCACATGTGTTTTTAAAAATGTTTTTGAACAATAAATTAAAAATATATATATATACATGACCGGGATTCGAACCACGCTCTTTTCCAATAAAGCTACTCGGATAGAATCCGCCATATTTAAAGTATCAGCGGTTAAATAAACGCCTTGTCCGACCCGCCCGTGTGTACAGCCTCAAGTACGACAAGTCCCGCTCTAATATTAGCTTTGATCCACTTTCGTCGGCCGTATAGGGGTCATTGAATATCTTATGGAAGACAAAGGAGTATTTTGTTAGCTGTGAAGTTATTTCGGCGTAGAAGCTCTACAGTAGTATATTATAAGGCTTCAAGTAAATTAAAAATTAAAAATTTCATAAAATTTCAGAGATTACATTCAATGTGAACCTTGACTCTTACACTAGTAGCCTGTGCCGTAAGAGACAGTGTCTTCCAATAGTCTTACTTTATTTATTTATTTTATTAATGGACTCGACAGTTCGTCATTTGCCAATGTCATGTTACAGAAAATTCAATATATTCAATAGTCTTCTATCTTCCTCCAGGGGAGTCGCAGTGGCGTCTTCACTCTGGGTAGCCGCGTCTTCATGCCTTCATCCAGAGGAGACGCCGTAGCGTCGTCACTCTGGACGAAGCAGCTCGACAGTCACGTTCACTCCCACTTAAATTTTTTTTAATTTCACAACCGTCGTTTCCCGCCATTTTCAAGAGAACCAATAGTCTTACTTTTAAATTAAATAACATAATGGGTTCTCTTGAAAATGGCGGGAAACGACGGTTGCGAAATTATTTGATAATTTTCCTTTTAATGTCTACAGGGACTATTTTGTGTTTAATATCACTTTAAATTAATCAGAAAATGTTCGCGAATGACAGTACGGTGAAGTTATTGGATTATTTATGCAAGATCTGAAGTTACAAGCTTTTATCAAGAGTTCCCGCTACAAGCTCGGGAGTGAACGTGACGGTCGAGCTGCTTCGTCCAGAGTGATGATCTATCATTTTGTTGGGGACTTATTACAGGTTTCATATTGCATAATCATAATCAGTAGGAGTTGCGAGAGTGGTAGAAAATGATAACAAAACAATGAATAAATCGCTTCGATTTCATACTATTTTCTGAATTCTTAAATAAGCTGTTTTTTCGACTCGCAACTTGTACAAAACTTTATTTTAAACCAATAATTTTAATAAAAAAAACGGAGATATTTTTACATTTATTCGTTATCTTGTTCATCATACGGTTGATGGTGGGTCAGAATGTGGTATTGTCATTTCAACCTAATGATGCCTAATGTATGTAATTGTAGCTATAATGTTTAGATAAGATAGGTTTTACTTTTTTTAGAATTAAAACTATAGTGAGCCATTACTACAAATTATTATATATAAACGGATATCACTCACTTATATTGTTAAAGTCGGCAATTAGACCGACAGTTTCGACCGATTTCGACGGTCTTTTTTTTACCTATCTTAGGGTTTACTTACCTTTTTGCTGCTAAAAAGTATTTATTTTCCATCTACGTAACCCAGAAAATAATGTTGCGTAGGTATTCTACTAAAAAATAGACTTTAAAAATGTCAATTTTTGAGACCGGAAGCGTCGACAGGCTGTTTTTCATGATGGCGGCGTGACCCAATTTATTCCGAGCCTCCCCCCACGCGGAAACTGCCCAAATATCAATATATACATTTTTATCGGCACCTAAGATCATACAAATATTAATATATACGGATGTCGCAAGCCTGCGACAAGATGGTAACTCATGACCACCATAGACAGGAGAAAAGTGGAACACATGCTGAGACACGAGCGGAACCAACTCCTCCAATAATGATGGGCAAGATTGGGGAAGAGCTCGGTGGCTCAGTGGTTGGGTCACTGGACTTTCGATACGGAGGTCCTAGGTTAGATCCCCGGCCTTAGCCATGTATGGTATAACACAGAGAAAGGTGTACAGGAGAGTTTTTAAGGTTGAGATTTTCTCAAAAACTACTGGTTAGTACAAAACTTTATTTTAAACCAATATTTAAAATAAAGTTTTGTACAAGTTGCGATTCGAAAAAAACAGCTTAATTAATCGAAGCGATTTATTCATTGTTTTTGTTATTCTTCTATAGGAGTTGCGAGAGTAGTAGAAAATGATGCTGATTATGCAATATGAAACCTGTAATAAGTTCCCAACAAAATGATAGGTACAGCTTAAATGGTCACGTAGTTTTGTAGGTGGGGCAAAGCTCCATTGAATTGTGGCAATGTCTTTTATGTACTAATTTTCGCTAGAAATCTGACATTTACGACTATAGTACGTACGCGTTAAGAAAATAGTGAAAAAAGAGCACGTCTATCCACGGTTGACAAATTACATGACTTAGACAAATGTGCCATAAGATGGAAAGTTCAATAAACAAAAATTCCAACTTTCCTTCTTATGGCACATTTGTCTAAGTCATCTAATTTGTCAACCGTGGATAGACGTGCTCTTTTTTTCACTATTTTCTTAACGCGTACGTACTATAGTAAAAATCGACGCGGCTCAGCCCCCTGAGCGCTTTAAAAAGCCTTGCAGCTTACCCCACAGCGGCCCACACACCACATCTTCTTATTTGTATAGGCAATGGACGCAGCCGAAATATAAATAAATAAATATGTATGTGTGACCTTCCGCCGAGCGACAAAAACTTGGGCGAATATTCCAATGACGATTACGGTTTTTGGCAATATATGCAATTTCAGTATCCGCATGCGCACTTCGAATAAGCTATGTTACCTACGGAGCAAGTAGATACACGGGCTTTTGAAAATGGAAAACGACGGTTGCGAAATTATTTGATAATTTTCCTTTTAATGTCTACAGGGACTATTTTGTGTTTAATATCACGTTAAATTAATCAGAAAATGTTCGCGAATGACAGTATGGTGAAGTTGTTGGATTATTTATGCAAGATCTGAAGTTACAAGCTTTTATCTAAAGTTCCCGCTTTGTAGCTCGGGAGTGAACGTGACTGTCGAGCTGCTTCGTCCAGAGTGATGACGCTACGGCGACTCCTCTGGATGAAGACATGAAGACGCGGATACCCAGGGTGAAGACGCTACTGCGACTCCCCTGGAGGAAAATAGAAGACCATTGAATATATTGAATTTTCTGTAACATGACATTGGCAAATGACGAACAGACGAGTCCATTAATAAAATAAATAAATAAATTACCCCTTATTGACTAGATTATCTTCTCTATCTACGAGATTATCTATTAATAAAATCATAAGTAACGAATCGCGTGCATGTGTCAAAATAAAAACGATTCCAAATACAGAATTCCAAATAAAAAACTTTTTTTTAATCTTCAAAAGGCAAAACTAAAAGTCCAAACTTTCTCATACAAGGAAAGTAATCAATTCCCGCCGTTTTACCGAGAAGTTTCGAGAAACGTCCTGCCAACATCGACACACAGTGTTTTTCTTGCTAAATGGTGTCAGTATTGATGTAATGTGGCGCCTAACGTCGCGTGCGCAGGACTGACAGCTCAGGGACATGCCTCGCTAACTCAACGATTAAAAAAAATGGTTTTATTAGTGGTATTCGAGAGGATTATTAGAAGGGCTCGTAGTGCAGGGACGACCGCGACTTCAATCGTTATGGTTATCGTTTTCATTTTGACACTTGAACGATTAAGTGTCAGTGGGCTGGTCACATCTGTCGTAGAACCGATAACCGATGGGGTAGACGAGTTCTCGAATGGAGGCCACGAACGGGTAAACGTAGTGTGGGACGCCCCCCGACCAGATGGAGGGATGACCATCGCAAAATGGCTGGCAGGGACTGGATGCAGAGGGCCGAGAGTAGGGTTGAGTGGCGCGCTTTGGGAGAGGCCTACGTCCAGCAGTGGACTGATACGGGCTGATGATGATGATGACTTGAACGATATACATTGCTGCGTTTCGTTGTCGTTTGTTAAAACTTGCAAAAACATAGCAGCAATCTATAGCGTACATGTATCAAATTGAAAGCGATAACGATTGGAAATCGCGGTCACCTCACAGTAGAGTTTTTAAGGTTGAGATTTTCTCAAAAACTACTTGGCCTCTGACGTGGCCTAACGACTGCTGCCGAGCGACAGCAACCGGGACCAACTGCTTAACGTGCGCCCCGAGGCACGGAGGGGCTCAGATGAAAGTGTCTCTAACGGTCACCCATCCAGGTACTGACCTCGCCCAGCGTTGCTTAACTTGTACAGTCGAAGACAGAGATAAGTATACAGAGGGCCTTAATAAGGTCGAAATTTTCTCAAAAACTACTCGACCGAATTTAATAATTCTTTTACAGTTACATAGTTTTAACTTTTATCTATCAAACAGTGAAAGACTTTTTGCAATAGGTCAAGTAGTTTTTGAGATAATCTCAATCTTAAAAACTCTCCTTTTTCTGTGTTTCACCGTACGGACAACAGCAGAGCAATTGTAGCACTTTCAGTACGAATTCAACTCTTATGACGCAGACAATAAGAACGGTCCAAAGTGTTACAGATATGTTGTTAGCTATACATGCGCAATTGCGCATATCGTAGAATCGTAGATTTTTGAGAAAATCTCAATAATTACATACTTTTATCTGCATAAGACAATCTATAGGTACGGTGGAAGACAGAGAAAGGTGTACAGGAAACAGGACAGGTGTATTTAAGGTTGAGATTTTCTCAAAACTACTTGATCTATTGCAAAAATTCTTTCACTGTTTGATAGACAAAAGTTAAAACTATGTAACTGTAAAAGAATTATTAAGTTAGGTCCAATAGTTTTTGAGAAAATCTCAACCTTATTGAGGCCCCCTGTATACTTATCTCTGTCTTCGACTGTACCATTAAAGAGTTTTCTAGGGAAAAGGGAGTATCTTATGTATATAGAAACCCTTATCGCATCAGCCACTTAAAAATACCAGAAAATCATTCACGGTCAACCGTTTCGCAATGATTTGAAACGAGCGACGACGTGCTCCGAGGTGCGTTCAAAAACTGATTCCATATTCAATTAGTTTATAAACATTATTCTAAAGTGGAGCGTGCTTTTGACGCAGATCGCGCATGCATATTGTATCCAGGCGAGGCTGGGGTAATGGATTCAAGAGTGACGGTGCGTTCCAAAATGACTTTCAATAGAAATATTTAAAACTAGCTGTATGGTCCTTGATAGACCTCCACGAAGTAGTTTCAATGTACTGGGCAGCTCTTTGTCTCTGGTTACGTGGTTCTACATCACATACCGCATTGGATTATAACATGTGTTGCCCAAATATCGTTTGAAATTTCAGACTCCTCTGTAGGAAGAAAGGATGACTACGATAGAATATTGTTTTTGTTACTCTGTCGAAGACAGAGATAAATACTTATATACAGGGGGCCTCAATATGGTTGAGATTTTCTCAAGAACTACTGGACCGAATTTAGGTAATAATTATTTTACAGTAACAGTGAAGGAATTCTTGCAATAGGTCAAGTAGTTTTTGAGAAAATCTCAACCTTAAAAACTCTCCTGTAGCGAGTATACATTGAAAACGATCGTACAAGTTAAGCAACGTTAGGCGAGGTGAGTACCGGATGGGTAACAGTTAGTGACACATTATCATCTGAGCCCCTCCGTGCCTCAGAAAACAAGTTAAGCAGTCAGTCTCGGTTGCTGTCGCTCGGTAGCAGTCGTTAGGCCACGTCAGAGGCCTATGGATGGCCTGAACAACTCTGTTTCATCACTAAACCACGCAAGAAAAGAAAAAAGAAAGTTACACCACCTCTTTACTCAGAATTTGTATTACTTATGCATTATTGTCCGATAAATGGAGTTGCTCAATATATTTATTTAAGTATATAATACGATGAATATTTTCGGTGGGCGTGGCGTGGCCTGTGGTGGCTCAGTTGGTAAGAGCGTGTCACGGAATGACAAGGTCGCAGATTCAAGTCCTGCCCTCGGCAAGAAATTTTTCATCATGTTTAAACCTACTCTTTAACTTGACATTTTGAAACGGCAAAAAATTTCGGTTTTAATAAAACTATTATTATAAGTAAGTATATTACTAAATATTATATACTATTATAAACTCACTTCTGATTCCCGAAGGGAGGCAGAGACTTTTGACTTCCATCTGCTTGCAATCCATAAACAAAACACACTCAATAAATAAAACTCGGCGCTCAATGATATCATCCGCCGGGCTTTGGCATCCGCTCGGCTCCCGGCTGTCCTTGAACCGAGCGGACTGCGCCGCAATGACGGAAAAAAGCCCGACGGCATGACGTTGGGTCCGTGGAAGCTCGGAAAGTCGCTGGTGTGGGATGCTACCTGCACTGATACTCTGGCACCGTCCCACATCCCGGCGACCTCCTCGAGCGCCGGCGCGGCTGCGGCCGCCGCAGAAAGCCTCAAGCGGCGTAAGTACAGTGGCCTTGGTCAGAGCTACCTATTTACGCCGTTTGGGGTCGAGACACTGGGGCCGTGGGGGCCGGACGCTCGACAGCTCGTCAAAGAGCTGTCCAAGCGGCTGGTCGAGGAGTCCGGTGACCAGAGGGCTGGCAGCTACCTTTGCCAACGTATTGCGTTGGCAATTCAGAGAGGGAATGCTGCCAGCCTTCTGGGCACCGTGACTCCCGATGCCCTCCTAGAGGACATATTTTATTTATAGTTTATTTATAGGTAGTTTTAGTTTTTAGTTTTAATGTTAGTTTTTAATCATGTATTATATTATTCAATAAAGTCGAAAAAAAAAAAAAAAAAAAAAAAAAACTTAATAAGTGAATAAATCTCAACATCATGAAGTTTCGGAACGCACCTCCGAAATGTCGTCCGTTAGTAACGGTCAAATCGCTCCAGAACTAATACAGAATAGTGTCGAATTATATGTAGGTACTCCACGGGTTTAGCATTTCACGACGTCAATTCAGTTTATGCATTTATACAATACAGACCGACAGACGGACAGTTAGCCGTATATAGTTAAACTTTGTATTGTAATATAGTGGCTCCCAAAATTTATTATTTAATAGCCTGTAATGTCCCACTGCTGGGCAAAGGCCTCCCCCCAAACCTTAGACTCATCTCTATTCTGCGCAGACTCAGACCACCCTCTCAAACGTCAAAAGTTAGTCTTGTCATCGTTTGCGGGGGCGGCTACAAAGTTTATTATTTATTTTTTAGTTTCGTTAAATCAGACAGTTCCTTATTTGCCACTGCCATGCATGTTACAGATTATTCGAATCAAGATATTACAGTCTTCTCTCTTCCTCCAGAGGAGTCGCCGTAGCGTCGTCACTCTGGACTAAGTAGCTCGACAGTCACGTTCACTCCCAAGCTCGTAGTGGAACTCTTATTTATATATTTTATTAATGGATTGACTTTTCGTCACGTGCCAATATCATGTTACAGAAAAATCAATATATAATAGGCTTCTATCTTCCTCCAGAGGAGTCGCAGTAGCGTCTTCACCCTGGGTAACCGCGTCTTCATGTCTTCATCCAGAGGAGACGCCGTAGCGTCGTCACTCTGGACGAAGCAGCTCGACAGTCACGTTCACTCCCGAGCTTGTAGCGGGAACTCTTGATAAAACCTTGCAACTTTAGATCTTGCTCAAATTATCCAATACATTCACCATACTGTCATTCGCGAACATTTTCTGATTAATTTAACGTGATATTAAACACAAACTAATCACTGCATGACAATAGATTAAAAATTATTAAATAATTTTGCAACCGTCGCTTCCCGCCATTTTCAAGTGAAATTGTCAAATAATGAGGGGTGTTCAAAGTGACAGTTGTAATGAAAAAAAAACAAGCTTTTTAGGTTGATAATAGATGGCGTTGCACCGAAGTGCGATTTCATCGTAAAGAAACAGCACCATGAAAAAAAGTTTCAATGTCAGATGAACAATTTATTATTTTTGGTTTGTTTGTGTAATTTAAACAATATAGTACAAATTAATACTAGGTATGAAATACGAGAAGCCCGAGTTACAAGCAATAACAACGCATTTAATGTTGACATCAGACCAGTCAGTGCCATCTATCGGGGATAGCGGTACTTTCTTTCTTTTTTAAATGTAACCTTGAACCCCCTGATTTCGCAACCGTCGAATTCCCGCTATTTTCAAGAGCTGTTTACAAAATGAGACACTTGATTCGGGCTTCGGTTTAAACTAGTTCACACACTTTGGGAAAGACTGTTGTAATACGAGATTTATTTACAAGTACAAGTTTCAACAACACAACAAAAATATGAGTTTCCATTATTTATAAATGTTGGCAACACTCGTCACGTCACTTGGAAATAGAATGATATTTGAATTTGTAACAATAAAATAAGTTTCGGGTTCTCTGGAAAATGGCGGGAAACGACGGTTGCGAAATTATTTGATAATTTTCCTTTTATTGTCTACAGTGGTTATTTTGTGTTTAATATCACGTTAAATTAATCAGAAAATGTTCGCGAATGACAGTATGGTGAATTTATTGGATAATTTGAGCAAGATCTGAAGTTTCAAGCTTTTATCAAGAGTTCCCGCTACAAGCTCGGGAGTGAACGTGACTGTCGAGCTGCTTCGTCCAGAGTGATGACGCTACGGCGTCTCCTCTGGATGAAGACATGAAGAGGCGGCTACTCAGGGTGATGACGCTATTGCGACTCCCCTGGAGGAAGATAGAAGACTATTATATATTGAATTTTCTGTAACATGACATTGGCAAATGACGAACTGTCGAGTCCATTAATAAAATAATAGTAAATAATAAGTTTCGGGTTCTCTTGAAAACGGCGGGAAACGACGGCTGCGAAATTATTTGATAATTTTCCTTTTAATGTCTACATGGACTATTTTGTGTTTAATATCACGTTAAATTAATCAGAAAATGTTCGCGAATGAATAGAATTTATCGTAATAAACATTTTGTGAAGAGCTTTTTTAATAAAATTGATTATATTGGAAGATATTATTTTTTTAAGATTGGCGGCGCTAGTTGGCTCTATGAAGGCTCTTAAGACGCAGACATATAAGAGCGGTCCAAAGTATAAAGTGTTACACTTGATGTGCTATCGACTGTACACCCTATAGAAAGGTAATAAGTGTGATTCTATCGGGGCCACCAAATCTAGGTTGTATGGAAGAAATCGCTTTTAGCGATAAGACCGCCAAAATTGTACACGCTTCTCATTATTGTAATTAATACTGTATTATGGTGCAATAAAGTGCATTTATCTTTTGTCTTATCTAATCCTTATTTATTTATTTTATTAATGGACTCGACAGTTCGTCATTTGCCAATGTCATGTTACAGAAAATTCAATATATTCAATAGTCTTCTGTCTTCTCCAGGGGAGTCGCAGTAGCGTCTTCACCCTGGGTAGCCGCGTCTTCTTGTCTTCATCCAGAGGAGACGCCGTAGCGTCATCACTCTGGACGAAGCAGCTCGACAGTCACGTTCACTCCCGAGCTTGTAGCGGGACTCTTCTCTTGATAAAAGCTTGAAACTTCAGATTTTGCACAAATAATCCAATAACTTCACCGTACCGTCATTTGCGAACATTTTGTGATTAATTTAACGTGATATTAAACACAAAATAGCCCCTTTAGACATTTAAACGAAAATTATCAAATAATTTCGCAACCGTCGTTTCCCGCCATTTTCCAGAGAACCTTATCTAATCCTAAACCTAAACTGTCATACATATGGTTACACATCGCGAAAGACTGAGCGGGACACCTCGCTTAAACACGATGAAATGACAATGCCAGATTCTGCCCCACCATCACCCGCATGATGAACAAAATAACGAATAAATGTAAAAATATCTCTGTTTTTTATTAAAATTATTGGTTTAAAATAAAGTTTTGTACATCAAACGAGTCGAAAAAGCAGCTTAATTAAGAATTCAGAAAATAGTAAGAAATCGAAGCGATTTATTCATTGTTTTTGTTATTCTTCTATAGGAGTTGCGAGAGTAGTAGAAAATGATACTGATTATGATTATGCAATATGAAACCTGTAATAAGTCCCCAACAAAATGATATATGAGCTTCAATGGTCTGGTCACGTAGGTGGCAAAAATAAAAGGCAAAGCTCCATTGTAATGTGGCAATGTCATTTACCGTGCCACACTTCGGAATCGACACAATTTATGAACTAAACAATCGTAATATTTGCTTAAAAAACAATTACATAAAGAATCTTATGCAAGATGCTAATAAGAGCAGCCCGCTGTGATTCCAGAAAAAAATGGCTTAGCGCGAAACTTGCTCTGTTCATTTGGGTTCCGCAATCTTTATTTTACTAAAAAAAAATATCATTATGTCGTGTTGTTTAGTGACCAAACTTATTGTAAGAGTTGTTCAGGCCGTCCGTAGGCCTCTGACGTGGCCTAACTACTGCTACCGAGCGACAGCAACCGGGACCAACTGATTAACGTGCGCCCCGAGGCACGGAGGGGCTCAGATGTAAATGTCACCAGGTCACCCATCCAGGTACGGTGGAACACAGCGAAAGGTGTACAGGAGAGTTTTTAAGGTTGAGATTTTCTCAAAAACTACTTGACCTATTGCAAAAAAAATTCCCTGTTTGATAGATAAAAGTTAATACTATGTAACTGTAAAATAATTATTAAATTCGGTCCAGTAGTTTTTGAGAAAATCTCAACCTTATTGAGGCCCCCTGTATACTTATCTCTGTCGTCGACTGTACCTACCTACCTACTCACCGCTAATTATATTTTTCAAATGGCTTTACTTCTGTTATTTTACAACTAATTTCAATCCTATTTCCTCGGTTGACCACTAATAGTTGTCTGAAAATTACGTACGTATTGAACTAAAAACAATTTATTTACATTATGTCAATTAGATAAAACGGGAACTACCGTGTTAAACATTTATTATTGATGTCTCGATATTTCGGCAGCATTGCAGCCATCATGGTCACGAGTAGACTGATCGGTGAGTGTTGAACGTCAGAAGGATGACACAAAACGATCTACCCTCTTTCGTGTTCAAAGAGTGATACCTATACTATGTCATTTTTAAATGTCTTCTTCCTAAAAATTCGAAGACATCCAGGGTGATTGGAAATTCGATACATTCCTTGAAAGGGGTGATACTAGAGGTGGTTTGCAACAAATTAGGCCCTATTAACGAGGGGTCGAAAATAGCGGTTTCTGAGTTACGCTAAACATAACTTTAAAAAAAAATTCAAACCTCGTGATTATGACCTTTTATTTTTGAGTTAATAGGAATATTAGGCATGCCTTTTTTAAGGTAATCTCTACTTTATCAGATTTCAGAAAAGTATTATTTCAATGCTCAGACTAGAGCAGTTTTTAAACATCAATTTTTTTTTGTGAACAAGTCAGAAAGTTCCTAAGGATAATTAAAACTACCGTAACTCAGAAACCACTCATTTTCGACCCCTCATTAATAGAGCCTAATTTGTTGCAAACCACCTCTAGTATCACCCCTTTCAAGGAATATATCGAATTTCCAATCACCCTGTATAGGTACTCTCTTCCTTTCAACAGTTAGGTAAAAATACGACCCCTTGCCTTGCTTACTGCTACCTACTACGGGTTTTACGTATTGGAACGCGGAACCCTATAAATAAAAGTGATCTGCACCATTTCATTTCATGCACATACTAAGAGACTTGGATTCTCGTAATGTTCGAATTCGAATATGACTCCTAAGTCCTGGGGATGAGAGTCTAAGATTGAACGCTATCTGGGTACAGGTATAAAATATTCGCCCGCTTAGGAAGTCAAAATAAACTTGGAGTGACTTATTTTTCCATATTTAGGAAGGTGGTATGTTAGAGTGAAACAAGAAAGGTAAACTGTAATTATTACATAACTATAAATTATTTTTATTATTAGATACATATAGGTTTCTACCAATAAGCTATAATTAAACTAAAATAAAACTATATGTACAAAATAGGTCGGTTGAACTATCTGAATGGCTTGCATTACAGATAGTTCAACCGATCACCGATGTCCGGCAACGTGCCCAAAATGCTGGCGGCATTTCCCCTCTGAATAGCCAAGCTAATTCTTTGGGCGAAATACAGGCCAGCATTTTGGTCACGCGTGATAATAAGCTATAATTGTTACATAACTACCTACTTACAAATTTTATTAAAAAAGCAATAATCGTTTTATTAAAAATAACTAATAACTATATCAAATACATAACAAAATAAAATTTTATAAGTAAAAAACTTCAAAGAAACTCTGCCCATCCTGTGGTAGTTTGCCTAGAATGCTGGCGACGTTCCCCCGCTGAATGGCTAGGCTTATGCGCTGGCCGAGGAACGCGCCAGCCCGCCTGGCCCCGGAAGCCTCACGCAGGCGCGACGACAGCTCTTTCACCAGCCGCCGAGCCGCAGGCCCCCAGGGACCCAACGTCTCTACCCCGAAGGGTACAAAAGAGTAGCCCACAGGGAGGGCAGAGTATTTCCTGATTTTTAAATTAAAATGACTTATAAATTATTTTTATTACTCTCTCTCTAACATACCACCTTCCTAAATAATAGAATTATACGTCACTCCAAGTTTATTTGGACTTTCTAAGCGAGCAATTATTTTATACCTATATATATATGTATATAGTATTTTATACCAGATAGCGTTCAATCTTAGGCCAGTATTAATAAATCACTCTCAGCTCAAAAGTCAATCTTGAGAACGACCTCAAGATGGCGTTCCTATTAATAAACGTAACTTAGGTGCGCGTTTAGGAATCGAGAATCACGTGTGTAACGCCGTATTAATAAACAAAACTGAGTTATCAAGAGAACTGTCAACTCACACTTGAGAACGTATTTGCTGATTGCAGGCGAACCGCGACTTGAGAAAGACATCAAATGATACGCCCTCCAGATTGTTTTATTAATAAATGTCATACTTGAGATGGTGATCACGTCTTGAGAGTGTATCAGCTGAATTCTTGAGGGCAGGTTTGAACTCAGACTTAGGGCTTAGGACTTAGGGGTTCCCCTAAAATAGATAGCTCCAATATCTGGGCAGCACATAGGCTATAAGCCATTGCGGTATGAGATGTGGAACCAAGTGACCAAATCACCAGATTCTGATAGGAAGAGCTGCATCCCAGTACTTCGTGGAGGTCTATAGCATAGTATCTACTAAAGTAGCGGGTGCAGCTAGTAGGGAGCTCGGTGGCTCAGTGGTTGGGTCAATGGACTTGCAAAACAGAGGTCCCAGGTTCGATTCCCAGCCAGGGCAGCCAATGAGTTTTCCTTGGCTTTTTCGACGGAAAATCTTACGTACATTGACCGAGTGCTCTCAAAACGGTGAAGGAAAACATCGTGATGAAACCTGCAACCCGTAGAGGAAAAAAAACCAAGGATAATGGCACCAGCTCCTTCGATGTAAGGGAAGGTCTGTGCCCGAGCAGTGGGGCAATATAAATAGACTGATGATGACAGCTAGTAAGTAATATGTACCTATGTATCCTCCGTGGTGAGATCCATTGCCCGCAACTGGTAGAGGCCGTGTGCAGCTTGAGCGTGCCCGACCGATACCTGCGCGCGCGCAGCCACCGCCTGCTGGCGCCGTATGCAGCGCGCACGGTGGCGCACCGCACCTCACCGCTCGTGTCCATGCCCACTCGGCTCAATGCACTGCTGGCATCGGTACCACAATGCGACCTGTTCGCCGACCCCCTGTACTTAGTGGTGCGAGAATGTTTGGTATTTTGTGAGAATGATGGATGAATGACTTATTAATTAATTCACAATGTAATGTGTCCATAACTGTAATCTATGACTTTTAAATTATTTGTATTATTATTTATATTCTTTTTTTTATGACATCTGATTAATAATAATTTTATTAATAATAATTAATGAATTGGCCATGAATTGTATAGTGCATTGGTGTTTGACTGTAACGCTGTATTTTTTTTTTGAATAAAAAATAAATAAATGTAATAAATAGATACTTTGTTTCAGAATTGTCACACTCCTGTCGAACCGTGTCCATTATATAAAGTGTGGTTCACACTACAGGATATATTCAGTGTGCGATCAACTCTGGCTGTGTAGGAGTCGAACGTTGCTTTTGTTTTTACTTTTTTTAATTTTGGCTTTGAAAAGGGGGGATTATGTAAATAAGGTAAGTCCTAGATTTAGGTCAAAATGACATTGCCTGATTTCAATGGAGCTTTGCCCCACCTATACAAAAATGCGTGTACATTGAAGCTACTTATCATTTTGTTGGGAACTGATTGCAGATTTCATATTGCATAATCATAAACAGTAAGAGTTGCGAGAGTAGTAGAAAATGATAACAAAAATAACGAATAATTCGCCTCGATTTCTTAATTTTTAACGCTCAACACTATCTGTTATATTGTCTGATGGTGGGCCCACAATACAAAAAAATATGTCACGTTACAATGAATGATTAGCGGAAAAACTAAGAGAAAAACGTACAAAAACTTTTAAAATTGATTTTTCGACGCGCAAATTGTACAAAACTTTATTTTAAACCAATATTTTTAATAAAAAACGGAGATATTTTTACAATTATTCGTTATCTTGTTCATCATGCGGTTGATGGTAGGACAGAATCTGGCATTGTCATTTGACATTTGTTAAGGCCATTAGGCACTTTTACAAAGTTGAAATCTCGTATACCGCAGCCCAAATTAAGTGTCTTATTTTGTAAACAAAAACTACCCTACCAACATTAATATTTCACACTTAGGTACGTTAGCGCAAGTTTCCATACAAATTTCCAGTACTTAAGCTGTGTTTGAAAATAGCATGCCACTGAATCGCGAGGTACCTGGTTCGAATCTCGGTTGTGACAAAAAAAACTGTTTAATTTTAGTTGAAAAACATCTAACTAACATCTAACTGGTCGAGGCCACGCGTGACCAAAGGGCTGGCGGCTACTTGGCCCAACGTGTTAGCCTCGCTATACAGCGGGGCAACGCCGCCAGCCTTTTGGGCACATTGCCAATTTGTGTGCCAATGTGGGGACTTGGCGCAGGTTTTTTTTTATATAATTTTGTTTAAATAGTTTAGTTTAGATTTTTTTTTCAACATAAATGATATGTAGGTCTAAGGTCTTCAACCAGTGCGTCCTGTCAGTGATGACCTACGGAGCCGAAACGTGGACATTGACGGTGAGACTGGCCCACAAGTTCAAAGTCGCTCAGCGAGCTATGGAAAGAGCTATGCTTGCGTCTCTGTTAGATAGAATAAGAAACGAGTATATCCGCCAGAAGACAAAAGTGGTTGACATTGCTCATAGAATCAGTAAACTGAAGTGTCAGTGGGCTGGTCACTGTCGTAGAACCGATAACCGATGGGGGAGACGAGTTCTCGAATGGAGGCCACGAACGGGTAAACGTAGCGTGGGACGCCCCCCCGACCAGATGGAGGGGTGACCTTCGCAAGATGGCTGGCAGGGACTGGATGCAGAGGGCCGAGAGTCGGGTTGAGTGGCGCGCTTTGGGAGAGGCCTACGTCCAGCAGTGGACTGATACGGGCTGGTGATGATATGTAGGTGTATAATAAATAAATGATGGGACTTCCGCTTTTGTGGGTTTTACGCTTGAATAAGCAAATTATGGCCAATGATTAGGAACGTAATTTTAGGTCTGTGAATAATACTAGGTAGGTACTACCTACTTAAGTCGATACTTACGTAACTTACACCTATTGACCTAAATGAAATATTTTTAGGCATTTAATGTAATTTCGCGGATTCAGCAAGGCCGTTACGTAGTAATATGATTAAGGAAATACATTAGAAATATAGGAATTTGATACTTACACGAGAGTTAAATAAGTCCACTTACATTTTTATTATTTATTATATTAATGGACTCGACAGTTCGTCATTTGCCAATGTCATGCTACAGAACATTCTAAATATCATATCGTCTTCTCTTCCTCCAGAGGAGTCGCAGTTGCGTCTTCACCCTGGGTAGCCGCGTCTTCATGTCTTCATCCAGAGGAGTAGCCGTAGCGTCATCACTCTGGACGAAGCAGCTCGACAGTCACGTTCACTCCCGAGCTTGTAGCGGGAACTCTTGATAAAAGCTTGAAACTTCAGATCTTGCTCAAATTGTTCAATTCAATTCACCATACTGTCATTCGCGAACATTTTCTGATTAACTTAACGTGATATTAAACACAAAATAACCACTGTAGACAATATAACAAAAATTATCAAATAATTTTGCAACCGTCGTCGTTTCCCGCCATTTTCAAGAGAACCTTAAGAATACTTAAAGTCCAGTTACGAGTGCTACAGGGCCACATTTAGGGGCAATTCAATAAATTAGCGCCCCTCATTAAAATAGAAATTAAATTAAAAATTTACGCTGTAGGTGCAAATGATGTAAAATCCATTGGCAAGTGGCCTGTTTGCAACGTACCTAATATTTATTTACAATAGGAACATGGTTCCTTATTATATACATAAATTGCGGGTGCATTTTTTCTTAGGTTAACGATTTTTATTTCTACAATAACCGGTACCTATAAAGAAATTCGTTCAACTAAGAAAAAATGCGCCTGCAAACCCAACGCTTTAAAAAATCGTGTTTATTCATAAGAGTCTCTACGATTTTGTTTATTTTCAGGTATCATCATGTCTAATGCAACAATACTTCGTGGACCAGCCAAAACTCTTATAATGAACAGCAAAACTTACCATAGAACAATTTTGAACCAATTCACTTCACAATGTCGTGAAACTATTTTAAAATCAGAATTTAAAACGGACCTTTATTTAAATTTAGTCGTTGGCTCCGTGCGTTCGACGCTAGAGTCAGTTTATCAGTATAGTTTAGTCATGTTAGTGGCTGTGATATTAGTTTTAGTTCTGATTGTTGTTTATAAATCTTATTTGAGTCCGGATCTGTATGTGAGAGTGAGTATATTTTTGGATATTTTCTTCTTTTGTGCGAACCAGGGCCGTCTTAAGGGTGGGTTGAAGGGGTCCCCAAATTAGATTTATGTAGAAACTTCGGCGCAATTTCTTACAAATATTTCAATGCATGCCTTCACAGTGACTAATTTAAGGGGGGCAAATATTTTAATTGTTGTTTTTATAACAGGTAAGTATTTTTAAATAATAATTTTAAATATTATTACTTACTTACTCGCTGGCTCCGTGACCCGAAGTAGATCTTCCTTCCACAAAGAAAAGACGCCATGCGTGCCGTTCCTGCACCAAATTTGTTATTAATAATAATATTTTTAAAATAAATCATTACTTATTTTAAGATCAACAGAAAAGGTCAGGGTTTTTAAAGCTTCCTCTTACCAATGGACTTATTCCTTGCATTAATAATTAAAGCAGACACTACATTCAAGATATTTCACAGGAACTAACAGAAGTTGGTTTCGACCACATCCCTCCAGGCCCGGACCGTGCTAACAGGGTATCTCGAGCACAGAGCGCAAGGCGACTGGGCTCGAAATTACCGCCCCCATACCCAAATGGCTGGTTTGCTGTCTTCGAGAGCGGGGACTTGGAAATTGGTGGAGTCAGAGCCGTTGATGTCTTGGGTATGTTCTATGCTACTTACCCCGCTGACTCAGCAAACCAAAGCGGATCATGTCCTCCGTCCCCGCAGAGTGCCACTGCAACCTGTCTCCCTGTTTTCCACTAGTCGGGAGACTGAAGCTCTCGCAAATCCTTTTGTACCTCATCGCCTCGCGAGTACACGTTGAAAACGATCTTACAAATTAAGCAACGCTGGGCGAGGTCAGTACCTGGATGGGTGACCGCTAGTGACATTTTCATCAGAGCCCCTTCGTGCTTCGTGGTCCCGGTTGTTGTCGCTTGACCTGAATAACTCTGACAAATCGGTTTGGTCACTAAACCACACGAGAAAAGAAAAAAAAGATCGTCCCAGTGATCCCTAGGACTAAACTTATATTAGTGCTTATAAAGGCTTTATTTCCAGGTCTAAACTTGTGCGTGTATCGAGGCGAAGACGGCATCGCTCGATGTGTTGACGCCTATTGTCCGCATTTGGGTGCTAATTTAGCAGTAGGAGGTAGCGTTTGTGGCAACTGCATCGAATGTCCGTTCCATCAGTGGAGATTTGGTGCATCTGGGGCGCTTGTCAGCGTTCCAGGGGTGGAATCAGGTATGCGCATTGTCACTGTTCACCATAGTTTTATAGCCGACAGCGACTGGTCGGCTCGAACTGCCGCGACAAGTGTAGCGCGATGCTTTGCCCATGCGGGACATTCGGCTAATATGTGGTCCGCCGTGGCATATGGTACATTCTCGCCTCCCCGTGGCGAGGAGGTATCATAATATGATGATTTTCCCCACGAAAAAAAAGGTATGTGCATTGTCAGCAGTGAATGATAGTCCTACACCGTTAGCCACTTGTAAATCCCGTTATCCGGAGATTCTGTCCACATGTTCAGACCCACTGGTCGTCTACTGCAGCATGCTTTCTTACCTTGTACAAACAAAATGTGGAATGATCTACCTTTCGACGTCTTTCCACAGAGCTATTGATAGTGGATGCTTCAAGAGAAACTTGAATAGAGCTCTCCTAGATGGGCTGCGAACTAGCTACCCCTCTCGTATTGCAGATGTCTCTAGCTAGACGATGACCGCTTAACAGGTTCCTCGTCTGATTGTCTTTAAAGAAAGTAAAATGCTACAGTAAAGCTCTGTTAGGAGCTGTCCCGCCAAGTCTTGTGATGAGAGAGAGAGAGAGATCGATCCCACCTCCTTCCACCCAGTTGAGCTTTCAGGGTTACAGCATAAAGGTGACATTTATTTTCTCCCTCAGTGCCTAAAGGAGTCTCCATCAAGACCTGGAAGACAGTGGAAGCCGACGGTGCTGTGTGGATCTGGCATGATGTCGAGGGTCGGGAGCCGATGTGGGAGCTCGCACCAGCGCCAGAGTTGGAAACTTGGGGATACAGAGGCAGAAACGAGTTCACTGTCAGCTGCCATATTCAGGTTAGACAAGGAACTGTGATGAATATGTGTGAAGTCTTCAATTGTGGGTCTTATGATGATAATAGGGAGCTGAACCTATTGTGGATGCTGTAGCCAACTTGTTTAATTAAACAGTCATCGAGTTTAACGACCTGTTTTTTCAGTCTGTGTATAATTTAGTGATTGTATTTCGCAGGAGATCCCAGAAAACGGCGCTGATGTCGCTCACTTGAACGCAGTGCATTCGCCATCCATGTTATCCAAATTGGGAGACAAATATCCCATTCTTCTCAACTTTATTGGTAACTAATAATTGTTTATTTCAAAAAGGTACAATATAAAATAAAAAAGAACCATTCAATATTTAAAAAACCTAAATTAAACTATTTTTTAAAAATTTAGTAGCAGGAAGAGTACCCAAGACACTGGCATCGTTCCCTCGCTGGATCGCGATGCTAATCCATTGCGCGAGGTAGCTGCCAGCTTGGCTCACCAGTGGCATCTACTACTCGTTTGCTAAGCTCTTTATAAAGCGACCAAGCGCCGAGACCTCACGGGCCGAGGGTCTCGACTAATAATTATAATAAAGTTTATTTCATCAAGCTTGTAACACGGCGAGTCCCATCTTCGACCCCAACTCTGCACTGTTGTTGATTGTCTTTAGGAGATTTTGAGCGAGAGCGTACTTACGCCCTTACCGCTTACGTGAGCTAGGTGTCTCAGTGGTTGGGTCAATGGATTGAATACAATGAATTGGTGCAATATGGAGGTCCCAGGTCCGATTCCCAGCCAGGGCAGCCATGTACCAATGAGTTATCCTCGGTTTTTTCGACGGAAAAACTTACGTACATTTACCGAGTTCTCTCAAAACGGTGAAGGAAAACATCGTGATGAAACCTGCATGCCGTAGAAGAATAAGAAATCTAAGGCATGTGAAATCCGCCAATCCGTAGTGGCCCGAGCTCCCTCGATGTAAGGGAAGGTCTGTGCCCGAGCAGTGGCGACACACTACAAGCCTAGCGCAGCAGCGACGGCGGGCGCGAAATATCAAACATATGAAACCGCCCCGTTTGTCTCCAGTTTGTCTCCACATTGCGAGTAGTGGCGGCGATAGGCTGGCAGTGTGACCCAGGCCGCATGGGCTCGCTGTTACAGGGCCGTCTTAACGGCGCCAGGATCTGAAAGTCAACTTGCGCCCCCAACTTTTGTCACCCACAAATAATGCAAATACTTTTCATCCAACCATTAGACTTAATTTTCATAGTTTTTAAAAACTAAAATTATAATAATACATAAGTAGGTACTTATATTACTTATACATTGAAATTTTTTTAGGTTAGAGGTTTAGCAACCTTTATTATTTTTATATAAGTAAATGATTATTTAATTACAATACATACAACTGTTTATAAAAATGACAATTATATAAAAAATATATCTAGCCAACACTACACCTCGTCAAGGCCCGTCCCGCGCGGCAGGGTGCCCAGCGCACTGGCCGCATTGCCCCGCTGTATAGCCAGGCTCAGATAACTTATTACTTAACTTTTCCAATAAATAGCCACGTGTGATAGAAGGGTGCCTATTTTATCGGTTTATTCCACTTTGGTCATAGTAGACTTTGGTCACACCTTGGAATGCTTCCACGTAGGTCACACCTAATAAAGTTTAAATATTACGAGTCGACTTTGGTCACACACATACTTTTAGATTATAGTTTACCATTCACGGAATGAATGTGCAGCGTTTTGAATTTAAAAAGGACCCATAACCTATACCAGATATTCTTTAACACTATAAAATCAGAATTTGAATTACGCATTATCCATATCCATAAATAAATTAGAACATGATGAAAAAATTCTTGCCGTGTCACGGAATGACAAGGTCGCAGGTTCAAGTCCTGGCCACGGCAAGAATTTTTTCATCATGTTCTAACTATAAAATCATTTTTTCACAAGTCATGTTTTAATAAAGTGTTTTCACAGGCACCCACCACTGGGTTGCAGAATGGACGAAGGGCGAGGACCACACAGCCACGATGAAACTGACACATGACTACAAGGTCATGAAGCTGGATCTTGTACATTTAGACGTTAACGTTACCCAGGTAACTGGTTTTTTTAAATTGGTTTTGTTACTTCTATCCGTTCCCGGGGAAAAAGGTATTGTTTGACCAAAGAAGGAATTAGCAGAGCCTCAAGTATATTTTGTATGGGTCGGTCGAAAGAGATATGAATTGAAAATGATGAAAAACTTCTAGCCGTGGGCAGGACTTCAACCTGCGACCTTGTCATTCCGTGTCACGCTCTTACCACCAGGCCACAAGTCTGACCACCGAAATCTTCATCGTATTATACATACTAAGCAACGCGCAACGCCATCTATCGGACAATAGTCGAATTATTCCGACAACCATGTCTAACAATCGGTTAGAAAGCATGATTTAACGATGACGCGATCCTTTTTAACGGGTATAAATTTTTCATCATTTCAATTTGTTCGCTGAGCTTGGCATAATGCATAAAGTCTTTCCCACACAGCCACAATCTTGCACACAGGCTTGCGGCCAGTTGAAACGCATGCCCCGTCCCATTTTCTCCCGTCGCTAACGTCCAGTAGGTAGCAGATTGCGGCCTAGGACTCAGATCACTACTGGACGTTAACGACGGGAGAAAATGAGGCGGGACATGCGCTTTCCCAAAATTCATACAATGGAAAAACAGTGTGGTATCCTCTTATGCATCAACTTCTCTCTTCTAGATAGGTCCCGGCCACGTGCGTATGCGCATGAACTCCGCGCTCGGCCCGCTATTGGTCGCGCAGTCCGTCACGCCCATTGGTCCATTGCAACAGAGAGTTATACACAGGGTGTTCTCACCCACATACAATGCGCCATTCGGAGCTCTTATGAACAGAGCTGAGGCTTATATGGTGAGTTATCACTGAAATTACAAAATAGAAATTATTTATATTCACTGTTTTTTTTAGCTTAAAATGTATTTTATGTTGATCGTGATCAAGACTAATCTAGGGGCTCGTAGGCCAGTTGTGAGTTGAAAACGATCGTACAAGTTAAGCAACGTTGGGCGAGGGTGACCGCTAGTGACACTTTCATCTGAGTCCGTCCATTCGTGCCACGTTAAACGGGTACATATCATAATGCATAAGTTTAAAATATATACGTTTACAAATTACAATGTATAAGTTCAATATATATAAAATCAAAAAGTATAATAGTCAGAAGAAATAATCATCAATATGCATAACTTACGTTTTATATAAATGTCATAATGCATAAGTTTAAAATCTATAAGTTCAAAATATATAAAATCTAAAAATATGATAATAAAGTACGTTTTGTATCATATATAGTATCATAATTTCTAAATTAAAAATATACATAATAATATATATAAGATAACACTACGCATATTGTTACGGCTTAGGCTATACTGTGACTATTGTTCTGAAAATAATATACGTTTAAATTCATCATTTGTAATAATGTATTTTGAAATTATACCTATATTATAATAGTCGAGCTATATATATTTGTAAAACGTAGCCCTAGGAACCATTATGCATTGTGTTAGTTATATATTTCGACCATTATGGCATTCAAACTTAGACATTTAGAACTTATGTCAAATAACTTTATATTTTTTGATACATTATATATTTATATTTTCGGTATTTTAACTTTATATATTCCAACCGTATGTATTTTAAAATTATATATTATGATACGTACCCCGTTAAACAGTTAGTGCCGGTTGTTGTCGATTGACAGCAGTCGTTAGGCCACGTCAAAGGCTGCCTGAATAACTTTGACAAATAGGTTTGGTCACTAAACCACACGAGAATCTTGACTAATCTAACGACAACCCATATATCAATATCGAGATAGGAGGCGATAAAGGAACACTAGAAAACATTACCCTCCGTCTTGTTGTAGTCGGTGGTAAAATTAACACACTGGTTTCGGTATTTAGAGCAAAAAAATTAAGAGTCGCCGAGAATTCGTCTTCTACACAGAATTTACACCTTTTTGCCATTGATCTCCTATAAACAACTAGATACATAAAGGTCTAGAAAAACAATTTAAAAAAACGTCCAAATAATGTCCAATAAACCAAGTGAGGGTCCATTCATTCGTTTGGACCTTTGCGCTCGGTCATTTTTAGAAGGCAGACTGTGTAGGTATCTAATTGTTTATAGGAGATCAATGTATTTTGCCCAAAAATCGAGTTAAGCATTTTTATTTGTTATTTATCTAAATAAACAACGTGATGAAACCTGTATGCCCAGGGGCGTAGCTATCGGAGGGCTAGGCAGTGCCTCGGGGCCCCCAAGCTCAGGGGGCCCCTGGCCAGTCAAGTCAACCTCGAATCGAACTTACCTCGCGAAACTTTTTCCCAACTCAGAACATAATTAAATTAAAAGCAACACAGCATTAAGAATGGCAACTCGGGTCACGGTTGCATGAAATCACATACCTAAGTATTTGGTATAATTTTCAACTTGATCTGTCCACGCCTTTCTGAGAAAAAGTTCTTGACAGACAGACAGACAGACAGACGGACAACAAAGTGATGCTATAAGGGTTCCTTTTCCTCTCTTTTCAGATTGAACGTGACATAGCAATTTGGAATAACAAGCGCTATGTAAGCGCTCCCGCTTACGTGGGGACTGACAAAACTATTCGCGCCTTCAGAAGTTGGTTCGGGCAGTTTTACAGTGATCACAGTACCAGTTTTAGGGACGCCCAGCAAAACAATCTTGATTGGTGAGGGGCGCTAATTAAAAAATAGAGGGCGCATTTTTTTAAATATATTTTTTTGTCATGAAGAGAAAGGCAAAGGGATATATCCCATATGTAGACAGCCATATCTTAACGTATTATTTTCTGACTTATTATTAAGAATGCTACGCGCCTTAAATTGGATCGGGCAGTTTTAGGGTAGATTTAGAATCTCATCCAAGAACTGTGTTTACACATCTGCCAATTTGTGGCGTTTTCAGCATTTTTGGACATTCTGAATTCACTTTAATTGTGACTATACCAGTTTTAGGGACGCATAGCAAGCAATGGTGACGGGCTTTAATAAAATTAGTAGGTTTAAAGTCTCATGTTTTATGCTTTTACCGGTTGTATTAATAAATACTATAGATGCAAGGTAATTGGTCCTGGAAATGACACTAACAAAATTTTGCACTAATAGTGCAATCTTACCAATTATATTACCTTAGTGAATTTTGTGTGCAATTTCCATCGTATCGGCCTTTCATCTATACCGCAGCCCAAATGAAGTGTCTTATTTTGTAAACAAATATGATCGCCTAATTACCTGTTGTGATGTAATATTGAAGGAACTGATCGATTGAACCTGTTCATCATTGTGAAAATAAAGTGATCCGATCTAATAACGTGAAAATAACTATGCAATAATCACGTTCTGTGAATTATATTAGCTTAAATTGTTAATTGGGTAGGGTAGTTTTTGTTTACAAAATAAGACACTTTATTGGGGCTTCGGTTTAGATATAATATTTTTAATTTAAGAACAAAGTAGCTCCTATTAGAATATCTCCTATTAGAATATCTCTTACCTACTAGCCCGCATTTAATTAATGTTTTAATTTTATTGAGATATAGAGTAGATTTGAACTTCTCACAATGTATTTTTAAAATATGGAAATTTAGAATAGGTATATGCGGTTTTCAAAACCAGTGATATGACGTTGTTTGTATGCATTTTTATTGCTTGTTTAAGGATGAGTGATTCTTGTGAATGATTGATTTAGAAACGTGTTTAAGTAGTATGTAGTATGAAGTTGTTTTAGAAATTGCGTAGAAAATTAAAATGTGTGTTTAATATTGTTTATACATCAATTTTAAAATACTTATTACGTATAGTCAATAGTCATTGATCTCCTATAAACAACTAGATACACAAAGGTCTTACTAAAACAATTTAAAAAAACGTCCGAGCGAAATAGATACTTACATTATATATACATTTGGTAAAACGAAACAAAGAAAAATAATCTTTAAAATTATGCAGTTACGACGGGCATTCGAAAAATTCGTTGTTTATAGGAAATCAATGCGTATAGTAGATATACTTAATATTATATTTTGATTAAGAATGGAACCTATCCCTGTGTGAATTATGTTAAGTAGATAAATAAAAAACAAAATTCAAAATGCTTTTTAATAACGTACAAAAATCCGTTCTGACTAGAATTTCTAATTTAACAAAGAACAAACAATAAATTACCGATATACCGATAAACAAGCCCAGTAGGTACGGTGGAACACAGAAAGGTGTACAGGAGAGTTTCAAAGGTTGAGATTTTTCCAAAAACTAGTTCCATTGCAAGAATTCTTTCACTGTTTGATAGATAAAAGTGAAAACTATGTAACTGTAAAAGAATTATTAAATTCGGGCCAGTAGTTTTTGAGAATATCTCAACCTTATTGAGACACCTGTATACTTATCTCTGTCTTCGACTGTACAAAGTAAAACAAAATACGACGTAAACATATTAATAGGAATCCTCGAATTAAATCTCCATACAAAAATATTTTTAACATATTAAACTCCTATTCAGTAATATAAATTAATTAACACCTTAATTTATATTGTTTTGTAAGGTTAAGATGGTGGAGCGTTAGCTTTCTTGAACTCAGCGTAATCTATGTAGCCGTCGTGATTGATATCAGCCTGATCCAACGCACCCTCCACTATTTCTTCCAGATCTTGGTCCTTATAGAGGACTGTCTGTACTTCTTCACCTGGGGGACCTGGAATAAATAACGCAAATTAAACACTGTGTCGATGTGACGTAATAATGTCTCGATTAAAAATGCTATAATACAGATACAAGGTCAAATTACAGCTTCAGCCCTACAGTAGCAACGCAATTTAATTTTGGCGTCGAAAACGATTAATTTTAGATCATTGAGGCAGCGGAGTAAGTAATTAAATAATATGCAAGATCACTGAAAATGGAACTAAGGCTGGGGTGACCCATTAAGCAAATAGTTCGCGGGCTGACTGTTTTTATCCCATATATTTTAGAAGGAACGGTCATACAATGCGTACTGTACGTTTTTGACAGTGTTTATGACAGTTATCCGGCTAACTGTCAAAAACACTGTGTCAAACTGCTGCCCAACGGCTCTACAACTCCACAGATTAATGCCCTCCACATACAGCCGCGACCTGGCCGCGGCTTGCGTCCTGCGATCAGTTGAAACGCTTGCCCCGACTCATTTTCTGGGCATTTTGATAGCAGGACGCAAGCCCTAGCGGCTGTATGGCAAGCTTAAAACTTCAGATAGTAATCTCCCATCTCGGGTCGCCGTTCATGCGAAATCCTGCAAAGTGAATACTGAAAATCTATGACAGCCACATTTCAAGAAAGGTGATAACTGACGCACTAACCGCTGTCTTAGCGGTTTAAGTTGCGCCATTTTCACCGCGACCTTGCATCTATAGTATTTTTAATCTAAAGTAAAAACATTATTTCAATAAGTATTACCTTGTGTATCGTTTCTTTTAAACTGTAGAAATAAAAAAAAACCATTGACAGTTAAAACGTATTGTATTATTTAATTTAGTAATTATTATAACATTATCAGTCCAATTTTGATAGGTAGGTTTAATTTCTTTTAACTACTGCCCCTTCTGAACTCAGCAAAATCTATGTAGCCATCGTTGTTGAAATCAGTTTGTTTCAAAGCACCCTCTACGATAGCGGCGAGGTCGTCGTCTTTGTATATTATTTCCCTGGCTCTGACTTGCTCGCCGTCGGTCTCTGTAATAAACATTTTTTTGTTACAAACTTATTTACTTACGGGCCTACCTTGAGCTAAGTAGCGCCCCCAGAGCCGCGACGATGTTACTCGCTTGTCAGATTTTTGACGAAAAATAGTACAAAATTTTCGTAAGCGCAGACTTTGACAGGACCTGAGCGCCTAAAAAGGCCTTGTGACTAGCCCTCCAGTCGTTAATTTTCTTAATAAAGCTTATGACTGTAATAAAGAATTGGGTGTGTATCTTTTTTTAATAAAAATGTCTATATGAAGATTATTTTTTTAAAGAATGGGGGCGCTAATTATCTTAGGTATAGGCCTTAAGACCAAGTAGCGATAAAAACTGTTAACAATGACTTAAATTCACACTGGTGCTAATCTGTTAGCACAGAGTTACAGAATATCACTACCGATTCACTGTTTTGTATGACAAAATCCCGAGTAAAGAAAGTATCTGGTTTACGCCGCCTTATTTTAAATCGCATTTATCGCTACAAGTCAAGAACGTTTGGTTTAGAAAGATTGTTGATTGAAGGACTAAAATGCAGAAGCCATAATAATAGATTTGGTACTATGTACACACGAAGACAGAGATAAGTATGTAGGGGGCCTCAATAAGGTTGAGATTTTCTCAAAAACTACTGGTCTGAATTTAATAATTCTTTTATAATAATAATAAAAAGATATATCATGATCAAACAGTGAAAATTTTTGCAATAGGTCAAGTAGTTTGTGAGAAAATCTCAACTTTAAAAACTCTCCTGTACACCTTTCTCTGTGTTCCACCGTACATAAACCACACACATACTTAGATACAATAAACAAGATGACAAAGGTAACTCTTACCTTATATAAAGATATCCTGTAAATTAAATATTTAAAATAAACAATGTTACTACAAAATAATTACCTACTTAGGTACTTTATTTAAAAACAATTACCTACCCATTACCATAACTTAAATTAACTTATTTTAAACATGGCAAGCTCAAAAATAACAAACATTTGTTACTTTAAAAAAAAGAAGTTCTACAGCTACCGTAGGACCATTAAAAACCGCCCTAGATAAAATATTAGGGGGCGCAAATTTATTTTATTCACGTCCCTGTCTAAAATTTAAATTGAAAACGGTTGTTTCGTACTATTTTGCTAATTATGACATGGTAGGGGTTCCCTTGAAAATGGCGGGAAACGACGGTTGCGAAATTATTTGATAATTTTCCTTTCAACGTCTACCGGGACTATTTTGTGTTTAATATCACGTTAAATTAATCAGAAAATGTTCGCGAATGACAGTATGGTGAAGTTATTGGATTATTTATGCAAGATCTGAAGTTTCAAGCTTTTATTATGAGTTCCCGCTACAAGCTCGGGAGTGAACGTGACTGTCGAGCTGCTTCGTCCAGAGTGATGACGCTACGGCGTCTCCTCTGGATGAAGACATGAAGACGCGGCTACCCAGGGTGAAGACGCTACTGCGGCTCCCCTGGAGGAAGATAGAAGACTATTGAATATATTGAATTTTCTGTAACATGACATTGGCAAATGACGAACTGTCGAGTCCATTAATAAAATAAATAATAATAATACAATTTTTTTCGCTACGAAACAACCACTATTCACATTGTAAGTATTTAAAGTATGAAGTAAAGTATATTTATTTAACAGTAGGCTCAATTTTCTTCTCTTTAGCCTTCAAAGCTCTAAGGTTGCTAATTTTGTACTCCAACCAGTCTATGTAGCCGTCGTTATTGAGGTCTGTATGCGTGAAGGCTTGTTCCAAAACTGACTCCAGCTGTTTGTCCGTATACGCTGAATGATCTTTGTCTATTTCACCTGAAAAAAATATTACGATTTTTTTTTAAATAAATAATTTCAAAGTTGAAGTAAAAATATTTATTTGCTAGAATATGGTACATACAATGGATCTTAAATATAATCAACCAGCATATTCTGCATAAGGACAGCGTGCAAATATTTTTATAGATTAAAAATAGAACTTCTTTTATTTGCAATAAATTATAGTTATCTTATCATATACATTGTCACATTGAAATTACAGATTCTGCTCCACCATCAACCGCAAGTTGTACAAGATAACGAATAAATGTAAAAGTATCTCCGTTTTTTTTATTAAAATTATTGGCTTAAAATAAAGTTTTGTACAAGTTGCGATTCGAAAAAAACAGCTTAATTAAGAATTCAGAAAATAGTAAGAAATCGAAGCGATTTATTCATTGTTTTTGTTATTTTTCTATAGGAGTTGCGAGAGTAGTATATGATACTGATTATGCTTATGCAATATGAAACCTGTAATAAGTCCCCAACAAAATGATAGGTACAGCTTAAATGGTCACGTAGTTTTGTAAGTTATATTTAAAAGACATTGCCACATTTCAATGGAGCTTTGCCCACCCACAAAACTACGTGACCATTCAAGCTGTACCTATCATTTTGTTGGGGACTTATTACAGGTTTCATATTGCATAATCATAACCAGTATAATTTTCTACTACTCTCGCAACTCCTATAGAAGAATAACAAAAACAATGAATAATTCGCTTCGATTTCTTACTATTTTCTGAATTCTTAATTAAGCTGTTTTTTTCGAATCGCAACTTGTACAAAACTTTATTTTAAACCAATAATTTTAATAAAAAACGGAGATATTTTTACATTTATTCATTAACTTGTACAACTTGCGGTTGATGGTGGGGCAGAATCTGGCATTGTCATTTGTACCGATTTCATGTCTATTGGGTAAGTGGTCTGTGATACACAGTCATCAATGTATTCATTTACACTCGTCGGTTTGCAGACTATCAAAGCAGATCAAGTGTAACACTTTGTACCGTTCTTATTATCTGCGTCGTAAGAGTTGAAATCGTACTACAAGTTACCATTGATCTGCTGTTGTGCGTACCTACTTATTATTATACTACTTACCCTATGCTAATAGTAACGCCTAGTAAATAAGCATTAGCAATGTTGTAGGCATTGGTAGTATTAAATTGTCAGGCGTTTTTTTTCTACAATCGTATAACCTTGCGATTATTATTCTCAGCAAATCTACTTGAATATTTTAAGATTCTAAAACGTTTGTACGGTGGAACACAGAGAAAGGTGTACAGGAGAGTTTTTAAGGTTGAGATTTTCTCAAAAACTACTCGACCTATTGCAAAAATTCTTTCACTGTTTGATAGATAAAAGTTAAAACTATGCAACTGTAAAAGAATTGTTAAATTCCGTCCAGTAGTTTTTGAGAAAATCTCAACCTTATTGAGGCCCCCTGTATACTTATCTCTGTCTTCGACTGTACTGTAAATAGTTGCCGATCCCTGAGGAATCTCTTAGTGGCTTGCAATATCGAGTAGGTGCCTACTTAACCAGTGAAAACTAGCTCGAGTTATCTTATATTGCTATTTAGTCATAGATATGTGAGGTGATATTATGATTTATGATTATAAACTAGTTAATTAGGTACTTAAACAAACACAAAATACTGTCACAAAAAGTACTTACCCCAGATTTAAGTAGGGCGTGGTCGTACTTGCATGCATACACTTTAACCAACATAGATCGAATATGCAAACGTTGCATATCGTGACTCGTGTCTCATAAAAACATTGTTTTAATGTAAGTACGTGAATTACGTATCTCTTAATCAGTATCATTACTTACCATGAGTTTCCAATGTAAATATCTTCCAATTTAATTAATCGAGGCATCGCGTTACCAATTGAGAAAAATAAATTTTTGCCCATTTGTTTGCAATACAATATTAACTAAAAATTACGCGGCGAGTTCGTTCATTCTATAAGCACCTAGCTTATAAAAAATCTGATATATGCCCCCCCCCCCCCCCCCCCCCCTGGCCTAGAACCTGGGTACGCCCATGAATACGGGCCTTACATTTCGATCCTACAATCGATTTCGAGAACTTTTTGAGAGTAGGTTTTAATTTTCTGCATTATAAATTATCCCTGCTATACAACAAGCACCACCACCAAAGCTGAAAACCAACGGTAGGGATATCCCTTTTACCAAAAGCCCCTTTTAACAAATCTGCATTATCCCTGTAAAAAATAAAACACGAAATAAATATATTCAAGAAATCTTACACAATCAATTTAAATAACATGATAAATTAAAATAAATATCTAAATACTATTTACAATTAAAGTCCGAACACGCCGCAACTGTTAAGGCCCAGAACCCTTTTAACACTGGTAATTGAGAGTTCTGGGCTGATGATTAAAACTGTAGACTGTATTACAAACTCAGTATATTTAATGTAAAAATATATAACGTGTAGGCACAGCCACTGATCGTCGATCCAACGTTAGTTTATTTATTTATTTTATTAATGGACTCGACAGTTCGTCATTTGCCAATGTCATGTTACAGAAAATTCAATATGTCTTCTATCTTCCTCCAGAGGAGTCGCCGTAGCGTCTTCACCCTGGGTAGCCGCGTCTTCATCCAGAGGAGTTGCCGTGGCGTCGTCACTCTGCACGAAGCAGCTCGACAGTCACGTTCACTCCCGAGCTTGTAGCGGGAACTCTTGATAAAAGCTTGAAACTCTTGCTCAAATTATCCAACAAATTCACCATACTGTCACTCGCGAACATTTTCTGATTAATTTAACGGGATATTAATCTCAAAATAAACTACTGTAGACAATAAAACAAAAATTATTAAATAATTTTGCAACCGTCGTTTCCCGCCATTTTCAAGAGAACCGTACGTTAGTTCAAATATTGAAGATAATCTGTCTACGATTGAAGGTAATTCTTGACAGTTACTTTTTAACATGACAATTCAATGCGTTTACAAAGACGCTTCCAAAAAGAGTAGTTTAAGAATGTAGATAAATAAGTAATAATGTACATATAAAATTATGGATTATTTAACACGCACTGCGCGGCAGGGACCCCAGCACGCTGGCGGCGTGGCCCCGCTGAATAGCGAGGCTCAGCATTTGCCTGAAGTAGGCGCCAGCTCTGGGCTCACCCGAGGCGAGGATCAGGCAGGAAATATCTTTACAAAACCTTTTCGCGTCGGACGACCACGGGCCGAAAGTCTCCACAGCCAGTGCAACAAACTCGTGATGAGCACTGAGCTGTGAATATTCAAACTGTAATGCTCTCATAATTTTTGATCGATAAATCAATTGAATCTATCTGAATAAGACGATTTTTTTTCTTTTTTTTGTTAACCTATAAATTGTCCCACTGCTGGGCAAAGGTCTCCCCCCTCCTCTTCTATCCATCCCTGTCCTGAGCCTCTTCCAGCCACCCATCCCTGTATCTAACGATATCGTCTCTCCACCTACGCCGAGGTCTGCCCCGAATATTTTGTCTCCATATTCCTAAGACCAACGAAAAATTCACGACCCGGGTACGATATCGCGGTGGCTCTGTTGGAATAGAGCGTGCCACGGAGGTGAGGTCCCTGGTTCGAATCCCGGTCGTGATTTTTTTTTCTCCATTACCATTTAGATTTTCGTTTCGCATAGCGCATGCAAGAAAATATCAATGACGATGTTAATGAAATTCTAATATGGCCATGATCGTCGTGGGCCTTCCATGAGCCAACTAGCGCCGCCAATATTGAAAAAATAATATCTTCCAATTTAATCAATTTTATTAAAAAAGCTATTTACAAAATGTTTGTTACGATAAATACTATTTTTTAAATGCTTATTTATAATGTGATTCAATTTCGGTAAGTTGTAGTTCGCATAATTGCGAAAAAACGGCCGTTTTTGGCACATTTGTGAACTACAACTTAGCTTGTCGCAATTATGCCATGTATTGTATATTGAAAAATAGTATTCATCCTAATAAACATTTTGTAAATAGGTTTTTTAATAAAATTGATTAAATTGGAAGATATTATTTTTTCAAGATTGGCGGCGCTAGTTGGCTCATATCAGGCCCTTATATAAATATTTCTAAAATTTAAGTCTTCCTTAACTCAGTTGGTAGTGCCTGCCTTCTGTACCCTGGGTTTGATTCCCGGTCTGATGCTTTATAATTGATAAAATAATTAAATTAAAATTCATAAAATTCAATAGAAAAGATCTTTTTATTCACATTAAGTCCGTTCTTACCGCATACACTTTCGTTCTAAATCGAACAGTAAAAAAAATCAGTATCAAGATAACGGTCCCATACAGATAAAGGTGTAGAAGAGAGTTTTTAAGTTTGAGATTTTCTCAAAAATTACTCGACTGATTTATGAAAATTCTTTACATTCACATAGTCAACACTTTAAACTGTATACTAGTAAAAGAATTTTTATAATCGGTTCAGTAGTTTTTGAGAAAATCTCAACCTTATTGAGGACTGTATATATCTGTTTCCAACTCAACAACACGCTATAAACATTTAAAGTTAAACCACGGTTCAAGCCTTCGGTTATTTATTTATTTTATTAATGGACTCGACATTTCGTCATTTGCCAATGTCATGTTACAGAAAATTCCATATTTATAACAGTCTTCTATCTTCCTCTAGAGGAGTCGCCGTAGCGTCATCACTCTGGACGAAGCAGCTCGACAGTCACGTTCACTCCCGAGCTTGTAGCGGGACTCTTGATAAAAGCTTGAAACTTCAAATCTTGCTCAAATTATCCAATAAATTAACCATACTGTCATTCGCGAATATTTTCTGATTAATTTAACGTGATATTAAACACAAAATAACCACTGTAGATATTAAAATAAAAATTATCAAATCATTTTGCAAGAGAACCGTTCGGTCTTTTACTAACGTTCTGCCCCCTTACCATGAGCTCTTATAGCAGGATTACTTCAATAATACTTTGTTACTTCGTACCATGCCCACTCATTGACATATTATAACTAGATAATTGTGTAGGTATTTTTATATATATTCTAGTTAAATGAGACTTATTATAACTTATTTGCATGCCGACCCCGGTAAGTTGCAGTGACACCAAAATGTATCAAATGTCATCTCGATGTATTTATAACCTGTAACTGGCAATAAAATTGATTTGATTTGACATGACGACTTTAATAAGCTTACTTTAAGGTCGTCATGGTACGAAGTAACAATGTATTATTGAAGTAATCCTGCTATAAGAGTTCATGGTAAGATAAGAGTATCTGTAATAGGACCGTTCTAAAAGTAGGTTAATCAAAATATACACATATAAGTGGCGCATTTGTTAATAAACTTTTTTGAATAAAACAGTCGCCAAATCACGAATAATATTACAAAATTAATTAGATAAAACGGGAATTACCGTGTTAAACATTCATTATTGAGTCTACTCGTGACCATGATGGCTGCAATGCTGTCGAGACATCAATAATAAATGTTACTAATAATACGCGTCAGCCTCGCTATACAGCGGGGCAACGCGGCCAGCCTTTTGGGCACGCTGCCAATTGTGGGGGACCTTGGCCAAGTTTTTTAACTCTAATTTTTATTTTTATACATACATTTTTATTTGTACATATAGTTTTAGTTTAGTTTTTAACGTATTTAATTAATAACTTGTAAATTTTAGTTTTTTCCAAATAAAGTTATTTACCAAAAAAAATGTTTAACGCGGTAATTCCCGTTTTATTTAATTAATATGTATACAAACCGTGAAAGTTTAATTAATCCTCACAAAATTACAAAAACGGCAACAAACAAATAAGTCAAATTAAATTAAAAATACGTCATGTAAAAAATTGTAACCAATAATTTCATTTTTTACAAATTAAACTTACAAAAATACTTAATTTAGAATTGAAAAAGTAGATACAGACTTGTGCTGTTATTCATAAACCTCGTTAAACCACACTTCCCTTTCACACTTCGTTAAAAAAGGTTAAGATAGAAAGGGGCAGGGGGCCTAAACGGCGGCGTAGCTTTAAATCACGTTTATGAATAACATCCGTAGTGAAGTAGTTACAGATATTTTTATACAAAAAATAATTTATAATTAAGGGCCTTCATAGAGCCAACTAGCGCCGGCAATCTTAAAAAAATAATATCTTCCAATATATTCAATTTTATTAAAAAAGCTATTTACGAAATGTACGACAAATACTATTTTTTTAATGCTTATTTATAACGTGATTCAATGTCCGTAAGTTGTAGTTCGCATAATTGCGAAAAACGGCCGTTTTTGGCACATTTGTGAACTACAACTTAGCTTGTCGCAATTATGCCATGTATTGTATATTGAAAAATAGTATTTATCGTATTATTATTATTATTTATAGTAGTATTTATTTATTTATAGTTTTATTTCATAAGTATTTCTTTTTTAGATATTAAGTTAGTTTTATTTTGTAGTAATTAGTTTTTTTTATCGTAACAAAAACATTTTGTAAATAGCTTTTTTAATAAAATTGATTATATTGGAAGATATTATTTTTTTAAGATTAGCGGCGCTAGTTGGCTCTATGAAGGCTCTTAATCTTTCAATCGTCAGGCGAATATAATATCTATAATTAGAAAAAGTTCGAGGGTTGAGAAACCAATACAGGGTGCCCTTGAATTCATTCGACAAATTGAAACTGGGGGTTGTATACATATTGAATTGGTAAGGTAACTATAGTATGACCGTCTAAATCAGTCTTCGCCTGCGCGGTACAGGGACGCGGGGGAAGGCGACAACGGGGACCGAGAGAGATGCGGGGGGACAGAAATGCGCCTGCCGCCCGCACCTCTCTCGGTCCCCGTTGTCGCCTTCCCCCGCGTCCCTGTACCGCGCAGGCGAAGACTGATTTAGACAGTCATACTATAATTACGTCACAACTCACACAATGACCTTAGAAATGACGAATGGTCAAATTCCAGTGAAAGAAATCTGATATGAGGACCTTAATTTATATTTATTTTTCTATTCTGAAAGTCTTAGAATTAAAACTATAGTGAGCCATTACTACAAATTATTATATATAAACGGATGTCACTCACTTATATTGTTAAAGTCGGCAATTAGACCGACAGTTTCGACCGATTTCGACGGTCTTTTTAAGGTGAGCGCGCCACGCCCGCGTCGCCGGTGACGTTTCTTCGCGCACTGTATAAGTGAGTGATATCCGTTTATATATAATAATTCTGAAAGTCGATGAACCCAAATTTTTTTTAGTTATCAATACCGTATAAACGACGATTTGTATTTTAGAGATTTTTAATTTTACACGAATTCAAGAATCAGCCTGTATTATGTTTCGAGCTAGAAACTAAAAATAACTTAATGGAAGCACTTTGAGCATTATTCACATTCGAGAAAGAAAGAGATTGAGATGCATTCACAACCAAAGGTAAAACCGCAATATGTCGCCGTATTTTGGCGTTGCAGCTTTTTTTGCGACACCTTCCATTGTGAATCCAACTTAAGAAAATAAAGAGATGACATAATTAATAAAGAGACGACATCTTGAGAAAGAGATGACATTCTTAAGAGATGACATATTTAAGAAAGAGATGACACAACTATATTGACCATTTGCTAGATTATTCAGTGCCTATTAATTGGGACAACTTGCGGGAATAATTGGAATTGGTTCAAACAATTTTATGGAATGACATTTTTAGAATAAGTTATATGTATTTAGCTGCATTCACAACCCATGACAATACGAGAAACTGCACGCGGCTTGCGGCCTGCGTCCAATTAAAACGCATGCCCCGCCCCATTTTCTGCCGTCGTTAACGTCCAGTAGGTAGCGATCTGAGGCTTAGGCCGCAATTCGCTATCTACGTTTTGTCACCCCAGCTAAACAGCGGTCGGCAGCCAACGTCAGTGATGCGTTTGTTTTAAAAATGGCAGATGTCATGTTTAGTACAATAGATGGCGATAGGTATATCTAACGTCAAATTCGCTTTAATTGTAAACGCAGCTTAAGGGCCTAACATGAGTCAACTAGCGCCGCCAATCTAAAAAAAATAATATCTTCCAATTTAATCAATTTTATAAAATAAGCTATGTACAAAATGTTTATTACGATAAATACTATTTTTTAAATGCTTATTTATAACGTGATGTCGGTAAGTTGTAGTTCGCATAATTGCGAAAAACGGCCGTTTTTGGCATATTTGTGAACAACTTAGCTTGTCGCAATTATGTCATGTATTGTATATTGAAAAATAGTATATATCCTAATAAAGATTGTGTACTTACATAGCTTTTTTAATAAAAATGATTAAATTGGAAGATATTATTTTTTTAAGATCGGCGGCGCTAGTTGGCTCATGCCAGGCCCTTAGTTGTGAACGCAGCTTAAACTATAGCTACCAAAGACAATTTTTTAATACTATTTATTAGCATCCTGTTTCTGGCTCTTCTGTTGCGCTCTCACAAACTCTGGATAGTCTATGTAACCGTCTCTATCATGGTCATCCATATTCAATATGGGATCTATTAGATTAACTAATTCGTCATCTGTGAATATCTTCTCGCCGACCGGAGGAGAGCCGGGCGTCGGCTGCTGGTGCTGCTTATGACCCTGTTCTGCTAAAAACCCCGTTTCCATGGCAACGACGCACACATAGAACAAAGACAAACACATTCAAGTCACGTTGAAAGCAAAACGGTTGAAAGTAAATCCTTTTTAAAACGTTTCAGTTTAAAAGGTTAATATTGGGGTTACCGCTGCATGACGGAGTGGAGTGGAAGCGAAGCAACTATCATCATCAGTCTATTTATATGTCCCCACTGCTCGAGCACAGACCTTCCCTTACATCGAGGGAGCTCGGGCCATGATCCACCACGCGGGCCCACTGCGGGTTGGCGGATTTCACATGCTGTAGATTTTTTCTTCTTCTTCTACGACATGCAGGTTTCATCACGATGTTTTCCTTCACCGTTTTGAGAGCACTCGGTAAATGTACGTAAGTTTTTCCGTCGAAAAAACCGAGGATAACTCATTGGTACAGTCGAAGACAGAGATAAGTATACAGGGGGCCTCAATAAGGTTGAGATTTTCTCAAAAACTACTGGATCGAATTTAATAATTCTTTTAGAATTACATAGTTTTCAATTTTATCTATCAAACAGTGAAAGAATTTTTGCATTAGGTCAAGTAGTTTTTGAGAAAATCCCAACCTTAAAAACTCTCCTGTACACCTTTCTCTGTGTTCCACCGTACATGGCTGCCCTGGCTGGGAATCGAACCTGGGACCTCCATATTGCAAGTCAATTGACCCAACCACTGAGCCACCGAGCTCTCTAATAAGCAACTAATTTAGTATCAATTTGAATTCAACTTTATTTACTTCAACATACGACTGTAATCGAAGCGAAGTAAAATGCCACTGACAGCTGCGCGTGACGGCGCTCGGAGTCGCGCGGAGGATCTCAATGAAAGGTTTTCAAGGTTACATTTAAAAAAGAAAGTCCCTCTATCCCCGGTAGATGGCACTGACTGGTCTGATGTCAACATTAAATGCGTTGTTATTGCTTGTAACTTGGGCTTCTCGTATTTCATACCTAGTATTAATTTGTACTGTATTGTTTAAATTACACAAACAAACCAATAATAATAAATTATTCAGCTGACATTGATTTTTTTCATGGTGTTGTGTTTTTTTACGATGATATCGCACTTCGGTGCAACGCCATCTATTATCAACTTAAAATGCTTGTTTTTTCTCTTGCAGCTGTTACTTTGAAAACCCCTAATTCGCGTGGCAGCCCGGTCGTAAGGCATTACGACCGGCGAATGCTCACCGTCACTCCACTCCATACGTCTGCGTTGGCTGTAGCAGTCACAGACCATTTACCCCATAGACCTGTAACGGGCGCCCGTGTCTGCCCGCACATGAGCGCAACATTGCCTAGCTACACGTGTAAAGAGATCGACATGGAAGTTTGCTTTCAAACGAAAGCTGCGCTCCCATCTCCTCTCCACACAACAATCGTTGCCGTAGTGTGAAACTACTCCCTGATCTATTAACTATGTATATGTAATTGGTACGTTATATTTATATTATGTACTTAGTATTTGTATATATGTATTTATACAGCATATATTTTATGTATATCATTATTATTTATCCTTATATTTTATATCGTATTTTTATTTTATTTTTATATTGTTGAGTGTTCGCTGCCGGTAGCGGGCTATGTCCGCCGGGGTTCAACGGAAGATCAGCGCTGTCGGCACTCTGTCGGCAGCATTAAGCTGAGTTGAGGCCCCTTTTCGCAACAGAGACCAAGTTAGCATAATTTACAAACGTGTGTATCATGCCATAAATGTTCTGTTGCGAAATAAAGAGATTACTTACTTACTTACTTACTTTAATACGGCCCCCCTGTCCCCCGTTTCGTCTCTATGCGCTCATCGTTGACAGAATGTTTCGCTTGCTTTGTACCGATTTCATGTATATTGGGTAAATGATCTGTGGTAGCAGGTGACAACACGATATATTTTATAAAGGACATACTTTCGTTTGAATAAAAAACACAAAAAAAATCAAAACCACAAACAATTTTCATACTAAATACGAAAAAAACATTTCTTCGTATTTTTATGAATTTTTTTTCCCCAAACATCAACCCGATGAAACAGTTAAAGTATAACACAGTGAAAGTGACGACAAAAGAGGAGGCTCTCTCCTAACGCGCGCGTCGAAATTTTTTCTTCATGGATTTAGCAGTATCAAATGTAATCAGCTGTTCCGAATTCGGTCCGCCATTTTGCTAATTAAGCATTTAAACAACCCTACGACGTTCATTAAACTGACAGCTACTTATTCGGTTATTCAGGAGTTGATTAACTTTAAGGGCCTTCCTAGAGCCAACTAGCGCCGCCAATCTTAAAAAAATCATATCTTCCAATATAATCAATTTTATTAAAAAAGCTACGTTCACATTGTTTATTGCTATAAATATTATTTTTTAAATGCTTATTTGTAACGTGATTCAATGTCGGTAAGTTGTAGTTCGCATAATTGCGAAAAATGGCCGTTTCTGGCACATTCGTGAACTACAACTTACCTACATTGAATCACGTTACAAATAAGCATTTAAAAAATAATATTTATAGCAATAAACAATGTGAACGTAGCTTTTTTAATAAAATTGATTATATTGGAAGATATGATTTTTTTAAGATTGGCGGCGCTAGTTGGCTCATGTCAGCGCCTTAAATAGCGTTTATAAGTAAACATTTTTTTAAACAATTGTTGAAGGCATTAATTTTCATCATCGATTATAAGTAAGGCTGTAAATTGAATTGAACAACACAAGATTACTCACCGTGCCAATGTATCAGAGACTTGATGAGCTCGCAGCCGTCCAGCTTGTTATTATTATCAGCGTCATGCATCTTGAAGTAGTGGAACTGCAGCTCCTGCTCCGACATCTTGGACGTGTCTATCGGCACGTCCATGTGCTCTTGGATATGTCTGGAAGGTACCAGGATAACATAAAGCGCAAAGTACAAGAGGAATGTGCAAAGAGGCTCGTTCCCCATGCGATCGAAGACTGTACAAGGGTATGGTTTTGAGGAAAAACGTGACAGATGCTAATTTATTTGATAACTGTACGAGTTTCTCTTGAAAATGGCTGGAAACGACGATTGCAAAATTATTTGATAATTTTTGTTATAATGTCACAGTTTGTGTTTAATATCCACGTTAAGTTAATCAGAAAATGTTCGCGAATGACAGTATGGTGAATTTATTGGATAATTTGAGCAAGATCTGAAGTTTCAAGCTTTTATCAAGAGTTCCCGCTACTAGCTCGGGAGTGAACGTGACTGTCGAGCTGCTTCGTTCAGAGTGATGACGCTACGGCGTCTCCTCTGGATGAAGACATGAAGACGCGGATACACAGGATACTGCGACTCCTCTGAAGGAAGATAGAAGACTATTATATATTGAATTTTCTGTAACAAGACATTGGCAAATGCCGAACTGTCGAGTCCATTAATAAAATAAATAAATAACTGTACCCTGCAACTTCGTACTGATAGTTACTATTAGAATTAGACCTCCACGTAGTATTTTTAATGTACTGGGAGGCAGCTCTTCCTCCCTGGTTACGTGGTGGACCGTGGTTCCACGTCACACACCGCAATGGCGTATAGCCTATGTGCTGCCCAGATATTGGAGCTGTAGGAGACCTCCACGAAGTGCTTTTGTACTGGGAGGCAGCTCTTCCTCTCTGGTCACGTGGTTCCACATCAGATACCGCAATGTCTTATAGCCTATGTGCTGCCCAGATATTGGAGCTATCCCTAGTGAAAGTCCCATCAAAATCCTTCCAGTAATACTTTATCCTTTACTTGTGCTATAAGACCTAGCTTGTTGCCTATTTATTTATTTATAAACTCACGCCTGATTCCCGTAGGGGTAGGCAGAGACGATGGACTTCCATCTGCTGCGATCCTGGCACACCACCCTTGCCCTCCACATTCATCAATCTCTTCATGCATGCCCGTCGGTTTGTAGTAGACCGTACTTTGCCCTTTTTCAAGACCTCGCCAATTTGGTCGCAGTCTCGCAGTACGGTCTCCTCGGTCTACCTCTGCCGACTCTTCCGTCAACATTCGCTCTGTGTATTTCCTTCGTTACCCTTCCTTCACTCATCCGCTCTATGTGGCCAAACCAACGTAACATACCCTTTTCAATTGTTGCCCATGATTCTAGATCAACGGGAAGTACCCTATAGGTTTTAGTTCTTTTGCATTTTCATACAAATATGCGAGAAAATGCGACATAAACGGCCATATCTTTTGATTGCGTTGACGTAGAAGATTGATTTTTTCCCGGCTGCATGAGGTTGCAGACCTGAGTATTTCGAATTGTTCAGGCGCATCTAGGTGCATGCCACCTCGTTTCTCATGCACCTTCACGGCGGATGGCGATGCCACAAACTATGGTGAAACCCACTGACACTCACTGTCATGGAATACTTTTCGGCTAACATTCGGCGGTCTCGGTCGGTATAAATAAATCTAGATATATTCGGAAATTAATTACTCGGTTCGGTGGTTAAAACGTGCAGTAATACTGTGTGTTGTGAACGGTGGTTCAGTGGAACATTAGAAGACAATTGCCGCTTCTCCTCTCCACCGCATGGAAAGCCAGAGCTGCCGCCGCCTGCACTGCACCCTGCATGCATGAGGGTGAGTGGGTAGGCATTCTAGGTGCGCAAACACGAATTAATTTCAACTTGAATCGTCCACGCGTTTCTGAGATATAGGTTTTGACAGACGGACAACAAAGTGATCCTATAAGGGTTCCTTTTTCCCTTTTGAGGCACAGAACCCTAAAAAATAGCGCAGTTCCGTATATCCCATTACAGTGTTCAGGAGTGAACGTGACTGCTGAACTGCTTCGTCCAGGGTTGCTAAGCTTTGACGGCTCGGAGGAAGAAAGGTTTACTACAATAGAATATGAATTCCTCTGTAAAGGTGCTCCCACACAGCAGCTATATAACGTTATAAAACATTGTGAAACACGATAACATTTTATAACAGCGTGTAACTTACAAGTAAAAAGTTAGACAACAAATGTTAAGCAACAGTCTCTAACGTTATATAGCTTTAACTTGACTTTCGCAAATGATAAAATGTCGAGTCCATGAATAAAACTAAAGAACTTACTCTCTTTCAGAAGCAATGTTTGCCGGATTCAGTAGTTGGGGATCTGGAACAAGAAATATAGTTATTTAAACCAGCAGAAAATAATTATAAAAATCAAAAAAAAATTATCGCAAACGACAACAATGTGTGTAAATGTATGGAAAATTCATTTTCCGCCATAATGTTGAGCGTACTGTTGTCCTTGATGCATTTATTGTAGTGGCTGTTGCTACTGTTGTTGAGGAGGTGGTTGGAATTGTTGTTGAGGGGGAGACTGTTGGTACTGTTGTTGGGGAGGTGTTTGGAATTGTTGTTGAAGGGGAGACTCTTGCTACTGTTGTCGGGGAGGTGGTTGGAATTGTTGTAGAGGAGGAGACTGTAGGTACAGTCGACGACAGAGATAAGTATACAGGGGCCTCAATAAGGTTGAGATTTTCTCAGAAACTACTGGACCGAATTTAATAATTCTTTTACAGTTATATAGTTTTCACTTTTATCTATCAAACAGTGAAAGAACTTTTGCAATAGGTCAAGTAGTTTTTGAGAAAATCTCAACCTTAAAAACTCTCCTGTACACCTTTATCTGTGTTCCACCGTACTGTTGTTGGGGAGGTGGTTGGAACCGTTGTTAGCGAGGCTGTGAAAGAGTACGTCAAAAGGATAACCACTTACCGCCATGATGCTGACCGTACTGCTGTTGTCCCTGGTGCAATTGTTGTGGCGGCTGATTATGCACTTGTTGCACAGGCACCTGTGGTTGGTACTGTTGTTGTTGAGGGGGTGGCTGTTGATGGGGTGGCTGTTGAGGAGGTGGCTGTTGGAATTGTTGTTGGGGAGGTGGTTGGTATTGTTGTTGGGGAGGCTGTAAAAACAATGAGTATAAATATTTTTAAAGATAAATGGTTATACAATAACTACTTCTGTTTATGTTAGTATCTAAGCTATAAGCTAAATAAGTGTTTCTTTTCCTAAATAAAATGACTATTATGTAATTTATGTATAAAAATAATAAAATTACCTGATGTTGAGGGGGTGGAGGCGGGGGTTGATAATTCTGAGAACGAAAAATAATTGATTTTTTATGTATTTTGAGATATTTTTATACTTAAACCATATAATAACCAGAGATTTTTTTTATCAAAATAAAACTAACTACTATCTAAAAATACATTACTTATAAAATAAATAAATAAAAACTAAATACTAAAGGACGAACACGTCGTCAAGATCCCCGTTTTGCGGAATGGTGCCCAGGACGCTGGCAGCATTTCCTCGCTGTATCGCAATGCTTAGTCGCTGAGCGAGGTAGCTGCCAGCCCTGGGATCGCCCGAGACATGGACCAATCGGGTAGACAGCTCGTGGATCAGATGTTTAGAGTCTGTCGACCATGGGTCCATTGTTTCTACCGCAAGCGCCGCAAACTCATGATGTGGAGTCAGTCGTAATAACCAGAGGTAAATTATTAAAAATGTGCTTCAACTCTTTTTGGCTAAAATAACTGAGTATGAAGTTTGTATGAAAGTTGTAAGATCTGACGTCACATAATAGGCTAGTTAACTCAATTTTTTATTGCATCAATCAACTCTCATGCTCCTGCTGAAGAGGACTGTGAAATCAGTTTTGCGATATCTCAATTAATACCGAAGATATTAAGCGGTTAAGTCAAGTGGTTGGGGATGCTCCATCTCTTTTTAGCAAAACGGTCTTTAGTTGGTATGGCGCTACCACGATATGACGTCACAGCCACAATACGTCGTGTACTATTTCTGTCCCTTTCTAACACAACTTTTCTAAATGCCTGTAGTTACTTCATTTATCAACTAATTTCAATTTTGATTTCACAGTTGATCATTAATTTGCGTCTATTTTGTAATAATAATGATTAATATTTATTTTTCGATATTTGTCAATATTAAAGGAAATAATTTAATTCCCAATAGGTACTATTACTTGACAAATACCTAGTACGGTGGAACACAGAGAAAGGTGTACAGGAGAGTTTTTAAGGTTGAGACTTTCTCAAAAACTACTTGTTCTATTGCAAAAAATTCTTTCACTGTTTTTGATAGATAAAAGTGAAAACTATGTAACTGTAAAAGAATTATTAAATTCGGTCCAGTAGTTTTTGAGAAAATCTCAACCTTATGTATATAAGGTTGAGATTTTCTCTTATATTCTCTGATAAACCTTATATACTTATCTCTGTCTTTGACTGTACCATATTATTAAGGGCCTGATATGAGCCAACTAGCGCCGCCAATCTTGAAAAAATAATATCTTCCAATTTAATCAATTTTATTAAAAAAGCTATTTACAAAATGTTTATTAGGATGAATACTATTTTTCAATATACAATACATGGCATAATTGCGACAAGCTAAGTTCACCTGAGAAACACCTGACTCAAAATTGTGTCCGGGGTCGTCCTACTTTTAAAAATTTTACTTGTTTTTGTACCTACTAACATTAGTTTGTAAGTCATTTTATTGTATTTTACTAACAACTATGGACCATGTCCGAAATAAACAATTTTTATTATTTTTTTTTTTTTTTTATTATAAGTTGTAGTTCACAAATGTGCCAAAAACGGCAGTTTTTCGCAATTATGCGAACTACAACTTACCGACCTTTTTTATATATAGTAAGTTTGCTTTGCTTACGGCCGTTTTAATAGGCCCGATATGACACATGACAATATGACGCTAATAGTGATGTACCCATAGGTAACGTGTTAGTATTGACTAGCTTTTGTCGGCGGCTTTCCTTACTAAAGATTTATTTTTAACTGTTTTGTATTTAATTTGATACAAAGATATCCATCACACCAGTTTCATTCTGAAATTAAGGCTGAACGAAAGTAACGAAAAATAATTTTCCTGTGATGATATAATAGCGATATTAGTAACTGATACCAAATATCGTCACTTAGTATTTTAATCTCTTCTCTACGATTTAATTCGGACGACATAACATTGTAACTGTGCTTCATGGAAAACTAAATCAATTTTTTTCATAAGAAAGAATGTGAATTTACTCTGTTGCATGTTTGAAATTATTACGAAATTCTTAAATTTTATTATTTTTGTACAAAATGGATTACGTAAATGAGAATTCAAGACAATAATTACTTATCCGTAACTTGTGCACCGTTTCAAAGTTATGTCGGCCGCACCTTCCCCAAACGTCATATCGGGCTTTTCTCGGCGGCTCCACTATAATAATAATAATAATAATATGGAGTTGTATAAAGTAGATACAACTCTTTGTGACTTCCTGAGCTCGTGCATGGGGCAGTGGACCACAGTCCTTCGGCAACCAGACGGTGGGGATCTTTCTGACTCGGGTGACCCTATAAGGATTGAGCGAGGCATTTTTCAGGGCGACAGTCTGAGTCCGTTGTGGTTTTGCCTGGCCCTCAATCCTCTAAGCACTTTACTTAGAGATTCAGGGCTAGGTTACCGACTTCGGAGAGAGGGTGAGACCATTTCACATTTGTTGTACATGGATGACCTCAAGTTGTTTGCTCCGAATAAACCAGACCTGGTGACGCTGCTGAAAATAACTAAACATTTCAGCAACGACATCAGTATGGAGTTCGGGACAGACAAGTGTGCGGTTATCCATGTACAACGAGGTAGAGTTGTAAATTCTGATGATTTACAACTCTCAGAAGAAATGGCTCTCAGGTCTCTCTCTGAAGTCGAAACATACAAATACCTTGGTATGTCAGAGGCCTTAGGTATCGCTGATAGGGACATAAAACAATCGGTGAAGGAGCGCTTCTTTAGCCGCTTGACAAAGGTACTGAAAAGTCTACTGTCAGGTGGTAACAAGGTGCGCGCCTTTGACGCTTGGGTTATGCCCCTACTCACATACACCTTTGGCATACTAAGGTGGACTCAGACCGAATTGGACGCCCTGGATAGAAGAGTCCGTCGACTGCTGACGACATATCGCATGCTACACCCACGATCATCTGTTATGAGATTGTACATCCCACGGAAGTGTGGGGGTCGTGGCTTTCTAAACGCCAAGAACCTACACAACCGTGAGGTGTGCAATCTCAGGGAGTACTTCCTAAACACAGATTGTGGGATGCATCGCGATGTCGTAGCAGTGGACAGGGGGTCTCACGCCGCTCTCCTTGGCGAACGCGAACTGGCGCAAACCACCGGTGCTCAGCACTCAGGACCGCATGGACGTATGGAAGGGCAAGGAGCTACACGGACGGTTCTACCGGGCTCTCATGGGGCCCGACGTAGACCTATTACCATCCGTATCCTGGCTACGCTTCGGTGACCTTTTTGGGGAAACCGAGGGTTTTGTCTGTGCAATTATGGACGAAGTTATCAAGACGAACAACTACCGGAAGTATATCCTGAAGGACGGTACGGTCGACATATGTCGAGCATGCCACCGTCCCGGAGAGTCACTCAGGCATATAGTTTCCGGTTGTTCTCATCTTGCTAACGGCGAGTATTTGCACAGACATAATCAAGTAGCCAGGATAGTCCACCAGCAACTTGCCCTTAAATACGGTCTTGTCAGTACTGAGGTGCCGTACTATCAGTACGCACCAGCACCAGTTCTCGAAAATGGTCGTGCCACGCTCTACTGGGATCGGTCTATCATCACGGACAGGACTATTGTCGCCAATAGACCTGACATCGTGCTGATAGACCGATCGTCGCGTCGGGCAATTCTGGTTGATGTCACCATCCCCCATGATGAGAATCTCGTGAAGGCCGAAAAGGAGAAGCTAAGTAAATACTTAGACTTAGCTCACGAGATTACCGCCATGTGGGGTGTGGACTCAACCATAATTGTTCCGATAGTCGTAACCGTGAACGGTTTAATAGCAAAGAGTCTCGACCAACACCTTAAGAGACTCTCGCTAGACAGTTGGGTCAAGAGCCGGATGCAGAAGGCAGTGCTGCTGGACACGGCACGCATTGTGAGGAGGTTCCTCACTCTGGGATCCTAACCTCCGGCAGCTTGGATGCGCATGCATCCCGCTGCCGGTGGGTGGCTATTTTTTATATTTATATATTTTACTATTTGTTTTTATTATTAAAATGTATAAATATATTAGATAAGAAATACAAGAAATACAGAGAATAATAATAATAATAAAGCCATTTATTGCCGAACTTATGAACTCATAGATTTGTTTACAGAATATCTCTAAGTTCGGTGTGCCTTTTGGCATAGGCCTCCTCCAACTGCTTCCATTGGACTCTGTCTGCTGCCACCCTTGTCCAGTATGGTCCTAGGGTCAGACGAATTTCGTCTTCCCATCTTCTGGTTGGGCGTCCCTGTCTTCTGTTGCCATCTCTTGGGTACCACAGCGTGACTTGCTTGCTCCATTTATTTATATTGCAGCGTAGCATGTGTCCTGTCCAACCCCATTTCTGGTGGTCAATACGAGTAAGTATGTCAGCAACTTTAGTTTTGTTTCTTATTTCTGTGTTTCTAATTTTATCACTGAGTTTTATTCCCAACATACTCCTCTCCATTGCCCGTTGACACCTTGCGAGTTTATCTCTGTGATTTTCTGTAAGGGACCAGGTCTCGCAACCGTATGTTATACAGGGAAGGATGCAGGTGTTAAAAGTCTTCTTTTTAATACCAATGTTTATTTCTTTGCTTTTCATAATTTCTTTAAGGGACCAATATTTTTTCCAACCGCTAGCAATTCTTTTATTTATTTCTTTGGACATCAGATCATTTGGCGCGATGATTTGACCTAGATATACATATTCGCATACATATTCAAACCGGTTGCCATCCATTACTATATCAACCTCAGTGGAATTTGTCATCATTTTTGTTTTGTTTGCATTCATTTCAAGTCCGACTTCTTTACTTTTATCAGCTAAGTTTTGTATCATTACTTGTAGTATTCTTGGATCTTCCTCCAATAGGATTAAGTCGTCAGCGAATCTTAGATGGTGTAGGCGGCTGCCATTGATGTTAAGACCATATTCGTCCCAGTTTATTTGTCTGAAGATGTTTTCCAACACCGCATTGAACAGTTTGGGAGATAATGGGTCTCCTTGCCGGACACCTCTGTTTATGGGAAATGGGTCGCCTTTCAGCTCTAATTTTATGCGGCTTTTACTCTTACTATATATGTTTATAAGTATGTTGATATATGATTCTTCCACTCCTTGCTGCCTCAGACTTGACCAGATGTGGTTATGGTGAAGGCTGTCGAATGCTTTGGAATAGTCTATGAAAGCTATGTATATTGGCTTCTGGTATTCGTTATATTTTTCTAAAATTTGTTTTATAGTGTGTATGTGGTCAATAGTGCTGTAGTGTTTTCTAAATCCTGCCTGCTCTATAGGTTGATTTTCATCTACTGTTTTTGTTATTCTTTCTAAAATTACTTTTGCAAAGACTTTGTATACATTTGATATGAGGCTTATTGGTCTGTAGTTGCCGATATCATCTTTAGCTCCTTTCTTATGCAAGAGAATGATGTGTGAGTCTCCCCACTGACTTGGAATGGTACCCGTGCTAAGGATTTCATTGAATATTTTGGTTAAAATTGGGCTTAGTTCTTCAACTGTACCTCTCATTAGTTCATTTGGTACATTGTCAGGCCCTGGAGCTCTTTCTAATTTTTGTGAGTTGATGGCTTTCTGTACTTCTGCTATGAGTATTGGTGGAACATTGTCATATCTGGTATTCAATTTATTGTTTTCATCTGTTTCTTTATTGGTGTCTTTATTAGAGTAAAGAGTTCTGTAGTAATCTGTAGCCAGTCTCTGAATTTCTGTACGTTTAGTCACTTGTTTGGATTTGTTATTCTCTAGTCTAGAAATCCATTCCTTTCCGTGTTCCCTTAATTCCTTGAAGGCTTTCTTCGTTCCACCTGTTTTTTTGATCTCGTCTTCCAGTTTTTTTAATCGTTTTGCTTTCCTGTCTTTTTTCATGCACTCCCGTATCTGTTTGCTAATGGCTCCACTATAGATAGGTTTAAATATAATTATTAGTTTAGATATAATTATTAGTTTGTTCAGTTTTATTATATTTTGTTTTTAAGGTTTCATTATGTGACTAAAATTAAACTTACCGAAATTGAATCACGTTATAAATAAGCATTTAAAAAATAGTATTTATCGTAATAAACATTTTGTTAATAGCTTTTTTAATAAAATTGATTAAATTGGAAGATATTATTTTTTCAAGATTGGCGGCGCTAGTTGGCTCATGGAAGGCCCTTAATGTGTGTTGTTGACAAGCCATTAAATAAACTAATTAGTTATTAAAAACTTGTTTTATTTTAAATTAATTGGTCATATAATTGCCTCAACTAAATCACCATCAGCCATGAGTTATTCTCAGTTTATTCGACGAAAAACTTACGTACATTTACCGAATGCTCTCAAAATGGTGAACATCGTAATGAAACCCGCATGCCATAGAAAAAATCTAAGACACGTGTATTCTGCCAATTTGAGCCCAAGCAGTAGGGACATAAAAAAGACTAATGATCTTTGGACACCACAATTTTTTTAATCTAGGTTTTTTTTCGAGGCTTCTGTCACTTGGTGACCATGCCAGCCTCATTGGAACTCAACAAATAGGCCCATCAGACCTCCCTACGACCAGGAAGGGGCTCCCTGTACGCAAAGGAGTATCTGACGAACCTATATATCTGCACAGCCTGTGTAGAGATTGGGTTGGATAAGATTACATTAATGCCTCCGTTTCTTAATTCCAATCGATTCTTACCTGATAGTTTTGTGGGGGCACCCCTGGGGCAACCTTTTGTTGATATTGTTGGGATAATATGCATTGCAGAGATGCAACAAATATTAATAGTCGAATCATCGTAAATCTGTAAAAAAAAAGGACAAGTTGCATTAAAAATCGGACAAAACCTAGCTCCCAAAGGCAACGCACGCATAGAACAACACACCAATGGTTATTGTGATCCGGATTAGTAACCGTTGTTTCCAGAATTATCAGCTAAAATCTGCGTTTTCATGCCAATATTGTAGAAAGTTTTTTAAAGCTGGAATTCCATGGCCTGTCATCTCACAGGCCAGGCCAGTCTCAAAAAGTGCTGAATTTGACACAATTGGGTCAGAGTGTCGCACCTAGGGGCAACATTTTTTTTTAATCGCTAACGAACGACGTAATTTTTCTCAGTGCCAGTTAGCGACACCCCAGCCCAATATTGCGCTGGAAACGCAGATTTTAACTGTTGATTCTGAATGCACCAGGATCGCGATCCAGATCACGGTAAATATTGATGTGTAGGGTCCGCCAAAGATCAGCCGGGTGTGCCACCTGGCATGCGTGAGAGCTGAGCGCACAAATCTAATTAAAATAGTAAAAATCCGATCAGAATCTCTTACGGGCTAAGGAATAAATGCCGCGTCTAATAAATGTAGGCAAAACGTCGTGTAAGCAAATTTAAGTGAAAAAGTTAAGGGAACTACTAAATTATAATAAACTTTAGTATTATTTACAGTGAAAAGGTCAAAAGTCACACATAAACAAGTAAAAACTAAGTTACACGTATTATAACCAAACACTTTTAAACCGTGAAAAAACACAAGGAAATTAAATTTACCTGCGTATTCAAGACTACGTGGACATAGGCGATAAAGGCCCTTATCGATTTGATGTATTGATAAACTAATAGCCAGCAAGTTACTAATTTGCGGACGTTTTCAAAGTGTGAAACAAAAATGCGAAAACATACACGTCACGTCAGAGACTTCATTTTTTAATGATGATGATGTTGAATTGGTTCTGGCAAAGGATCTGAATCATACAGCCTCATATTTTTAATTCATTAATCATCGTGATGATATTTTGATGGAAAATAATGATTTGCTACCACTATTTAAAATTAAGTACAAATGTGCCTCCTCAACTTCCACCAGTAAAAAACAAAAATAACCTCGCCCGACTGCACAAAATCAATAACTTTATCGCATTCCCATATAGGTATACAAGCATACATCAAACGAAATGCATGAGTGAGGTAGTTTACTGCACAAATTACTAAGTGGATATTCGTTCACTGGAGACCACAAAGAAATCGACATGCATTTATTATTCAATTGTCGCATCGCGCAGCTCCCTCCTCTGATAATATCCGAGGTCACATTCAGCCTTGACCTTAAACAGGAAACTCGACATTATATCCCTTGCGTTGCGGGCTAGACTATTTTATCGATTGTAATAGAATGCATTTTGCGCGAAGCTCAATGCTCATGCGTGGTAGACAGAACAGCCTCTTATGTAGCAGATCTTTGGGGGACTAGCGGACTAGCTTTATTAGCTAGTTACCTATATAGTTATGCATTGCATAGTATGTACTTACCTAATAGTTATACCTATTTACCTTACCTACCTGTTTTATTTTATTTAACTATTGAAATTCCCTTTTCCTTTGCATGTTTTGGACCATTTGCGAATTGGACGTTATGCGAATTGAACTATTTGCGAATTGGACTATTAGCCAATATTGGACATTATGCGAATTGGACATTATGCGAGTTGGACTACTTGCCAATTGGATATCGAATTGGATCAAATGCGCCTAATTGGCTTTGTCAAGCATATACCTACTATGTATATTTTAATAGGGCTTATACAGGTGTAACGTAAAGGGTATATAAAGCCGAATGGAGGATGTTCAACTTTTGTTCTACGACTTTTCGATTTTCGCGAAATTATTTTTTGACTCTTCATACATTTCGTATCAGTCAGCTAATCGATTTGTATGAGACATTTGTTTTTATCCGAAAAGTCGTAGAATAAAAGTTGTTCAGTTACCGATACTGAACCCTTCGGCTTCATATACCCTTTACGTTACACCTGTATATTTCACACGTTAAAATAATCAATCGTGTAGATAGATTCCCTCACGATGTTTTCTTTCACCGTTCTATGAACAATCGATAAATATCCTAAGAAATCGAGAAACCTCATTAAGTGGGGTTTACCCAGGGTTAGCCATGTAACAATAAGTTTTTCGGGATATTTATCGATTGGTCATAGAACGGTGAAGGAAAATATCGCGAGAAAATATGATTGATGTTTGTAAGTGAAATGTAGACCTATTAAAATACCTGGGACTCTGTGATGGAAGTCTCTAACCACCGAGAAAAAAATGATAAGTAATAGTACTTCACAAGTTTATTAATACACAATTACATAATGAATCACTTACATCCTAAATGGAATAAATCTTTGGAGATACTTCGTATTCTTTAAGAATTCCTCTAATAAGGTAGGTACTGTCTTTTATAAGTACCTACTAGTACTACATAGTCTTAAAACGAATATAATACTTTTGCCTCCTATCTTCTAAGTCCTATAATGTCCCAAAATTTCACTACTCTATGAATTAAATATAAAATATTCGAGCTCCGGTTTGAAGTTGTTGTAAATTAAAAACATCTGCCCCCCTATTACCGTTCTCAAAACGATGAAATTATACCATGTCATGGCGCGCCAAACAGAGACGCCGCTACACCAATGCAATAGCACTGTCCCTTTCACGGCCGCTATGACATGGTATGTCTTAGCGGCCGTGAAAATTGATTAAGTTCTCAAAATGATTTGATCGTTTTGAGAACCGTAATGGTTACCACTGGTTCCAAAAGACAATTTCACGAAGAAAAATTCATATATAATATATCCCGTATTGGACGAATGAAAAGGATGAGATTCTACCTGCAGGATGTGTGGTGTGACAGGTCACTGCTCTTTAAACAAACATCTCTTTACAATTGGGATTACAGACAGTCCTCTGTGCAGAGGCTGCATGGAGGAGGAGGAAACAAACGCACATGTGCTTTTTGAGTGCAGTGGTGTGGCCGAGCAGCGGGCTACAAGCCTCGGGTCACCGAGGACGCTCCCGGAGGCCTGCAGGGTCATTAAGAACCTGTTGGGCTTCCTGGCTGAGCTCGGCTGGCTAGAGTAGCGCCAGCCGCCTCGCGCACAATGGGCCGCGCGGCCAAAGTGCGAACGAGCCCAGTTTTCAAGATTCAAGGATAAACATGAATCCAGGAACACGTGTGTGTGAATGTCACTCACTGTCTAGAAAGTGTGTGAGTTTTCTGGGACTCCTTCCCATGAGATGCTTAGCGTACCTAATGTTACATCTTTAGTGGAGGAAGGAGTATAAAGGAAAGGCAAGTACTTAAGATCCCGATCGATCGAAGTGTTGCCCCAATGGCACCTATCAGGATAAGATAACCCATCTTGCACCAAAAGATAACCAAGTTGCAACTTAACCTGTGAAAAGTTTCAAGATAACCTAACCCTAGCCACCGTAAGAAGTCCAGAGATAAAGTATTTTATCTGGGAGACCTAGTTTGTTCTAACTTTTGATTATCAATATCCAATATCAGATTTCAACACGCAATGTCACTGGTTCCCTTAATCCTAATAACTATTATTATATGGCGTAATAGACAATTATATTCAAATTATTATATATAAACGGATATCACTCATTTATATTGTTGAAGTCGGCAATTGGACCGACAGTTTCCGAAGACGCGGGCTTGGCACGCTCACCTTGAAAAAAACTGTGGAAATCGGTCGAAACTGTCGGTCTAATTGCCGACTTCAACAATATAATTGAGTGATATCCGTTTATATATAATAATTTGTAGTAATGGCTCACTATAGTTTTAATTCTAAGACAATTATATTCAATAATCTTTGGATATGCTTATGTATGGACTTAATCAAGTGAACCTGTGTCTAGAGCCCTTTTCTTTGATTCTCTCGTGCATCTCTTTCCAGAAGTGATCGAGGCTTGAGTTGAGCCGTTCTTTCGCTTTTGACTAATTCTCTTCTGCTTTAGTTCGGCCTCTGCCTCTTCTTCAGTCATCTCGTCTCTTGGCCCATGACTGAGTTCAACGAAGAACACTTTCTCACCGTGTTTCAATATAATCTTATGTCCATTCCTGGCCTCGACGACATCTATCAACCCTGTCTTTGCAGTCTTATCAAAATCGTTCCCAAATATCGTCTGAAAATCGATTACACGGTCACCCCTGGGCAAATTGCCAGTTTGCAGCGCAATTTTATCGCAATTGTAAAGTATGTTCAGCGAATTACTGTGTAGGAGAAGGACTATCTTGCCTCGTATACCAACGTAGGGTGGGTGGTGGCATTGGCTAAAGCATTTCTTGTAACTATACCTCTCCACCATAGGCTGCAGTAGGTTAATTGATCGCCAATTGAAACCGTATGAAATTATGAAGCAAATCGGATCTAATTCAGACCAGATTGAATCTTTCTGCGACAGATAAAAGCTGAAGAGATGCGCTAGTTTGGTACCGACTAGCCGTTTTAAATATATCTTTGAATCGACGTCGAACGAATAATAATTGCGACGTTTCGTGATAATGTGCAACATATTTCGGTCTCCAGTCACATCCATTATCTGTTCATAACAATCTCCGACGTCTCCTGATAATTCGTTCTCTTCAAAGGTGATCCCTTCATTCTTTGTCATCGTGATAACGCTGAGGAATCTTTCGGAACCGCCAATAAACACCATATCTCTATGCAGATACCACGAATGTATATCATCATCGAGCAGATAGCTGTTGATTGTCGTTTCTACGGTGTAACTTCTGTCTGCTTTCGGTATTAAACGCAAGACAGTTTCCTTTGGCGCCGTATTATCATATTCCAAGACGATTAAATCGTCATTCTCTGCGTATTTCGTGAAGGAAAATTCGAAGGTGTCTCGGTGGCACTCTTTTAGCTCCATTAAGTCGTAATAAACGATTGTGTCAAACTCATCTCCCACCCCTGTACTGTTATCGCAGTAAGACAGAATGCTATTCCGTAGCACGCAGCATTGGTGAGCTTTTGCTGGTATTTTGTGGAAGTCGGCGTTTGCTTTTACCACATCGGCCCAGAGGCTCAGCGAGCGGTACAACTCGCGCCATGAAAGACCCGATTTCCTATAAGCCTCTTGGTGTTCCCTTCGATATTCCGCCTCGCACCGTTCCTGCCAGAAACGTTCCCGGAGCGAGTCCGCCGTTAGCAGCCACCGCTGACACACCCTCCGGCACCGATAAACGTCGACACCGGACAAGTTCTCCAATATCTTCTCCAGAATCTCTGCCGGCAGAATATTGGCACTCATTCTGTCGGATTATTAACTCACTCGGACACTTATGTCGTGCACATTTTGAGTGCAACAAGACATCACAAAATGGAGACAAACACAATATTGATGTCTCGACGAAACATATGTTAGGGAGAAAACACAAAATCAATCAAACTCGTAAGTATTGATTGAATCAAAAGATGCAAAAAGATGGATGGGATGTCCAAACACATTTGTTTGGATTGGCGGCGGTGTAGTATCAAACTTTGGCAATTGTCTCGAGTACAAGAGCCATAAAAATTAAAAGAAAATTTGACATTTCCTTTGTGTACGTTACGTTTCAAGCAGAAATTGCTAGTAAAGAAAGCAAAAAAGAAGAATTCTGTCCCTGTCTTTCCCGAGTACTTCTACATACGCTCTCCTGCTGTCACTTTTTAGTAAATAAAAAACTCGGCCGCACATGTTAAACGGAACGTAAACTGTAAAGGGATTGTTGTGGTTTTGTTTTTGTTAAAATCTCAAATTATTCTTTAAAATATCTTTAATATTTCAATAGCATTATCTTTAATGTGTATTGAACAATGGAACAAAAACCAAATACTTCGAAACACTCAAGTAGGACACCAATTAAACGTCCGAAGGTTAGTAATATTTAATAAATAATTATTAAACTTTCACTACCTATATAGTTTTAGATTTCTCTATTTGGAGCTTATATCTAGGCAGTTTTTCAACTTAACTCATCCTTCTTTAAACACAATTATTAAAGCAACATGAACCCTTTTTTATACAAATAATACCCTACAAATAATAAGATGTGTAGCAAAATATAATAAAATGTGTATAAATACTTATTTTATAACAGTAAATTGTTGATGCTCGGTGGCTGTGGTTGTGTCAACGGACTTGAGATATGGAGGTCCCAAGTTCGATTCCTAGCCATGTACCAATGAGTTATCCTCGGTTTCTTCGACGGAAAAAATTGCGTACATTTACCGAGTGCTCTCAAAACGGTGAAGGAAAACATCGTTATGAAACCTGCATGCCGTAGAAGAAAAACATTCTAAGGCATGTGAAATCCGCCAACCCGCAGTGGCCCCAGCTCCCTTGATGTAAGGGAAGGTCTGTGCCCGAGCAGTGGGGCAATATAAATAGACTGATGATGATGATGATGAATTGTTGTTTTCAGGCAACTAATTTAAGTTCAACAGAAAAGTACATGGTCATAAACATGTACCACCATTTAAAGGACACCTGGCCTCCCGAAGAACAACGATTTATGAAAACGGACTTAACGAAGAAAACGGCACACTTACTTGGCATTGGTGTTGCCACTGTATATAGAATAATGAGCACTTACAAGAAAGAAGGTAGGGCTAAATCCCCGATTCAAACCAAGAAACGCTCAAACATTTCTGGAAAAATCAGCGAAGACGATAAAGCGAAAATAATGAAAATATTCCAAGACATGTGTCAAAAAGAACCAAATATATCGTTGAATAAACTCCACAAAGCTATTATGAACGATGAATCGTTACCAAATTTAAAAAGATCTTCCTTTTATACGCTTACGAAACATATGAAGTTTGAGTTTAATAAGAAATCTAGGATTAGTAAAAGTGGTAAAATTAGTAAGGTAAAGCGTAGTAATGATAGAGGAATAGGAAGTGAAGTAATGAAGAGTGTTACTCCACTTTTAAACCTATCTTATCAATTTCGAAGTTGAACACTTACGCTGTTACATAAACCTATTTGCCAGCCTCCCCAGGGACTTACTTGTGTCTGCATAGCGTGTGAGAGCCGGTCATATTCCAGTCAATAAATTTTATAAAGTGATGCGTGTGATTGAGTCAGCAGATTGCAGTACTTGTAACACAGCAGAGGACCTTTTACATTTTGTGGTGGAGTGTGACCGGAATAAAGCCAACAGAGACATGTACATGGCCGGGTAGGAATTAAGAAACGGAGGCATTAATGTAATCTTATCCAACCCAATCTCTACACAGGCGGTGCAGATATATAGGTTCGTCAGATACTCCTTTGCGTCCAGGGAGCCCCTTCCTGGTCGTAGGGGGGTCTGATGGGCCTATTTGTTGAGTTCCAATGAGGCTGGCATGGTCACCAAGTGACAAAAGCCTCGAAAACACCTAGATTAAAAAAAAATATATATGATACATTACATCCTGGGTCATTGTTTTTATTTATTTTCTTTTTATTTGAGAATATCAGGATTCTCTGGCGCCCGATTTAATACTAAGGTCAGTGCTATTAATTAACGTTATAATTTTTCAAAAGACATTGCCACATTTCAATGGAGCTTTGCCCCACCTAAAAACTACGTGACCAATTTTAAGCTTACTTATCATTTTGTTGGGGACTTATTAGAGGTTTCATATTGCATAACCATAATCAGTATAATTTTCTACTATTCTCGCAACTCCTATAGAAGAATAACAAAAACAATGAATAAATCGCTTCGATTTCTTACTATTTTCTGAATTCTTAATTAAGCTGTTTTTTTTCGAATAGCAACTTGTACAAAACTTTATTTTAAACCAATAATTTTAATAAAAAACGTAGATATTTTTACATTTATTCGTTATCTTGTACAACTTGCGGTTGATGGTGGGGCAGAATCTGGCATGGGCATTTACTTTTTCATTTTTACAGCACCGATACCGTGATTTTTTAACTTTATTTTTACTCGGTTCTGGTTATCTCTTAGAGAAAAGCCACAGCAACCCGTTGCAATTGTGTTATGGATGGCAAGACCATAATGGCATTATCCCAACCATAGCATAATATCTCAAAGTCAAAGTCAAATTTCTTTATTGCAAGTAAGCACGTTGAGTACATTTTTGCACGTCAATATATTTTTTGGAATTTACATTTACACCACTTTGCAAGGAAAAGGTGCCAACGCTGAGGAGAAAAAGTGGCAAAAAACTCTCAGCAACACATCTTTTAAAACAATGATTACTTAATAACTGTACAATACGTAACTATTATTATGACACCTCATTTCCTTTAAATCGTGTTGCTATTCCTTTCGCACTTCGTTAAAAAAGGTTAAGATAGAAAGGGACAGGGGACCTAAACGGTGGCGTATTCCTTTATTTCTTTAATATATTTATACATTTCAATATCAAAAACAAATATAAAAATATATAAATATAAAAAATAGCCACCCACTGGCAGCGGGATGCATGCGCATCCAAGCTGCCGGAGGTTAGGATCCCAGAGTGAGGAACCTCCTCACAATACGTGCCGTATCCAGCAGCACTGCCTTCTGCAGCCGGCTCTTGACCCAACTGTCTAGCGAGAGTCTCTTAAGGTGTTGGTCGAGACTCTTCGCTATTAAACCGTTCACGGTTACGACTATCGGAACAATTATGGTTGAGTCCACATCCCACATGGCGGTAATCTCGTGAGCCAAGTCTAAGTATTTACTTATTATTAAAATGATTATTATTATTATTAAAATTTATTCAATATTCAAAAAGTAAAAAAAAAGCTTTTATGTAGTTACGTGTATATAATGTAAGTAAGTATGACTGTCCTACGCCTTGGGGCAACCCGTTACGTTGAATTTTTTTTTAAATAAATAAAAATAGAACCTTAAAAATACTTTATTAAAAAACAATGTCACACAAGAAATTGAGCTTGGAATTTGTGGAAAATCCAATTTCCTTATACTTAAGAGATTTTTTTAAAGATCCAAAAATTTAATATTTGAGATTGATGAATGTGGAGGAGGTTGTGTGCCAGGATCGCAGCAGATGGAAGTCCATCGTTTCTGCCTACCCCTACGGGAATCAGGCGTGAGTTTATAAATATTCACTTTTTTTTTAATAAGTTTTTTTTAATTACATTCACTTATTATTATTACTATTACTTAAGCAAATCGCGGATTAAACCCGAGTGTTAGTAACTAATCCGCTATGAAATTATAAAATACCACACATTTTGTGGTTTAACACGGGTTAACATTAACACCCAAGTTTTGCAAACATCAGAAAATCTAATAATTATTATTACTTTTTAAACTTTCACGGTTTGTATACTTTGATAAAACGGGAATTACCGTGTTAAACTTTTATTATTGATGTCTCGATATTTCGACAACATTGCACCCTTCTGACGTTCAACACTCACCGACTTCAGTCTACTCGTGACCATGATGGCTGCTGTTTTGGCCAAATTGGTGGATTTCTTATTGGCGGGTAATTCTGTTAACTTGAGGCTCGCCAGTCACTGGCCACATCCCCATGTGAAGAAGAAGATTATATATTAAGAAGATTGCATACCAAGAAGATGCTTGTCAGTCTCGCTTTGGCAGCTCCTGTGGCGACATGTAAACGTGCATTCGTACAGTAAATCCGCATTAAACCCGCATTTTACCGCATTGTGTGTTGTGATATATAACTTTATGTGTGTCCGCTTACTTTCTGTGCATGAATAACTATATAACTCTTTATCCGATGTGTGAGAGCTGAGAGTAACTCAATGGTCCGGCTGCAGCCCGATATAAACGTCGCTTTGGCGGCTTCGCTCTGAGTGCGCCTATCTATACGTGACGATCAGGTGAGTCAAGGGTTTACATTATTGCCTTCTAATGGGAAAGACACCAGTCTGACCATAACTTCATCGACGTTCCTCAGCTCCAGAATCATACAGCTGCAATGCTGTCGAAATATCGAGACATCAATAATAAATGTTTAACACGGTAATTCCCGTTTTATCTAATTAATAATTATTATTACATCAACATATTCTACTTTTGGCTAAAACATCGCGTACCCGTAATACTAAACAGCACCTTAAAACAAAATAATTCGTTCTTAGACTAAGTCTTAGAACCCTTAGGGCTCTCTCTCTCTCTCTCTTGCGAGATAACCCTGGGTTAAATACTTAACCCGAGAAAACTCCATACATTTAGCTCGGGTTAAGTCCCTAACTAGAGTTATCTTGCAAGCTGGGGTTAGGGTTTTTTAACAAGTCCACTAACTCCACTTTTTATTATAAATTAATCATTTTTATTAAAAAAGCTATGTACACAATTTTTATTAGGATAAATACTATTTTTCAATATACAATACATCGCATAATTGTGACAAGCTAAGTTGTAGTTCTCAAATATTCCAAAAACGGCCATTTTTCGCAATTATGCGAAATTGAATCACGTTATAAATAAGCATTTTGTAAATAGCTTTTTTTAATAAAATTGATTATATTGGAAGATATTATTTTTTTAAGATTGGCGGCGCTAGTTGGCTCATGGAACGCCCTTAAAAGTAAAGTCTTAATATATGCTGATGCACTGACACTGACGATGAAGGCTTATCTATTCGTAAATTGTTATGTTGAAGGCATTGATCTCCTATAAACAACTAGATACACAGTCTGCCTTCTAAAAACGTCCGAGCACAAAGAAGATCCAAACGGATGAATGGCCCTCATTTGCTTTATTGGACATTAACAATGGACCCTTATTTGGACGTTTTTTTAAATTGTTTTAGTAAAACCTTTGTGTATCTAGTTGTTTATAGGAGATCAATGGTTAAACGCTTTACGTAAACTTTCTAATTATAGTAACTTTTTTCTTTTTCCCTATACCATCTTCCACAACTATTAAGCCTTTAATATCTTTCGCCAAACTCTTTATAAACCCCACTTCATTATCCGGCAAACCCGTTGGTAAATCAAACTTAGCGTATTCCTCGCTACTAGCCAATTCATTAAACATTTCCCTAACTCCATTCTGAAAGTCCTCGTCGACATCAAAAACTTCTTTTTTCTCCGTTTTAAAAACACTCTGCCACATCTCTTTCTCATTTTTCTCCGATTTCTTCAAATAATCGTCTATATTATTTAACGCTTTGCCTATATCTTTGTTTTTTGGTTCCAATTTCAAGGCTTTTTGGTAATAATTGATCGCGTCTTCTGTTTTATTTAGTAGCTCGTAAGCTCTTCCGTAATAAAATAACGCTTTGCAATTATTTTCGACTTCAATTACGTAATCGAGACTTTCTAGACTGCGTAAAATGTGTTTAGGTTTATTTAACTTGTAATAACACATGACTATGTTTAAAAATGCACGGACTTTTAAGTTTTTCACTTGATTTGCCTCGCTTTCGTCCTCGGTTCGAGATAGGTTTAGAACTAATATGGATTGTTGGTAGTTCTGCAGGGATTTTTTAAACTTTTTCTTATTAAAATGCTCTTTTCCTTGAGTGTGAAGGGATGTGACCGTTCGGATGGTCACTTCGAATTTTGACTGCTCTTCTGAGGGTAGGTCGTTGAATCTGAAAATTAAAAACATGACTCTTTAATTTTTTTTTGTAAAATTCTTCCCAGACAGGCCAATGAAATCTCAGGATGGTAAATTGCATTGTCCAGTACAGTATTCTACTTTCATGTTTTCAGTTACATAAGCAATAAAAATGTCAGAAGAAATAAAAATAATTAATGTAAATGTCATGTAGTAAAAATGTCAGTGAGAGGAATTTAAATATTCGGTAACGGTATAGTCATCATCATCATCAGTCTATTTATATTGCCCCACTGCTCGGGCACAGACCTTCCCTTACATCAAGGGAGCTCGGGCCATGATCCACCACGCGGGCCCAGTGCGGATTGGCGGATTTCACATGCTTTAGATTTTTTTCGTCTTCTTCAAGGGCATACAGGTTTCATCACGATGTTTTCCTTCACCGTTTTGAGAGCACTCGGTAAATGTACGTAAGTTTTTCCGTCGAAAAAACCGAGGATAACTCATTGGTACATGGCTGCCCTGGCTGGGAATCGAACCTGGGACCTCCGTATCGCAAGTCCATTGACCCAACCACTGCACCACCGAGCTCTCGGTGCGGTATAGTAACAGCGATCTAATAACCAATTGTACAATTTAGATTTAAATAATTTAATGTCATGTATCTTTATTTCCTCGGGTAAGTAAATACAGCCTGGTTTGATGTTAATAGAATGTCTGAATTCTTATAAATACATACACATATACGAAGATAGGTCCCAGCCAGGACAGCCATGTACGGTGGAACACAGAGAAAGGTGTACAGGAGAGTTTTTAAGGTTGAGATTTTCTCAAAAACTACTTGACCTATTGCAATAATTCTTTCACTGTTTGATAGATAAAACTTAAAACTATGTAACTGTAAAATAATGATTAAATTCGGTCCAGTAGTTTTTGAGAAAATCTCAACCTTATTGAGGCCCCCTGGATACTTATCTCTGTCTTCGACTGTACCAATGAGTTATCCTCGATTTTCTCGACGGAAAAACTTAAGTACATTTACCGAGTGCTCTCTAAACGGTGAAGGAAAACATCGTGATGAATCCTGCATGCCGTAGAAGAAAATAATCTAAGGCATGTGAAATCCGCCAATTTGCTGAGCAGATCTGCAGATCATTATTATTATCTATACATATAACAAGACTGTAAAAAAGTTGCGTCTGTACATTGGATATTTTTTGAAAAGAATAATTTGTAATGTGTTTTAGGATCGATACTGATGCCAAAACACTAATTTTTGTCTGTGACTTTGTGCATCACGCCATAACTACTGAAGGGATTTTGATGGGAGTTTCACTAGGAGATAGCTGAAATATCCGGACAGCACATACGCTATAAGCCATGGCGGTATGTGATGTGGAAACAAGGATCCAGAGAGGATGATCTGCCTCCTGATCTCCTACATCATCCTCCTCTACGCAAACGAAGTTGCGGGGTACAGCTAGTTATTTAATATTACTATTCTATTCTATTTTTATTTGAATGGCTTCTACTCTTATTCAAGAGATAATTTCGCCAATGTCAAGTTATTTAGAGTATTCATGTAAATAGAAAATTATACGAATAAAAAATCAATCCGTCATTCCAAAATCATGGCGGATCTCATCAATATTTATTTATTTTATTAATGGACTCGACAGTTCGTCATTTGCCAATGTCATATTACAGAAAATTCAATATATTTAATAGTCTTCTATCTTCCTCCAGGGGAGTCGCAGTAGCGTCTTCACCCTGGGTAGCCGCGTCTTCTTGTCTTCATCCAGAGGAGACGCCGTAGCGTCATCACTCTGGACGAAGCAGCTCGACAGTCACGTTCACTACCGAGCTTGTAGCGGGAACTCTTGATAAAAGCTTGAAACTTCAGATCTTGCATAAATAATCTAATAACTTCACCGTACTGTCATTCGCGAACATTTCCTGATTAATTTAACGTGATATTAAACACAAAATAGCCCCTGTAGACATTAAAAGCAAAATTATCAAATAATTTTGCAACCGTCGCTTCCCGCCATTTTCAAGAGAACCTCTCATCAATATTATTATGCATACCTCGCAGCAGCCTGTACATCCCTAACAGCATACAACACTATGACGAACAGGGCCGGCTCTGGCTTGATACGGGGCAGGACCCCCCGGGGCCCCCACGCGACGTTTGGCTGGAGCAGCAAATGGAATCTCGCGGTGGGCCCGTGGACCATTGTGAGACCTACTTCTAGGCCGGGCAGAACGGTGCCGCTGCCGAGTTGTATGCGCTGTGGGATATGATTAATAAAAATATAATTTATTGCAAGTAAAGTAGGTGACAAAAAATATGCACAATTCGGAATGTAAATTTTTTTACAGGTATTTTTTTATCTTTGAGCTATTTTAGACACCTAATGGGGGTTCAAAGTGACAGTTGTAAGATAAAAACAAGCTTTTTAAGTTGATAATAGATGGCGTTGCACCGAAGTGCGATTTCATCGTAAAAAAATTCAACGTCAGCTGAACAATTTATTATTATTGGTCTGTTTGTGTAATTTAAACAATACAGTACAAATTAATACTAGGTATGAAATACGAAAAGCCCAAGTTACGAGCAATAACAACGCATTTAATGTTGACATCAGACCAGTCAGTGCCATCTACCGGGGCGAGCGGTACTTTCTTTCTGTTTTAAAATGTAACCTTGAAAATCCCTGTTTAGAAAAAGTAGGCTGGACAGAGCTGTCTGCTAAAATAATAATTGGTTAACAAAAAAAGAAACTGCATAGAGTAGAGACTTTATAAGACTACGAGTTTAAGCCTTATAGGTCAGGAGCTTTAAATCTTTCATTAAAATAAATAACATACAAAAGTTTGAGACAGATTTCACGGCGCCTGGTCGAGGCCACGCGTGACCAAAAGGCTGGCGGCTACTTCGCCCAACGGGTCAGCCTCGCTATACAGCGGGGCAACGCTGCCAGCCTTTTGGGCACATTGCCAATTGTGGGGGATTTGGCGCAGGTTTTTTTATTCATAATTTTTACACGTTTTGTAGGTTTAGATAGTTTAGATTTAAGAATTTTTTCATCATGTTCTAATTTATTCACCGAGCATGGATAATGCGTAATTCAAATTCTGAGTAATAATAGGAGCGCATCATCGTAAATCATGTTTCTTACCGAATGTTAGACATGGTTGTCGGAATACTACTACTATTGTCCGATAGATGGAGTTGCGTAACATACCCTTTAAGTATGTATAAAGCGATGAAGATTTTCGGTGGGCTCGGCGTGGCCTGTGGTGGCTCAGTTGGTAGCGTGCCACGGAATGACAAGGTCGCAGGTTCAAGTCCTGCCCACGGCAAGAATTTTTTCGTCATGTTCTAGTTTAGATTTAATTTGTAAATTATATACTTCCTCGGTGTTAAATAAGTCTGTTTTCTTTCAAAGTTTGAATGGTTACAAAGTCGTGCATACTGATTCTTCTAGTTCTAAGTAGTTTCTGAAACTAACTAGTACCTACGTTATTATTTATAGGTAAGTACTTACGGTAGGCGCTCCCATGTTCATTGTAAGAGACGAATCGAAGGGGATGGTCTCTCTCTCCCAGTACGCGGCGTAGTGAAGCATTACTTCAGAGTCTGCGGGAACTAATGGGCCAGCACCTGGAATATTTCAGTGTTCTACAGTGGTTATTTTGTGTTTAATATCACGTTAAGTTAATCAGAAAATGTTCGCGAATGACAATATGATGAAATTATTGGATGATTCATGCAAGATCTGAAGTTTCGTGCTAAAGACAAGAGTCCCACTACGAGCTCGGGAGTGAACGTGACTGTCGAGCTGCTTCGTCCAGAGTGACGACGCTACGGCGACTCCTCTGGAGGAAGACAAGAAGACGCGGCTACCCAGGGTGAAGACGCTACTGCGACTCCTCTGGAGGAAGATAAAAGACTATTATAATATATTGAACTAGCTATACCCCGCAACTTCGTTGGCGTAGAGGAGGATGGAGGAGATCAGGAGACAGATCTTCCTCTCTGCATCCTTGTTTCCACATCACATACCGCCATGGCTTATAAGCCTATGAGCTGTCCGGATATTTCAGCTATCTCCTAGTGAAACTCCCATCAAAATCCCTTCAGTAGTTATGGCGTGATACTTGCACAAATCACAGACAAAATTCTAAAAATTAGTGTTTTGGCATTACAATTATTCTTTTCAAAAAATATCCAATGTACACAACTTTTTTACAGTCTTATTATATGTATTGATTTTCTGTAACATGACATTGGCAAATGACGAACTGCAGAGTCCATTAATAAAGTAAATAAATAAATATGGGAAGATATTATTTTGTTTGATTGACGGCGCTATAGTATGACCGTCTAAATCAGTCTTCGCCTGCGCGGTACAGGGATGCGGGGGCAGGCGACAACGGGGACCGAGAGAGGTGCGGGCGGCACCGCACCTCTCTCGGTCCCCGTTGTCGCCTTTCCCCGCGTCATACTATAGTAAGCTGTCATTGCCATAATACCTTCTTCAATAATGAGCATCTTGATGTCTCCACTGGGCACGCAGTCCACCATCTGTGCAGCCAGCTTGTCAAACGAGTTGTACTCGGGCGACGACAGCATCATAGCGTCCGTAGACCTCTCTATGTTCTTCAATGCATCGTCGGAATCACTGTAAGTTTTTGTTACATTGACCAAATCAAAATACACTTTTTATCCACATTGTAACTAATTCTGCAGTGGCTACTAAGTCGAATCCTGATCCTAAACGCAACTGTCACTGTCGTTCATATGCTACATCGTGTAAGAGCAAGCAGGACGCCTCGCTAGCGGCTACTAAGTATCAAGAATTTATACAATATTGTCTTGAAAATAATATGTTAAAAACGGTGAGCTTAACCATGTGAAGATATCTCAAAAACAAAAAATGTGAGCTGAATAAATTATTATTATTGGTTTGTTTGTGTAATTTAAACAATACAGCACAAATTAATACTAGGTATGAAATACGAAAAGCCCAAGTTACAAGCAATAACAACGCATTTAATGTTGACATCAGACCAGTCAGTGCCGTCTACCGGGGATAGCGGGACTTTCTTTCTTTTTTAAATGTAACCTTGAAAACTCTCTCATTATAAGTTTTCACATGTACAGTCGATAGCAGTAAATCGTAACACTTGCAGTCTTACGGCGCAAATAATAAGAACGGTCCAAAGTTTGAAGTGTTACCATTGATCTGCTGTCAACTGTACATCTACAGATGCAAAAAAGGAAAAAAAATAAGGTTCATGGTTGCTGTCGCTCGGCAAAGATATAATAGATACTATATTCGCTTGGCACTACCGCAATCCCCAAGACTAACATGGAGGAAGATTTCGCCGACCCGAGTACGAGTCACGGTAGCTCTGTTGGAATAGAGCGTGCCACGAAAAGGCGAGGTCCCTGGTTTTTGAACCTAAAAAATTTCGTCACGACCGGGATTTGTCACGAATACATTTTTGCACGTCAATATATTTTTTGTAACCACTTTGCAAGGAAAAGGTGCCAACGCTGAGGAGAAAAAGTGGCAAAAAACTCTCAGCAGCACATCTTTTAAAATAATGATAATACAATTATTACGTAATAACTATACAGGTACGTAACTATTACTATTGTTAGTAAGTTTATCCCTCATGCGGAACCGGTGACACACACCATGCATGTTCATCGTTTAAATAGTCATCTATTCTGTAATACGCCTTCTTAACAAGTGTTCCTTTAATGAAATTTTTAAATTTCCTCTCTGTCAACGTCGTGACACTTTCTGGCAACTTGTTATGAAAGCGAATACAGTGCCCCATGAAGGATGTACTAACCTTACTATTGTTAGTAAGTTTATCCCTCATGCGGAACCGGCGACACACACCATGCATGTTCATTGTTTAGATTTCGAACCGATTTCGCATAGCGGGTATGCAAGAAAAATTCAAATCGTACATTTCATACATAATACATTTCTTAAATTTCGACTACGCAAAACATCAATCACGGTTTTGTAGTTATTTTTAAGGTCGCCAAAAAGCTTCATATAAAAGCGTTTGAAAAGAACTTCCTGAAAAGCTTAATTATTTTTAACCGACTGAGCATGAAGGAAGGTTATGTTTTTTGAGTGTATGTGGGGATCGATGTGTCAGTTCCTTCCTAGGCTAGATTATTCTTACAACCCAACGACCAACGATTTAGTTAAGTTTGCACAAGAAATAGTTCAATCTGTGGTCAATTCGGCCAGACTCTTGACCGATTGCCTCGACACAACCAAATGCGACTACGCAAAAAGGCTACGTAGAAAAAAATTGGCCCGTAGTTTCCGTAGTCATAACATAATTTCTGTAATAAGACAAAAAAAATGGCCCCAAATGATATTGCCAGATTCTGCCCCACCATCAACCGCAAGTTGTACAAGATAACGAATAAATGTAAGAATATCTCCGTTTTGTATTAAAATCATTGGTTTAAAATAAAGTTTTGTACAAGTTGCTATTCGAAAAAAACAGCTTAATTAAGAATGCAGAAAATAGTAAGAAATCGAAGCGATTTATTCATTGTTTTTGTTATTCTTCTATAGAAGTTGCGAGAGTAGTAGAAAATGATACTGATTATGATTATGCAATATGAAACCTGTAATAAGTCCCCAACAAAATGAAAGATACAGCTTAAATGGTCACGTAGTTTTGTAGGTGGGGCAAAGCTCCATTGAAATGTGGCAATGTCTTTCAAATCTTTTATTTCAGACATATTGTGTCCATATGTGTTAGTACAATAAAAACTTACAACTATGTTAGACTTTAACAAACTAAATAAGTACAGTAAGTACATGTAGATGTACTTATAAAGGCTACTTGGCATACGAGTGTCCACTGTGAATGTGTCCACTCGTCCAGTGCCTCATGAAGGGGCAGTCTGCGCTAGGGTTCCTTTTTGTACGAGAAATGAAGCATATTAAGGTCTGAGAACTAAAATGAACAGTATTTTACAAAAGAAAACAGTATTTTATTTTTTTGACGTATTAAAAACTATTTTTTTGGAGCTTCTTGCACAAGTTAACAATTTATTATCATTTTCGAAATATTCATAAGCCTCTCCACAATTTAAGTTAATATTGATATAAATGAGGAGCTCACTTTATACAGCCAGATACCAGCGGATATAAAAAAACAGTATTTTGTATACTTTTTTTATAGAACAGTATTATTGAGCGAAAAAAAGTATAATACTGTTTTTAACAGTATGGTTGGGAACCCTAGTCTGCGCCCATCCTGCCCTGCGCCACGACCAGACGGCTGTTGGGCTGAAGATTTATTTATTTTATTTATTTACCCACTTTAGGTTACGTGTACACCAAAACAATTACAGTGTAATAGTCCACAAAATAATTATGCTAAGTGTCACCCCAATTATAGGCAACAACGGCATGCTTAGAAATCCAAGGATAAGGTTACAATGTATATCAATCTTAACAATAAAAATAAAATTCAACAAATTTAGAAAACATTTCAATAACTAACCTAACCTAACAAAGAAGAGAGATGTTTATGTAATAAATGAGTAGACGTAATATCTACCTGTCCTCCTCATCTCCAATGTCAGTGAATAAGTCATCAGCATTCAGTGGACCAGCAGATCTTTTCTTGAAGTCCGTGTCAATGTGAAACTCGGTGAAAGAAGTCATTAACTCCCTGGAAACATGGATATAATATTTTATATGCGATGGCATATTTTACTTGCAGTGGTGTAAATGTAAATTTAAAAAAAAAAATGCAAAAATGAGGAGAACAGTGGCAAAAAAACTCTTAGCAGCAGATCTCTTTTTAGGTATTACACGATAGTTCGAGTTTTGATTGTTTGTTGTTGTATAGGAATATTTTTATTAATGAAAAAATTAATTCACCCCTAGCCCCTACCTAAATACGGGCCTGGCCTGGGGGTTCGAACTTTTAATAATACACGTTTACTTACTTCAGATTTATTCCTTTCGATAAGGTTACAGGGTCCTTGCACACTTGCTCCATTTTACCTTCTAAATTACAATGTTAATATAATACTATAAAATAAATAACATTTATCAAAACGCTTCACACAAACAAACACAACCCATTTCGAAAATGAAAAAAATGAATGAATGAATGGAATAAATTCTCCCTCTACGGGAATCGGGAATAAAGAAGAGAATGAACGAGACCGAAATTGCTGGCGAGAAATACGACACACACCACCACTGCGCCAAACAAATATAATTTTTTTTTGAGGTGGCAACATTACGTTCATTATTTTTGATACTCACTCTTTGACTCACTCATTCAAAATAAATATGTTCGTTTCATTCATTCAATTCAATTATTTGCCAGAAGTTTTCTTTCCGGTATTTGGGGCTGTGCGTTTTCTTTCATTGAAATTTGTCAATTTCTATTGGAAAATTCATTGAATAACATGTAAGTATAGCTGCTGCATGCTTTTACTAACGTTTCTTGCAATATTCAGTCCTGTAAGTAGAGATATTGCATCACAATTAGGTGCATGAAATGAACCATCGTTTTTATTATTATTTTAAAATACTTGTTCTTTCTATTTTGTAATGACTTTCATTTAAATTACTGACTTCTTATTACTTGTAATGCGAGCTGACGAGAATCTGTTATGACCGTTATTTTTTACTAGTAGTACTTGGTGGGTAACCTTTAAAAAATGGTCTTACAAATGTTTTTTTATCTAGAATTTGAATTACGCATTATCCATGCTCTGTGAATATTACAACATGATGAAAAAATTCTTGCCGTGGGCAGGACTTGAACCTGCGACCTTGTCATTCCGTGTTTTTATTTTATTTTATCAAAATAATATGTCAGTTGGCTTTATGTACAGTCGTCAGCAGATCAATGGTAACACTTGCAGTACGATTTCAAATCTTACGACGCAAATAATAAGAACTTTCAAAGTGTTACCATTGATCTGCTGTCGATTGTACATGCAGCATATTGCCACTCGCACTGAGTTTGCTGATCGTAATCGTACCAGTGCAATGAAAGGATGCCCAGCGCACACAAGCGCCGCCTTATACGTACGCTAGACGCACCTGTGTGCAATGGTAGGTACAGCTAACAGCAGATCAAGTGTCCCACTTTGGACCGTTGTTATTATCTGCGTCGTAAGATTTAAAATCGTACTGCAAGTGTTACCATTGACCTGCTGGTGTACGTACCTAGTTATTTTCAGCCCGTTTATATAGAGTCTGGCCCTGGTTTCATTTTATTGAAGACATTTGGTTAGAGTGTCGTTAGAAAGTTCGACGATTTCGATTTTGTCTCTATATGTATACCCCCCCCCCCCCCTTATGATACTTAACTTGTTACGATGCGGTCTCTTTCGGCCGCATCTTGTATTGGCCGCCTAATTTTAAAAATAGTAGGTAGGTTTAAACAAAACAAAAAAGCTGGACTGTTATGACGGATGGAGATAAAAATTTGTTGGATTTTTACGACTTGTACTATGATTAATAACAAAATTAATCTAAAATAAAATATACCATATTACCCTATTTTTTTAATAAACCGCTCACTCCGCAACAAACTTACTGAATTGGGGCTTTGGGGAAGATTTTTTTCAAGGTAATCTTTTTGTCCGATCAACCCCTGTCAAATTAGGGGCTTAAAATTCAGCGCCCGTATGGTATCATAAATAGTGGAAGGGGAGTCTTTTTCCCTCTGTGTCAGTCCCCCCTTACCGACTCTGACCTGACGTTTGTCTAGACTTTTTTCCTCTGTGTCAGTCCCCCCTTACTGACTCTGACCAGACATTTTTCTAGTCTTTTTCCCTCTGTGTCAGTCCCCCCTTACCGACTCTGACCAGACGTTTGTCTCGAACTTCACAGAGCAATGGCCGACCCGGAGCCCCATGCCCTCATCAGCTGCCCGTACAACCGAGCCCATCAGGTCGAGCATTACCGTATGCACATACATCTGCAGAAGTGCCGCAAGCAACACACGAACCTGAAGAAATCTACGTGCCCTTTCGACGCTACACATATTATCAACGATATGGAAATGGAGGTGAGTCTTTTTAGATACGGAATAATGTTCTGGGGAAACTCTGTGAATGTAAAGAGTCTGTTAATTCTACAAAAGCGTTGTCTTTGAATATTTTTTTGCCGTTCTAATAATAATAATAATTTCGTTTATTTACCAAACTGTATATACCATATTAATTAGATAAAACGGGAATTACCGTGTTAAACATTTATTATTATTGATGTCTCGATATTTCGACAGCATTGCAGCCATCATGGTCACGAGTAGACTATTACCATATTTTATACCATATTTTTCTTCTACGGCATGCAGGTTTCATTACGATGTTTTCCTTCACCGTTTTGAGAGCACTCGGTAATTATACATAAGTTTTTCCGTCGAAAAAAACCATTGGTACATGGCTGCTCTGGCTGTGAATCGAACCTGGGACCTCCGTATCGCAAGTCCATTGACCCACATTGAGCCACCAAGCTCTCGAGCGATAAGTCTAAATATTATTAAAAAAAATTGTCTCCACTTGCTGTGATCTGTCTCAAGTGACATTTAGCTGCAGGTTTGGTGCTTGAATATTAGTCCCAGGTCGTCCAGAGCTAGGAATTTGTCAGTCGTCCAAGGAGTAGATTGTCCTCCGGTATTCTGGGTTTCAGCCTTCTTGCCTTAGGATCTGTCTTCAACAGTCTGTTTGCCAGCTAGTCTAATGATCTGATATTCCTTGTCCACAGTACCACCTGACAATGTGTCCGAAGAGACATCTCTTCGATCAACAAGTGTATGTAACGGAAGGCGACTACAGACCCCATGTGGAAGTACAACCCATACCCGTTATTACCTCCAACGAGGAGAATTGGGATGATGTGAGTATTTAATCTTCTTAATCTTAGGCTCACGAGATTAGGGAGCGTTCAAGTATTACGTAACGCAATTTTTGAAGATTTTTGACCCGCTGTGTTTCTCCTTCATTCTCCTAAGTATTTTAGCTTTTTTTTGCTAATAAAGTCTTCAAATAAAATAACATATTAACTGAAATTAAACATTTTACTCGAAATAAAATCGTATTCTTAACAAAATTAAAAAATAATCAACTATTAACCACATGACGTACAATACAATCTAGGGATTCCCCGTGAAATATAAACGAAAAGGTTTGCCAACATGCGAGAACAAATTAAAAATGACGACCAGACTAATACTATCGAGGGATTCCCCGTAAAACGTAAACGAAAAGGGTTGCCAATTTGGGAGTTTTAATTCCCTAATTTTTTATATAAAAAAAGAAATAATGTTAAGTAACGTGTTGTAAGAAGGACCCCCTCCCGCCCCTGTAACTCACCGTAACGTTTTACGAGACCCCCCCAATTGCGTTACGTAATACTTGAACGCTCCCTTACCGCCATGTGAGATGTGGACTCAACCATAATTGTTCCGATAGTCGTAACCGTGAATGGTTTAAGAGCGAAGAGTCTCGACCAACACCTTAAGAGACACTCGCTAGACAGTTGGGTCAAGAGCCGGATGCAGAAGGCAGTGCTGCTGAACACGGCACGTATTGTGAGGAGGTTCCTCACTCTGGGATCCTAACCTCCTGTGGTCCTGTCCTGCTGCAGCCAAGCGCTGCAAGCATGCTGGGCCTGCTTGGAGTGGCCCGAGGAGTGCGTATAGTGTATCGAACTCTGGTGTAGTTCAACAAAGAGCCCAGAGTTTATTTATTTTCATAATAACACTTAGAGTTCCCCACAATGCGTGGAGGCCACCGTGAGGTTTTAGTCTTTTTACTTTTATTGTCTTTTTCAGGACAATGTAACGTCATACAAACCTGACCCAAGCAAGAATAACCATATCATCAAAAAGATTAAGGGCGCCACGCCCTCTGAGCGCCGGAAGGCTCGCATGGAGGGGCAGAGGACCTACCGCCCGCCCACTGACGAGTAATGTGATAACACCTTTATTTAAAGAAGGGGACCGAGAGGGGGGGGGGTACCAGACATGCCCCCCCCCCCTCGCACCTCTCTCGGTCCCCGTTGTCGCCTTCCCCCGCGTCCCTGTACCGCGCAGGCGAAGACTGATTTAGACGGTCATACTATAGCAATCTTCTAAGACATATTGTCAGACTTTAAAAAAAAATTGTGTTGCTATTAGTTCATTGCATCTTAAGGGGATTCCTCGATTCATTTATTTCATACGAATTTTTGAGTATTAAAACTCCTATGCATATTAGATTACTGCTTAAATAAATAAAAAATATAAGTACCTACCTATAAAGTACGGGAAAAGGTTAAAAGTTATGTTAAATGCAAAATACTTAACCTGACATGAGCCAACTAGCGCCGCCAATCTTAAAAAAAAATATCTTACAAATTATTAATTTTTATTAAAAAAGCTATGTACACAATCTTTATTAGGATAAACACTATTTTTTAATATACAATACATGGCACAATTGCGACAAGCTAAGTTGTAGTTCTCAAATGTGCCAAAAACGGGCGTTTTTCGCAATTATGCGAACTACAACTTACCGACATTGAATCACGTTATAAATAAGCATTTAAAAAATAGTATTTATCGTAATAAACATTTCGTAAATTACTTTTTTAATAAAATTGATTATATTGAAAGATATTATTTTTCAAAGATTGGCGGCGCTAGTTGGCTCATGGAAGGCCCTTAATGTTAAGGTACCATTCCGTAGCCGACCGCAAACAATTGGGCATTTTTATACTTTATTTTTGATTAAGATATTATTATTTGCTAACTTTATAGTTTGTAAGACCAGCCCGGGGTTACCATGAACTCTTATAGCAGGATTACTTCAATAATACTTTACTATTTCTTGCTATTACGTTTAGTAAGCTTACTTTAATGCTTCGCGCACATTATGGCGGGCCGCAGCGTGTCGGGGCGGCGCAAAATGCTTACTTAGCACATTAGTGACGGGCCGGGTCGCAGCGCATTGACGGATTTTGAGTCCAGTGTACTGCCAGATATCATAAAATGAATACGGGCGCGCGTGCACTCCAATCCGCTTGCTATAGCACACTGTTGACGGGGCGCATCGCAGACGGAAATCCGCCTCGCAATAATGCGAGCCGCTGCGGCCCGACAAAATATGCGATAGTTCATACAAATTCTATTAAAGAGATTTGAGCGGATTTTTGCGCTCCGCCCCGACACGCTGCGGCCCGGCATAATGTGCTCGGACCTTTACGTCGTCATGGTACGAAATAACAAAGTATTATTGAAGTAATCCAGAGTTCATGGTAAGGGAGTTGATATACTAAGATTTACTCTGGTAAGAAATATTTCCATACCAATTAGATTTATTCTTGATATAAATAAAAATGTCGTAGACATCTAATAATTATAATCGTACTATTTTAATGAATATCTTCAAAATTGTTTAGTAATTAGGGGGTTTCAAAGTGACAGTTCTAAGGGGAAAAACAAGCTTTTTAAGTTGATAATAGATGGCGTTGCACCGAAGTGCGATATCATCGTAAAAAACACAGCCACAATGAAAAAAAATTCAATGTCAGCTGAATAATATATTATTATTGGTTTGTTTGTGTAATTTAAACAATACAGTACAAATCAATACTAGGTATGAAATACGAAAAGCCCAAGTTACAAGCAATAACAACGCATTTAATGTTGACATCAGACCAGTCAGTGCCATCTACCGGGGCTAGCGGGACTTTCTTTCTTTTTTAAATGTAACCTTGAAACCCCCTCAAATTATAATAAAATAGAGTAGCATAATGGTGCTAATTTTCTAAAAGCACTATTTGCTTTTGCTTAGGAACATATTCTAGAAGTTAATTCATAGAGTTACCAAAAAATATTGATGTTATTTTTTTTTTATTAATGGTCTCGACAGTTCGTCATTTGCCAATGTCATATTACAGAAAATTCAATATATAATGGTCTTCTATCTTCCTCCAGAGGAGACGTAGTGGCGTCTTCACCCTGGATAGCCGCGTCTTCTTGTCTTCATCCAGAGGAGTCGCCGTAGCGTCATCACTCTGGATGAAGCAGCTCGACAGTCACGTTCACTCCCGAGCTTGTAGCGGGAACTCTTGATAAAAGCTTGAAACTTTCTGAAGTTTCAAGCTTTTATCAAGAGTTGCATACATTATCCAATAACTTCACCGTACGACTCATTCGCGAACATTTTCTGATTAATTTAACGTTACATTAAACACAAAATAATCACTGTAGACATTGAAATAAAAATTGTCAAATAATTTTTCAACCGTCGTTTCCCGCCATTTTCAAGAGAACCATTGATGTTGTTAAAAATCCGATTCGATTATAATTAACCAAAATTGTACAGTCTATACAGGGGGCCTCAATAAGGTTGAGATTTTCTCAAAAACTACTGGACTGAATTTAATAATTCTTTTACAGTTACATAGTTTTAACTTTTATCTATCTAACAGTGAAAGAATTCTTGCAATAGGTCAAGTAGTTTTTGAGATAATCTCAACCTTAAAAACTCCTGTACACCATTCTCTGTGTTCCACCATACCTCTATTTCATTTCACATCTAATTATGTATCTATATATTTCTAAATTGAGGTAATACATAGAATAAGCGACTTAATGTGTTCATTTTATTGTAAAATACAATGTTGACAAGTAAAATAAACGTTACATTTGGAATTTTTGTTATTTTTCTTCTTCGACCACATTGATCTCCTATAAACAACTAGATACACAGTCTGCCTTCTAAAAATGTCCGAGCGCAAAGAAGGTCCAAACTGATGAACCCTCATTTGCTTTATTGGACATTATTTGGACGTGAACAATGGAGGGTCCAATGGACTTTTTAATATTATTATAGCAAGACCTTTGTGTATCTAGTTGTTTGTAGAAGATCAATGTTCGACCAAACTGAAATCATTAGTCGGCTTCTTTCACATATAATGTGGTCAGGCACTAATTTGTATGAAAATCACACTGACCACATTTTGCAGTATCATCATTAGTATATTTATATTGTCCCACTGCTCGGGCACAGAGCTTCCCTTACATCAAGGGAGCTGGAGCCATGATCCACCACGCGGGCTAATGCGTATTTCACATGCCTTACAAATTTTCTTCTACAGCATGCAGGTGTCATCACGATGTTTTCCTTTACCGTTTTGAGAGAACTCTGTGAATGTACGTAAGTTATCCGTCGAAAAAACCGAGGATAACTCATTGGTACATGGCTGTCCTGGCTGGGAATCGAACCTGGGACCTCCGTATTGCAAGTCCATTGACCCAATCACTAAGTATGACTCCGATGTATTGCACGGGCTAATCTGACAGTCTTTGGCTGTGGTGCAGTAAACATTAACATAAACATTTTGTACAAGAATAGCTTTTTTAATAAAATAGATTAAATTGGAAGACATTATTTTTCAAGATTGGCGGCGCTAGTTGGCTCATTGTAGGCCCTTAATTGATTGATTGAATAATCAGAAAATGAAATAGTTTATTAATATGTCGTAAACAGTTTAATTATTAACTTTTTCTTATCATTTCTTTCTTTATGGTAACTGCAATAGTTTTCACACAGTTTATACAACAGTATTTATATAATCTTCATCCATTTTGCCAAACTTTTCTTTCATATCGCTGGGAACCTCGACGGTAGACAAATCGTCTGCCCCTACTTCGTCTTCTGTCTGTATTAGTATATCGACTACATTTTCACACGCTAACAAGGCTTTCGGATCTTTTTCCCATTTATGATACTCTCGTAATACATAATATACTCCGTTTTCTCTCATAATCTCTCTACAAGTTCTCTTTGTACATAATTTATTTAAAGTTTCTAATATCATTTTTCGTATATCAACATCGTTGTCCCGCCGTTTCTCTTTTGGTAAATATTGTAAAGATATAGGCAGCTTATCCATTTCATCGTCAGAGTAATCTTCGTTGCCCATTAGCGGGCTTAGTAGGTACGTTAGAAGATCTAAGTCTGGAGTTAGTAAGAAATCATGGTATTCGGCATCGAATGATAGATTCCGGATTGTTCCTAATGCACCACCTCGACGGATATTAGATAATTCATAATTACAGAACGGTAACAGCTTAATTAATGGCACATGAGGCTTCTCCTCTGTCAACCATTTTCTTATTCTATGACTGCAGCTAAGATTGCTAAACATTGGAGCCAAATAATGCAGGTTAGAACCTTTTTTGTTGAAATCTATGTTCACGAAAGCATTTAAAATGTTGTTTAAATGAGGAATAAAAGTATCTAGGCACACTTCTAGCTCGTCTTCAAGTCTTGTAATGTTTGAAAGTATCATACAAGCGGCATCGGCATCCTTTTTCTCTGGATTTAATACGTAGTTCAAAAGTAACTCGGGAATATTTCTGTAGTTTGTTGGACGATATTTCAACATCTCGGTAGCGCCTCTGGAGTTTGCAGTGACGTTAACAAGGAATAGGAGAGCATTCTTAGCTATTTCTTCAATTTTATCATCAGTTAATTCGATGATAGATTTGATAATTTGCTCGTTTTTAATCAATGCTGCAACCCCATCTTCAGTAGCAGATAAGCCAACTAAATGGTCTAGAGATATATGTTTTAGGTCTAACCTCGCGTCTGGAGTTAGGAATTGTAGCATTTCATTAAGTGGATCCTGAGACATTCTTGATTTTTATTGATAATTCTCAAAAAAACACGAGAAACAATGCAGCAAAAACGTGCAAAATCAGTTTTGACATTGACGTGAACGGAACGAATGAATGAATGAAATAAAGTATCGATATTATTGCAAAATATCTACTACACCACCACTTTTTATATAAATATTTAATGACAGTGCCATCTAGTTATAATTAGAAGTAACTATTTCGTATAGCGCCATCTGGTATCGAGTAGAAACAATATTTTTATATAAGTTAGTTCCCTTTAATTGCGAGAGATGGCGTAACCTGTTGATAAGTTTGGTTTAAAGAAGTATCGCGGCGCCTGGTCGAGGCGTCACGTGACCAAAAGGCTGGCAGCTACTTCGCCCAACGTATTAGCCTCGCTATACAGCGGGGCAACGCTGCCAGCCTTTTGGGCACGCTGCCTATAGTGGTACCTGGGGCAGGTTTTTTATTTTCATCTTTATTTTTTTTATAGTAAGTTTTCCTTTTTAGATAGGTTTAGTTTTAGTTTAGTTTAAATAATTACATGTGAATAAACAGAAAATTCCTTAAGGTTTTAAAAACAAAACAAAAAAAAGTTTAGTTTATATGAAATGAAAAACTGACTCGAATTAAAATATTTATTAAAAAAATTTAAACTACACATACAATAAACTATGAAATCTAAACAATCCGCTACTTTTCACTGTCTATAAATACAACAAAGCACTAACTTTTCTTTAAAATATTGTTTCTAAGTTACATAAATGTCAATTTACTATTTTCTAGAAATAGTATGTACCTAGTTACGTCAAAATTATCTAAATGCAAGTACAGTCGACAGCAGATCAATGGTAACTCTTGCAGTACGATTTCAAGTCTTACGACGCAAATAATAAGAACTGTCAAAAGTAAAAAGTGTTACCATTGATCTGCTGTCGACTGTACATACTAAAATTACATATTTTAAACAAAGTAATTTAATTTCATGTACTTAATCATGTGCAACTGGACGACTAGGAGTCGCCCAATATAAATTGTTATTCTTTTTTATACTTAGGTGTAGCAAATAGTAGGCAGCATTTTTAGATCTCTCAGATTAAAAAATAAACTTAAAATTATAAACTTCTAATTTATGTAAACTTGTAAGTAAATAAATATTTACATGAATTAGAAGACCCACTAAGTACCCAATAAAAAGCTACAATGTTTCAATAAGGGCCTTCCATGAGCCAACTAGCGCCGCCAATCTTGAAAAAAGATTCCAATATAATCAATTTTATTAAAAAAGCTATTTACAAAATGTTTATTACGATAAATACTATTTTTTAAATGCTTATTTATAACGTGATTCAGTTTCGGTAAATTGTAGTTCGCATAATTGCGAAAAACGGCCGTTTTTGGCACATTTGTGAACTACAACTTAGCTTGTCGCAATTATGCCATGTATTGTATATTGAAAAATAGTATTCATCCTAATAATCATTTCGTGAATAGCTTTTTTAATAAAATTGATTATATTGGAAGATATTATTTATTTCAAGATTGGCGGCGCTAGTTGGCTCTATGAAGGCCCTTCTAAACTGAGCAAAAATATACGATATGTAAATAGATTCTAAACTACAAGTTAGAGGAATTAATAAACTGTTAGTTTTCTTATGCAGGACACGAAGACGATAGCGAAGATATCTTAATTGTCAGCTTCTGAAAATTAACATAACTATTATTAGTAAAATATCATCTATCAAATCGGGACATCTTTTATTTATTTATTTTATTAATGGACTCGACAGTTCGTCATTTGCCAATGTCATGTTACAAAAAAATCATTGTACAAATAGTCTTCTATCTTCCTCCAGGGGAGTCGCCGTAGCGTCATCACCCTGGGTAGCCGCGTCTTCATGTCTTCATCCACAGGAGACGCCGTAGCGTCAATCACTGCGGACGAAGCAGCTCGACAGTCACGTTCACTCCCGAGCTCGTAGTGGGAATCTTGACCATGGCGCCAAACTTCAGATCCTGCTTGAAATCTCCAATAACTTCACCATACTGTCATTCGCGAACATTTTCTGATTAATTTAACGTGATATTAAACACAAAACACCCACTGTAGACATTATACTGAAAATTATTAAATAATTTCGCAACCGTCGTTTCCCGCCATTTTCAAAAAGCCCCGGGACATCTTCTGTCTCGCGCCCGAGTTTGACAGTGGGCAGCCGTCAAAAGCAAGAGTGAAACATAAGATGCCCCGCAGCGGCGGAGCGAAGAGCACGGCGCAGTGCCTCGATATTCGTATTTTTATGAATCTTGGCAGGGAAATAAAAATACGTCAACAAAAATCAGATTTTTTAAAACAAGCTCTCGTATTTATACCCTACATTTTGTATGAATAACTATTTCGGTTTAGATATAGATAATTTTCATTTTAAAAGACATGGATGTATGTTTGCGATTTTTATCTAGAAGTTTGTCCAATCGTGTATCGGTATTCATCAGTCTCTAAATAGACACCCCAAGATTGCTATATATTTTTCCAGACGTTTAATTTAAGCAGTTAATGCCGTAGCCTTCGTAGAAAAACAGAAAATACGCACATACGAAGCCTTAACAACCTTTTGAATGTACTTCGTGGAGGTCCTCTAGTAGTCCACAACGACATCTATGCTTACGAACACACGAGAGCAATTAAATCCACTCACCGCTGTAGGTATGTTCCTTTTCCTGATACCCGCGGGGCTAGCACGAGTCAACGTTACTTATTATCCAGTGTTGAGCCTCTCTCGGCCCGCGCCTCCACAGGTCCGGCCGCGCTGTCGCTCGGTTCACACTCAATAGACGATGAATATGCACAATTTACACCTGACGAAGTCCAAAATATTGTTAGACTGATAAAGCGGGGTAAATCTCCAGGTTTTGATGGACTGAGGAACATATACTATACGCGGGGGACGAGATATTTCGCGTATTGGCGGAATTATACAATGTATGCATTAACTTACCTGAAAGATTGATGAAGACAGTGGTAGTTCCAGTACCAAAAAACAGGACAGGTGACCTTTCCAGTCTCAAAAACTACCGACCGATTTCATTAGGAACGATAATAGGCAAAATACTGGAAAGGTTAATACACCCAGAGCTGAAGCGCAATATTCGTGTGGATGATGCTCAGTTTGGTTTTCGTCCCGGTCTCTCAACAGATTCAGCGATATTCAGCCTTAAAAGCACGGTGAACTATTACGTAGGTAGGAAGACATCTGTGTATGCCTGTTTCCTCGACCTGAGCCGAGCCTTCGACCTAGTCAACTTGGAGTTGCTATGGGAGAAACTCACAGAATCTAACGTGTCGGGGAAAGTCGTGGATCTGTTGAGATTCTGGTACGAAAACCAGACTAACTGTGTGAGATGGGGCGACACAACATTTAACGTTTTTAGGTTAGAATGTGGAGTACGCCAAGGTGGACTGACATCGCCGGACCTCTTCAGTCTTTATGTGAATGACCTGATCGTGGAGCTCAGAAGCACCAAAGTGGGCTGCCATATTGGCGCGACATGCCTTAACAATTTTAGTTATACAACTTTAGTTAACCTAATGACATGGTGCTCCTGAGCCCCTCGATCAGAGGTTTGAGGAAATTATTGGCAATATGTGAGCAATATGCTTGCAGCCACGGTCTAAAATATAATGTACCGAAAACAAAAGTGATGGTTTTTAGGGCTGGAATAATGAATTACAAGACGTTACGACGTCATTACAAGACGTTTGACATTAGTTTGACAGCTCCGCGGCGTTGCGTCGATCGCTAACGTTGACTCGGTTCTCTTGAAGTTTCAAGCTTTTATCAAGAGTTCCCGCTACAAGCTCGGGAGTGAACGTGACTGTCGAGCTGCTTCGTCCAGAGTGATGACGCTACGGCGTCTCCTCTGGATGAAGGCAAGAAGACGCGGCTGCCCAGGGTGAAGACGCTACTGCGACTCCCCTGGAGGAAGAAAGAATGCTATTATATATTGAATTTTCTGTAACATGACATTGGCAAATGACGAACTGTCGAGTCCATTAATAAAATAAATAAATAATGTCTGTCCATATACGAGCGCAAAATTGCTTCGCGACACGTGTAACCTTATCAATTTCAAATGATTTATTGCAGTCACAAAGACCATATAAGTGTTAGTAAGTACTTAAAACTATGTTAGTGTTTACATGAGGTGTATTATGCGCCATACATGCGACTTAGGTCCGACTCCGAGACCCCGGGACATGTAAGTGTACCCAGTGGCTCAGAATCGGACTGTCCATGGTATCCGCAATGCCCTTCAGGATGCTGTTAGGGCTGCCGCGAACCCGTCGCATCAGGGACGCGACTCTTTTGCGTATGATGGCATGGAATCCGTCTACGCCGGCTTCCGCAAACATCCCTGACGCGCTGCAGCATCGCGACAGCCCCATCAGCACCCTGAACGCATTGTTATACTGTACACGCAGGGCATTGTACGACTTTTTGGTGTAGTTGACCCACAGATTGCACGTGTAGAATGCTTGACAGTACGACCTGAACAGGGTCGTTTTAACTTCCTTCGTACATCGTGCGAATCTGCGGGCCAACATATTGCACCTCACTGTCAATGCCCTGCGCTCTCTCTCGATATCGAGATCATCGGTAAGCTCCGCGTTGACCACGTGGCCCAGGTACTTGAAGTGCGAGACTACTGTGAGAGGCGAGCCGCTCAGCATTACTGGTGGCACATTGGACGGTGCTTTATTGCGCCCCCTAAACACCAGCAGCTCGCTCTTCTTAGCATTGTACCTGAGGCCATGCGCCAACGCGTAGCCCTCACAAATGTCTACCAGTTTTCTGAGCGAGCCGATCGAAGGGCACAGCAACACCATGTCATCTGCGTAACTAATATTGTTCACTGTGACACCGTGTATTGAGCATCCGACATGAGCGCTGCTGAGCCGAGCGATCAGCTCGTTCATATACAAATTAAAAATTATAGGCGAGGTCAACCCCCCCTGCCTCACCCCACATTCCAACCTATAGACATCTGACAGCGCATCCACCCATCTAACATAGTTTGTCTGATGTAGATACCAATATTTGAGTATCCTTACAAAGTCGAACGACAGACCCATCCCCTCCAGTTTTAACCACAAGATATCGTAAGACACCAGGTCAAAAGCTTTTGACAGGTCCAAGAACGCAGCATATACTGGCGTCTTCCTATCTGTATAGTATCTGACAGTATGCTTGAGAGCCAAGATCGCTGTTTCGGTGGACAGACCAGCTCTGAAACCAAACTGCGCATCATGCAGGCCTGTCAGTCCACCCAGGTGATTCCCAAGCACACCGTCAAACACTTTGGCTACTATCGTGGCTAGCGAGATGGGTCTATAGTTCGTCTTATCGGACACATCACCCGTTCTGTTCTTCACTATCGGCGTAACAATAGTCTTCATCAGACTGTCAGGCAAGTACGCATGGCCGATGCAAAGATTGTACAGGAGCTTGAGAACCCTGGGAAGGTGCACGCCCGCGTGCTGCAGGTGCTCAATGCTGAGACCGTCGTGCCCCGGGGACTTGCCACGTGTCATGTTTTTAACAGCTGAAGCTACTTCTTTTATGGTTAAACGGACATGTGGCGCGTCCGCTGGGCGGCCCTCACCACCAAGCACCGGCTGCACTGGGCCCAGGGGTGACTGCACTCGAAAGTGGTCCTTGAACATGTTTGCTATCTCACAAGGCTCATCCAACCCGTCAACGCTCACAGGGACGCTCGGCCTCGGATTCAGTTTGTTGGTCTGTTTCCAGAATTTAGCGAAATTCCTACCCTTATGATGAGATGCTATTATGTCCATTTTAATTTGGTCGAGGTTATTTTGACAAAATTTTAATTTAGACTTAAAAAGCTTTCTCGATTCCATCATGTCAGTATAGATAGTTCCCGCATCAGGTTTCCCGTACCAGACCCACAGCCGAAACCGCTGCCGAGCCTCCCTGTGCGCGTCACGAACATACTTGTTCCACCCAGTAATATAGCCGCCCTTTCTACGCAAGTTTTCTTTCCGTTTACTAGACGATATAGCTGCGTCCGTCAGTATGTCTACTATATCCCCATACAATTTGTCCAAGATCACTCTGTGTTCCATATTACTACAACTAGCATCACAACACTTACTGAGTTCTGCTGGGAAATCCACGCTCCGAAGTTTTGCATTACATAGCGCTGTATATGTTTCTATTTGCTTAGAATCACGCTCACCCCATACGACTTCACTAAAACGTGCATTTCGCAGCACACTCTTCTGCCTGATAACATTCAAGTCGCAAATTATTTCAAGTGGCAGATGGTCAGACCAATACACATCGTAATGAACTTTTACGTTAACAACCGATCTCCAAGCGGCCTCCGTAACTATACAATGGTCTAACCACCGTCTAGATCCGTGCGCATCACTTACATAGGTATATATCTATTATTATCGACATGGACGCATCTCTTTAATACGGCACCCATGTCCCCCGCTTCGTCTGTATGCGCTCATTGTTGACAGAATTTTTCGCTTGCAAATGACAATACCAGATTCTGCACCCCACGTTGTACAAGATAACGAATAAATGTAAAAATATCTCCGTTTTTTATTAAAATTATTGGTTTTAAATAAAGTTTTGTACAAGTTGCGATTCGAAAAAACAGCTAAATTAAGAATTCAAACAATAGTAAGAAATCGAAGCGATTTATTCATTGTTTTTGTTATTCTTCTATAGGAGTTGCGAGAGTAGTAGAAAATGATACTGATTATGATTATGCAATATGAAACCTGTAATAAGTCCCCAACAAAATGATAGGTACAGCTTAAATGGTTACGTAGTTTTGTAGGTGGGGTAAAGCTCCATTGAAATGTGGCAATGTCTTTTGTACCGATTTCATGTCTATTGGGTAAGTGGTCTGGCCTGGGGCAGATTACTATAGCGTTAATTTGTTAAAGTTGAGTGCAAGTACAGAGCTAGTATAAAATAATCTCCTCACCGATGCAAGTACGGTTTATTTCCTGAAAGCCGTTCTCCGTATCACACAGGCAGATCATCTTCTGCGCTAAATGCTTTTTGCGGTACAGCGGGCCCGGCTCGTTGATGTTAGGCGTGCCGCAGAACTGCCCGTGGTGGCAACCGCCGTTGTTTGAGCACTTGAAGTACAGCGCTGGAATAAATAAGTTGAGGTTATGGGCCTGGGGATATGATGAACTTTTTGAGAAGGCAAAGACATCTATTATCAAACAGCCATGGCTGAAGTTAGATGAGAAAGTCGTTGTAGTCGTCGCTATTAGAAAACACGTGGTACAGCGCTGGAATCTCTCTCTACGGCTGGAATGAATAAGTTGAGGTTATGGGCCTGGGGATATGGTGAATTTTTTGAGAAGGCAAAGACATCTATTATAAAACAGCCATGGCTAAAGTTAGATACACGCGGCGCTGCCGCCGCAATAAACATTAACTCAGTAATAAATTGTTATTTTAAATATCACATATCGTCATAGTGGTAAACAAATAGTAACGTGTAAAGTGTGAGCTGATTATCGTGTGACATTGTTTGTAAAACTATCAGTGAATTGGAGTTAAGGGCTTTCCATGAGCCAACTAGCGCCGCCAATCTTTGAAAAATAATATCTCTCAATTTAATAAATTTTATTAAAAAAGCTATGTACATAATGTTTATTACGATAAATATTATTTTTTAAATGCTTATTTATAACGTGATTCAATGTCGGTAAGTTGTAGTTCGCATAATTGCGAAAAACGGCCGTCTTTGGCACATTTGAGAACTACAACTTTGCTTGACGCAATTATGCCATGTATTGTATGTATATTTAAAAATAGTGTTTATCCTAATAAAGATTGTGTACATAGCATTTTTAGTAAAAAATTATAATTTGTAAGATATTATTTTTTAAGATTGGCGGCGCTAGTTGGCTCATGGAAGTGCAAATTCAAACAAAAACTTGAACATTATTAGTGTATTTTTTCTTTATTTTGGCGATCGCATAAAAATTGCCTTTCGGCATACCGACAGATATTGAGCAAAACTCTACAAGGCGATTATTGTCACAAAAGACATTGCCGCCACATTACAATGGAGCTTTGCCCCACCTACAAAACTACGTGACCATTTAAGCTGTACCTATCATTTTGTTGGGGACTTATTACAGGTTTCATATTGCATAATCATAATCAGTATCATTTTTTACTACTCTCGCAACTCCTTCAGAAAAATAATAAAAACAATGAATAAATCGCTTCGATTTCTTACTATTTTCTGAATTCGTAATAAAGCTGTTTTTTTCGAATCGCAACTTGTACATAACTTTATTTTAAACCAATAATTTAAAAAAAAAACGAAGGTATTTTTACATTTATTCGTTATCTTGTACAACTAGCGGTTGATGGTGGGGCAGGATCTGGCATTGTCATTTTGAGTTGTAGGAAGAGTACCCAAGACACTGGCAGCGTTACTTCGCTGGATCGCGATGCTAATCCGTTGCGCGAGGTAGCTGCCAGCTCTTGGGTGGGTCACCAGTGGCATCTACTACTCGTTTGCTAAGCTGATAAAGCGACCAAGCGCCGGGACCCCACGGGCCGAGGGTCTCGACACCAAAAGCAACAAAGTTACAAAGTTCAATTATACTTTATTTGCACACAAATGAAAATACATCAGTTACATATAAAACCAAAGTTAGCTAGTGTACAGACAGGCGGCCTTATCGCTTTAAGCGATTTCTTCCAGGCAACCTTCGGGTGATGGAGATATTGTTTCAAAAACAGCGTAGCGTACTTTAAGACCATTGTAATACCTACATTCAGCAAATAAATTGTTTGATTTGATAATTTAGATGAGGCCGTCCTTGCAATTGTCGCTGTCAAACACGTGGTACATAGCTGGAAGGAATAAGTTGAGGTTATGGGCCTGGCTTTTGTTTATTGATTGATTTTATTTCGCGAAGGCAAAGTGGGATATTTCATACAGCCATGGCTGATGTTCTGTTAACATACATGGTATAGAGATGGATTTAATAGCGTACACTACATCGGGCGGATTACGATAAATGTTGATGTAGCATACGCTATAGGGAAGTTATGTGATTGATTGTTTTATTGCGTGAAGGCAAAGATATACATATAATTATTGTGATACATCCATGCCTGAAATCGCTGTTAGAGCGCACGTGGCACAGAACTGGAATGAATAGGTTGTGAGGCCCATTTTTTTTTACTCTGGTAAATCATTCAACCATGTACAGTCGAAGACAGATATAAGTATACAGGGGCCTCAATAAGGTTGAGATTTTCTCAAGAACTACTGGACTGAATTTAATAATTCTTTTACAGTACATAGTTTTAACTTTTATGTATCTGACAGTGAAAGAATTCTTGCAATAGATCAAGTAGTTTTTGAGAAAATCTCATCCTTAACTCTACTGTACACATTTTTTTGTCTTCGACTGTACCACCACGCCCGGGGGAGCGTGTTGATTATGTCGGGCTCACCGCCCTGAAGGGCTGTAATAGCCCACAATTAGTATATGAAATGAAAAACTGACACGAATTAAAATATTTATTTAAATTTTTAAAAACGAAACATACAATAAACTATGAAATCTAAACAATCCGCTACTTTTCACTCTCTATAAATACAACAAAGCACTTTTCTTTAAAATATTGTGTCTAAGTTACTTAGATATCAATTCACTATTTTCTAGAAATACAGTTACGTCAAAATTATCTAAATGCAAGTACTAAAATTACATATTTTAAGAGCCTTCCATGAGCCAACTAGCGCCGCCAATCTCAAAATAATCTTCCAATATATCAATTTTAATAATAAAAAAAACTATTTACAAAATGATTATTACGATAAATACTATTTTTTAAATGCTTATTTATAACGTGATTCAAGTTCGCTAAGTTGTAGTTCGCATAATTGCGAAAAACGGCCGTTTTTAGCATATTTGAGAATTACAACTTAGCTTGTCGCAATTATGCCATGTATTGTATATTGAAAAATAGTATTTATCCTAATAAATGTTTGCTGAGTACCTCTTTTAATAAAATTGATTATATTGGAATTATTTATATTAGGTATATAATTATTATTAACAAGCTAAGTTGTATTTCTGAAATATGCCAAAAACGGCCGTTTTTCGCAATTATGCGAACTACAACTTACCGACATTGAATCACGTTATAAATAAGCATTTAAAAAATAGTATTTATTGTAATAAACATTTTGTATATAGCTTTTTTAATAAATTGGAAGATATAATTTTTTTAAGATTGGCGGCGCTAGTTGGCTCATGTCAGCTTCTTAAAAAATTATAAACTTCTAATTGATGTAAACTTCGGAGTAAATAAATATTTACAAGAATTAGAAGTTACCCATTAAAAAGCTACAATGTTTTATTAAATACTTAGACTTTTATATCTCTAATTAGTGCATCACTAATTTAAAAAAAATCTTCTAATTAAATTACGAACCAATTATTACATCGATTTAACTATTTCTTAATTAATATTTCGTGCAATTTAACTGAAATGTATTAGGTCTTTACTATAAAATTGGCGTTTTGTAAAGGAGGAACATAAAGCCGATTTTTTTAAATATTATAATATATTTATTTAATCAAAGTATGTACAGATCAATGGCAACACTGTTACAAGTCTATGGGGTAAGTGGTCTGTGAATCTGCCGGTGTGACATGTATAACGGCGTTTGTAGAACGCCCGCGGAGCTGTCAAACTCACGACAAGACATTTGACATTAGTTTGACAGCTCCGCGGCGTTGCGTCGATTGCTAACGTTGACTCGTGCTAGCACCGCGGGTATCAGGAAAAGGAACATAGGTAGCTACAGTCGACAGCAGATCAATGGTAACACTTTTTACTTTTGACAGTTCTTATTATTTGCGTCGTATGAAATCGTACTGCAAGTAACATTGATCTGCTGTCGACTGTACCATGGCTATCTATGCACTTTTGCCACCTCATAGTAGTTAGTAGTAATGATTCGATTTAAAATCCCTTCATTATTGTGCCGGTTGAGTAATGTAACGCAGCAGTCGACGCGCATTAGTCGGTTTGCTGCACTCAATTCATGAGGTACCACCTTTTCACCTTCCCAATTTGCTTCAAGCGGATTAAAACAGTTTTATCACTAACACCGCAGCCTGCAGCTAACTCCGTTTCCACAGTAGCCTTCAATTCTTCATTTAAACTTTGGTCTCCGGCCGTCCACGGGCCTTGTTCCGCAGGTCGAAACTTCCAAAACGAAAACGTTGGAACCAAAAACGCACTGTTTTCTTTGATTGTAAAACTATCAACAAACAGTTGCCGACAGTTCTTGTCATTCTTTTGTCATTTTTGATAGTTCTTGTCAAGTTTGACAGTTCTTGTCAAGTTTGACAGTTCTTGTCATTTATGACAGTTCCTGTAAAGTTTTATCAACGTCGGTCAAAAGTTATGTCGGCCATAATGTCTGTCGGGCGAAAGTCGTGTCGATCAACTGTAGTGTTGATCAAACGTAATGTCGGCCAAATGTCTTTCGGGCAACTGGGGGGTGACCGCGACTTCAATCGTTATGGTTATCGTTTTCATTTTGACACTTGAACGATATACATTGCTGCGTTTCGGTGTCGTTTGTTAAAACTTGCAAAAACATAGCAGCAATGTATAGCGTCCATGTGTCAAATTGAAAGCGATAACGATTGGAAGTCGCGGCCACCCACCTGTTTGTCGATCAAAAGTTTTACAATCGTTTTCTTTTGCGACACTGCTGACATACACATCATTAATCCTTCGAGCCGTTTCTGCAGCCCTGGTGCCACGGTGGAACTCGTACTCGTAAATAACGCAATATTTCAAATTTTCCATTTTGTAAACTGAGTGACGCAAAGAAAAAAACAAAGGAGGAAAAAACAAATGAATCACGGTTTTCGAAACACAAATGCATGCGTAAATAGCTGTATAAATTTGAAATCGGAATTCCTAACCAAAGAGGAGATATTTGAGGTCAAAGTGGCCAGTATGACAATACGCCGATTTCATATGTAAGGACCTAATATTATAATCTTAATTCTATTGAAAAGAACAATTATTTAGAGCTGTTAATAATTAATTGTAATGGACGGTGCTTTCAGAGCAAATATTACCTAAGGTGAGTTGGGGTAAGACGGAAACGGGGCAAGTTGGAAAATCATCAATAATCCCTAATTTCCCTAATTCAAATAGTCATAGAACGTAGAAACCAATAATTTTAATAAAAAAACGGAGATATTACATTTTTTTATCACAAATTATGTCATTTACATATGTACTTTTTTACTATTATCTAAAAGTCATCCATAATTTGATCGTCAGTCTGGTTGAAAATTAAATTAAAATTTACAATTTTTTAATTAAATTTTACATTTATTCGTTATCTTGTTCATCATGCGGTTGATGGTGGGGCAGAATCTGGCATTGTCATTTTCGGCAAATGTTTACTGGGGAAAGATGGAAAGAATATATCAAACTTTCCATCCGCATTAAGTTGAGTTTTTTTTAAATAGAATATTTTGTTTACAGGGTTTTGAAAAAAAAACATTGCTCATCTAATCAAAAATGCATCCCATCTTACCCCAACTCAGCTTACTATTTAAAAAAAATATTTACATTGGTTTATGAATTGATTTAATGGACGTATATTTTGATATTAAAACTTTTAGAAATATAGGCAGTTTTATTAGAAAAAATTACCTATCTTTAAAAGCTCTATAAAACGTGGACTTTTTGTACTTGTTTGTTACACAAACAAGTCAATAAAAATTAATTATTCAGCTGACATTGATTTTTTTTGCATGGTGCTGTTTTTTACGATGATATCGCACTTCGGTGCAACGCCATCTATTATCAACTTTAATACTTAGCTTGTTTTTTTTCCTTACAACTGTCACTTTGAAAACGTGGAAGTCATTCTAAGGGATATTGGATAAAGATCCACCACTCAGAACAAAGTGTGAATAAATGGACGAACGCATGCCTTAATTTTTTTCTTATATTCTTACTAAGGCGGTGCCGACACTTAAGCTGCCTCTATTTCGCATTCACAGACCACTTACCCCATAGACCTGTAACAGGAGGGCGCCCGTTTCTGCCCGCACATGAGCGCAAAATTGCTTCGCGACATGCGTAACCTTGAGGGTCGAAACGGGTTTAGTAAGGCGCCCCTGCCCCCCGCTTCGTCTAATTGCGCCTATCGCTTGACAAAAATTTTTGCTTGCAAATTGGTACCGATGTCTATGGGGTAAGTGGTATGTGCCCATCACTAACTCGCAACCGCTAGCAGCGGCCGTGCCAGCGGATTGGAAGTCGCGGTCACCCCACAGAGGGTTCAATGGTGCTAGAAGCCGCCACCACTGTTGTCCAGTAGTGGGGCCCGAACCTGGGACTCTCGCGTTTCCATCCTAAGCTAGCTTTGAACTAACTTCCACTCCCTATTTACCTATAAGGTATTCTATACCTACACGTTATCCTTGAATACATTCGACAAATTGAAACTGGGGGTTGTTCTCATGATAAATATTAAATTGGCGTCAACATTTGGAACCCGCTATATGAGAAATATAATGATCAAATTGAGATAGTACAACGTAAGTATCTACGCGCGGTAAATTACAGATGTTTCCGTTCACGATCATCATATAGTAATTCTTTGTCGAAATTCAATCTGCCTACACTTAAGGTGAGAAGGTTGCTCCTGGATTCAATGCTACTTTACAATTTAATGTTTAATAATTTAGACTGTCCAGACATTGTTAATCAAATTTGTTATTCCACACCATCTAGTTCTCAACGTATTAGAGATACATGTCCTCATCGCTTGTTTGCGCTCAAGCCTTGCAAGTCCAATGCCGGCAAGCGTGCGCCTCTGTGGCGCATGAGTAATACTTATAACACATATCTTTATGATGTGGATATTTTCAATCTGTCCGCCGGTTTGTTCAAGAAACAGGTATTTAAAGCACTTTCAAACAATTTATTGTAATACCACATCCAGGTTTTTGCTGTAACAATCTATCTGTATTATGAATCATAATTTGTGTTACTGTCAACTAGGTATCTTTTTAAAATTATGTTGTGGATGACGATGCTGGTTGCACAATTACTAATTAGTATTAAGTATCTTACTTTTATATAAGACACATTGTGTAATTGTTTGTTATCCTGAATAAAATAAAATAAAAAATAAAATAAATTGGTAAGGTTTTTTAGTAAATCAAAACTGCAAAAAAAATGAACTAAGTACGTCACAAGTCACATGAACAATGACCTTAGATTTCAGTGAAATAATTCGTTGGCAAAAATTAAAAATACCTTAAAATGTAAAAACTCCAAAGCACAGTAACGATGCGCATTAAATTTAGTAATTTTTTGGATAGTTGAATGTATTGTAAATATTGATTGTATTGTATTGTATTTCATTTTGACTAGTTCATTTTTACACAATAAAATACTACTTATATGAAAAGAAGAAGTAAAAATGATCGTCAGGTAATAAATAGCAATTTATTACCTGACGATAATTTTTACAAATATGACTATATTTAACATAATGTACAACCTATTAATTCTTTATTTATCGAATTCTGATATCACACTTTCATTTTTTAAATCAATAAAAATTAAAAATACTAAATATTAAATGTACTACCTATATTATTAAGTAGTAGGTATATAAAAATACTTAATATGACCCAATTTAAGATTAGCCTAACAAATTGGCTGTTGGAAAGCTGTTTTTACAAAGTTACGGAATATATGAATCACAAGACAGGGACTATCATTTGAATTTGTATAGAGCAGTTCAGCTAGTTAGATAATTATGTTTGCACACCTGCATGCAGGTTGAATACTATGACCAACTTTATCATAAGACCTGAGAGGCTGTACTCTCGCAAATAAAAATTTTGAGTTTGAGTTTTTGAGTTTATTTTATTGTGTAAAAATGAAATAAAGAAATCTAAATCTATTTTATTATTTATCTCCAAATAGTTTAATTTACTTAAACGCTGTGCAGAATGAATGTATGTCACAAGCCTAACCATACATTTAATTTTGTCGAATGAATTCAAGGTCACTCTGTAAATGCGAATGGAACCGCTAAAACGTCGTTTTATTCACAAATTAAAACATGGAAGCTTAAGCATCTAACCTGAGCATAAATATACGATATGTAATGAGACGCTAGACAAGCTAGAGGAGTTAATAAAGTAACAATTTTCTTATGCAGGACACGAAGACGATAGCGAAGATGGATATCTTGATTATATCAGCATCTGAAAATTAGTATAACTAGCATTAGTGAAATATCCGAAAAGAAAATTAGAATAGAATAGAATAGAATGGAATGGCATGGAATGGAATAGAATGGAATGGATAAGAATAGAATAGAATAGAATAGAATAGAATAGAATAGAATAGAATAGAATAGAATAGAATAGAATAGAATAGAATAGAATAGAATAGAATAGAATAGAATAGAATAGAATAGAATAGAATAGAATAGAATAGAATAGAATAGAATAGAATAGAATAGAATAGAATAGAATAGAATAGAATAGAATAGAATAGAATAGAATAGAATAGAATAGAATAGAATAGAATAGAATAGAATAGAATAGAATAGTTTGACGTCATTGTAGCAATTTGTCAGTTTAGGAACCTAAACTGGATCGCTATAAGAGGTGAGAGTTAGGGCCGGCGTATAACGTCACGGCGCGGCATATCACGGCGTCTGCCGGCCCCGTCTACCGGTGCACGATGTCAGCCGGCGCCGGTCACAGGCGGACAACATTCGTGCCGGCGGACGGCGCCGTCCACTGGTGCGGTACACGGCGTCGTCCGCTAGCCCTAACCCCGCTGATTTTATACCGGTACTATAACGATATTTCGTACCGATTCGCAGTCCCTGTTTCGTGGAGGGCCTGTAATGGTGACACTTCACTTGGCTATTCGTATTTGCGTATTTGTCATAATTAATTGCCATGTGTGGTTGGTATTCTTGACAAAATATTCATCTTAAGGTGCTCCCTCACCGGGAGCATTCGCGTGTAATGTAACGTTGCAGATTCGACTTTGAGCATTACATTACAATACTACCTCCCTGACGGACGCTGTTTTTCTCCCTCACTGATGTAATGCTCGAATCTGTAACGTTACATTACACGCGAATGCTAACGGTGAGGGAGCACCTTTATATGTCAAGTATTTGACAAATACGACAAACATCCAATAGCGAATACGAATAGTGAAGTAAATTGCCACCATAATACTAAGTAACCAGCGACATCTATGCAAACTAAGTTACAAGTAAATCTAGTATAAAATAATCTGCTCACCGCTGCAAGTATGTTCCTTTTCCTGATAGCCGTTCTCCGTGTCACACAGGCAGATCCTCTCCTGCGCTGAATGCACTTTGAGGTACACCGGACCCAGCCCGGTGATGTTAGGCGTGCCGCAGATCAGCCCATCGTTGCAATCGTCGCTGTTTGAGCACACGTGGTAGAGCGCTGGAACGAATAAGTTGAGGTTATGGGCCTGGGGATATGATGAATTTTTTGAGAAGGCAAAGACATCTATTATCCAACAGCCATGGCTGAAGTTAGATGAGAAAGTCATTGCAGTCGTCGCTATTAGACAACACGTGGTACAGAGCTGGAATGAAGAAGTTGAGGTTATGGGCCTGGGGTTATGATGAATTTTTCGAAAAGGCAAAGACGTATATTATCAAACAGCCATGGCTGAAGTTAGATGAGAAAGTCATTGCAGTCGTCGCTATTAGACAACACGTGATACAGAGCTGGAATGAATAAGTTGTCCTGGAAGTGGGCCTGGGGTTATGATGAATTTTTCGAAAAGGCAAAGACATATTATAAAACAGCCATAGCTAAAGTTAGATGAGGCCGTCCTTGCAATTGTCGCTGTCAAACATGTGGTACAGAGCTGGAATGAATAAGTTGAGTTTATGGGATTGGCTTTTGTTTATTGATTGATTTTATTTCGCGAAGGCAAAGTGGGCCATGGCTGATGTTCTGTTAACATACATGATATAGAGCTGGAATTAGTAGCGGACACTACATCGGGCGGATTACGATAAATGTTGATGTAGCAATCACCAAAAACCAATCACATATAAGTTATGTAATTGGTTTTTGGTGATTGATTGTTTTATTGCGTGAAGGCAAAGATATATAATTATTGCCATACATCCATGCCTGAAGTCGCTATGTTAGAGAACGTGGCACTAGAATGAATAGGTTGTGAGGTTTTGGGCCTGGCAAAGGCCTGACAAAGAGAAGGCAAAGGGATCTATGATGCCTTACAGCCAAGTCTTAAGTATTATTTCTTCTGTAAATCATGACATGAAACATCTATTTAAACTTAATGGTTATATAATGGGAACCTTCCCTTTTTTGCCTCAGGATTCCTTCAATGAAGCCGTACGTTTTTCTTTCGGAAACACTTTACAAAAAGAATTGTTTATGTTATGTCGGTGAAAATATTCAATCAAATACCCACTGACATAAGAGAATTCACACACACACCCTTAACACACACACACACACACCCTTAACACACAAACATACACTCGTCACACTGACACACATGCATGCACTACACACAAACGCACACACCGCTTTTTTGTTTTTGTTAATAACCTTTTTAAAATGTTTGTTTCTTCACCCTATTTTTCTTTTTAATGTCCATTATGTCTGTAAGGGGGAGGTCTGGTGACTCAAAACACACGATTAGTCCTAGCTTGAGCACCAGTCTTCCACCAATCTGTGTCTAATAACATGAAAATGTACCCTAATGTGGAAGGAAAATAAAAAACATTTGAATTTGAATTGAATTACCGATAAAATATTTTAAAATTAAATTGACATTATGGATTATTATTTAGGTAGGAAAACATTTATTCAATTTATCATTATATAAGCTACACTTACATATAATTTTTGCCTGCCAAAAATTGGCGAAAAATGTGCACTTTATTTTTATGACACTTCAATATGACCTAATTTACCATGTTTCTTGCAAATAAATTCATTTCACTGAGAGTACCCTCGTTTAGGTAGATACCAATGCTAGTGTTTGAACCCTGGCTTCCGTAAAGAAAGCCCGTGTGTCTTACCACTACGCCACTGAGTGTAAATGAGTAATTAAATAACTATATTGCAAGGCGATATTCACAACGACTTTGCGATCCGACTCTGACCTTGCCTTCAACCTTCTAATTATTAGAAAAAAATAACTACAATGTACGGGCTTTGCACACGCTACCGGTTTCAGAGTGAACATGAAATTAAAACAATGTCACAAGTACTTATAGGGGAATAATAAACATAGCCAGCGTACAGACCACTTACCCAATAGATAAACATGAAATCGGTACAAATGACAATGCCAGATTCTGCCCCACCATCAACCGTATGATGAACAAGATAACGAAATATAAAGATAAAGAAAAAAAAAATGAAAAAAACAGCGGGGCAACGCTGCCAGCCTTTTGGGCACGCTGCCTATAGTGGGGGACCTGGGGCAGGTTTTTTATCTTTAATTTTAATTTATTATTATTAGTTTGTTAAATAGTTTAGTTTTAATTTTTCAAACTTTCATTTTAAATTACAATAAATAAACTACTATCTAAAAAAAAACAAAAAACGAATAAATATAAAAATAAAGCGAAGCAATTTTGCGCTCATGTGCGGGCACGGGCAGACACGGGCGGAACTGTAAAAATATCTCCGTTTTTTATTAAAATTATTTTTTAAAAGGTTTAAAATAAAATTTTGTATATCAAATGAGTCGAAAAAACAGCATTATTAATAAATCAGAAAATAGTAAGAACTCGAAGCGAATTATTCATTGTCTTTGTTATCATTTTCTATTACTCTCGCAACTCCTACTGATTATGATTATGCAATATGAAACCTGTAATAAGTCCCCAACAAAATGATAGGTACAGCTTCAATGGTCACGTAGTTTTGAATTGAAGATTATATCATAGATTTGTATTGAAGGTGGGGCAAAGCTCCATTGAAATGTGGCAATGTCATTTGCAAGCGAAAAATTATGTCAATGATGAGCGCATAGAGACGAAGCGGGGGACAGGGGTGCCGTATTAAAGAGATGCGTCCATATCGATTATATCTTTAGGTTACACGTGTCGCGAAGCAATTTTGCGCTCAGCGCGGGCAGACACGGCCGCCCTCCTGTTACAGGTCTATGGGGTAAGTGGGCTGTGGCCAGGCGTCACCAATAATCATCCATCAGCTCGTGTCAGTCCACTGCTGGACGTGTCTATCCCAAAGCACGACACTCAACCCTCTGCCTTTTGCATCCAGCCTCAGACACCATGCAAATGAGACTCCAGACGGCTCATAGTGCCCTGGTACTTGTAATGATACTTAGGGAGCTGGGGCTTCTGACCGAGTGGAAACAGCAGGTGTTGTGTGAGACATATTGAGACTCCGGGTTAGCTATGGTCTCCTGTACTTTTAATGCAACTTCATCATCATCAGACCGTATCAGTCCTCTATTTCCAAAGCTCGCTGAACGACTTTGAACCTTGTGAGCCAGCCTCACCATCTGTAGCAATTCTAGATTGAAAAAATTCTTGCCGTGGGCAGGACTTGAACCTGCGACCTTGTCATTCCGTGACACGCTCTTACCAACTGAGCCACCACAGGCCACGCCACGCCCACCGAAAATCTTCATCGCTTTATACATACTAAAAGGGTATGTTACGCAATTCCATCTATCGGACAATAGTAGTAGTATTCCGACAACCATGTGTAACATTCGGTTAGAAACATGATTTATTCAGAATTTAAATTACGAATTATCCATGCTCGACGAATAAATTAGAACATGATGAAAAAATTCTTGCCGTGGGCAAGACTTGAACCTGCGACCTTGTCATTCCATGACACGTTCTTACCAACTGAGCCACCATAGGCCATGCCACGCCCACGGCAAGAATTTTTTCATCATGTCCTAATTTATTCACCGAGCATGGATAATGCGCAATTCAAATTCTGAATTCTAGATTGCATACGCTAATATTAGTCGCCGCTAAGCCCTCTCTCTCTCTCTCTCTTACGCGATGTAGCATATAAACGACAGTGGCAGCTGCGTTTAGAATTAGGATTCGACTTAGTGTTCGCCACAGAATCCATTATACACTGTCCACATTTCGGTTCCGTACTAACACGCACTGGTTAAATACTAAATAGGTACTCAAACCTATATTTTTTGTAACCCGTACGATAAAGATCCCTCATTTGAGCTTATTTGCAGTAAACACGAAACGCTACCCTTAATATAGGGTTAGTTTGTTAATTGCTGCATGCAATCACGAAGGGTTGATTTTCTTGAGTTAGGTATCGATTTTTGAATAAGTCTTTGTGGACCTAAGTATACGTTGTGACCAGTGGCGGGGCTAGATCTAAATTATACGTCAGTCCCCCCCTACATACGTCACTGAATATCAAAATACATCAAGCGATTTGCCAGAATCTATACATATAATAAGACTGTAAAAGAGTTGTGTCTGTACATCGGATATTCTTTGAAAAGAATAATTGTAATGTGTTTTAGGATCGATACTGATGCCAAAACACTAATTTTTAGAATTTTTGTCTGTGACTTTGTGCAAGTATCACGCCATAACTATTGAAGGGATTTTGGTGGGAGTTTCACTAGGAGATAGCTGAAATATCCGGACAGCTCATAGGCTATAAGCCATGGCGGTATGTGATGTGGAAACAAGGATCCAGAGAGAAAGATCTGCCTCCATCCTCCTCCTTCTACGCAAACGAAGTTGCGGGGTACAGCTAGTATTATATATTTTTCTTCAAAATTAAATAGTACGGACTTTAGCAGGTCAATGGTAACACTTACAGCTGCAAGTGACATTACAAGGACAGCTCCGCGGCGTTACGCCTATCGCTGACGCTGGTGCGTGCTATAAGGGGTGGCGTTAACGCTAATGGAATACAAAGAAAAAAGTAGGGATTGACTTTTGCTTTTTCGTTAGTAAAAGCGTTTACGATAATATTTTCGGACATAGAGCGGGAGCGCAGGGCGCTGGCGGTCCGCTGTAACATGCTGGCCCGCAGGTTTGCACGGTGTACCAGGCAAGTCAAGGTCACGCTCTTCAGAGCCTACTGCCAGTCATTCTACACGTGCAGCCTGTGGGTCAGACATACAAAGGGAGCGCTCAGCGCCCTGCGAGTCCAATACAACAATGCGTTCAGGACGCTGATGGGGTTGCCGAGGTTCTGCAGCGCGTCGGGCATGTTTGCCGAGGCGCAGACAGATGGCTTCCCGGCCATACTGCGCAAGCGCTGCGCCTCACTGCAGCGCAGGCTCCGCGCCTCCACCAACGGCATCCTGAGCGCATTGGCGGCCAGGTGGGACTCGCCCATCCTCGCGCACTGGACACACCTGCACACGGCGGGTTGAGGGGCGAAGGGTGGGCGAGAAACACCTGACTTAAAATTGTGTCCGGGGTCGTCCTATTTTTAAATATTTTACTTGTTTTTGTACCTACTAACATTAGTTTGTAAGTCATTTTATTGTATTTTACTAACATCTATCTATATCTGTCCGAAATAAACATTTTTTTTATAATCAATGCCAATTGGTTGGCTGATCTACCAATTCCAAATTCCTTGAAATAGAAAATCGCAAGTTTACAAGTTTACACGGTAATAATCCATGGTTTGAGCATTTCGGAGCCTCGCGTGACTTTGCCTGTTTCAGTTAATAAGTAGTTGTATATACAATTTTTAGCAAAATGCGCACTTGCAAATATTGTTGCAAACAACTGCAATTTGCTGTTAGCTAAAATAAGTATTACTAGCTGTACAGTCGAAGACAGAAATAAGTATACAGGGGGCCTCAATAAGGTTGAGATTTTCTCAAAAACTACTGGACTGAATTTATTAATTTTTATTTTATTTTATTTTATTTTTTAATTCTTTTACAGTTACATAGTTTTAACTTTTATCTATCAAACAGCGAAATAATTATTGCAATAGGTCAAGTAGGCCAGTCATTAAAGGAGTTGACCCTAGCAGTAACTCCTCTATCTATGAAATTTGGCACAGTGATAGAGTACCATATGTAGATTGGAATTGACATAGAATCCAATAATTTGTAGAAACGGAAGTTAGGTATTTTCAAGGTCAAACTTAAATTACGTGGTATCAATTACAGGAAAATTGCTCTATCCAAAATTCTTTTTTTACAAGTTTTAGTTACCTATAGGCATGTGTTCACAGAATATCCAACCATATTTCCATATGGAAATATATATATTTTAATAAAATGTGTTTTTTTGCCGTAATTTCCAAGGGATAATTACTCACTCCAATTTCTATTTAATTATGTATTTAAAATATTACTTTCGAAAGTAGTTATGAATATCCAATAAAAAATCCAGACCGAAAAGCGTTATCCAGAAATTGACGAAAAATGGGGGTTTCCAAAAATGCTCAGCCCGATTTTTCTTGTCATTATGAACAGACTATCTTATTAAAACTGCTTTTCAAGTTTTCCAATAAAAAATGCAGGCGAAGCACAAAATATCAAATAGAGTTGTATTCAAATATTTCTAATCAACGCGGCGGTACATGCGCCACTGCGCGCGGATCGCTACTGCGGCCGATTAACAACCTTATTCCTATTACACGTACAGAACAGCGGGAACGCGGACGAGAAATTGGACGGAGCGGAGGAGACATTTGGAGATGGGATTCTGTTGTCTACTCATATACAAATAAGGTTAATTGTAGATTAACTCTTTACCAAAGTCCAGTAAAGATCCATGCGGACAAGCGTTTTCTAGAAATCGACGAAAAATTAGAGTTGAGAAAAATGCTAAGTTCGATTTTTCTTATCATTATGAACATACTTACGATCTTAGTCGAACTGTTCTTCAAAGTCAATTTATAATAAACCTTATTTATTTTATTTATTTATTTATGAACAAATATTTTGGAGATAGGATTCTGTACTCTACCTACAGTTATACGAATAAGGTTTATTTTAGGTTAACTCGTTACCGAGTGGTGAAAGCTCGACCGACCTACGCCAACATGCACATAACCATTCTAATCTAGCCCGTATCATCGGCGCATAAGTACGACAACATTTCAAGGTTAGTACGGACATAGCAAAACAAATGGTAACACTTGCAGTACGATTTCAACTCTTACGACGCAGATAATAAGAACGGTTCAAAGTGTTACACTTGATCTGATTTTGGAATGTTTTAAGTAAGCTCGACCGACACAACAGTACCTACGCCAACATACACAAAACCATTGTAATCTAGCCCGTATCATCGGCGCATAAGCGCAACATGTCAAGTCAAGGTTAGTACGGACAAAAGCAGATCAATAGTAACACTTTCAGTACGATTTCAACTCTAACGACGCAGATAGATATATAGATTGGAGCGGTCCAAAGTGTTACAACTTGATGTGTTTTTATGTGTACTTACTAGGTACCTACTACGTGGAATGTTTAAGTAAGCTCGACCGAGACGATAGTACCTACGCCAACAAACACAAAACGTAATCTAGCCCGTATCATCAACGCATAAGTACGACAACATATGTCAAGGTTAGTACGGACAATGGCAAAACACTTTTTTTTCGCCGTGGGATCTCGTTTGGTGTGCGTGTATCAAATTATTTCTTAAAATTATAATTATCTGTTATATAAAACCCTACTGTATTGTGATATTATTAGAATCAAAATAGATTATCAGTCAATAAGTGATTCAGCGGAACGGTGCGCCGTGCTACATGCGATCGGACCCCCTTCACCCCCTCGAGTAACAAAGACAGCTTGTTATTTTTCAACTCGCTCGCACATCGACTACGGGTATATTTGCGTGCGGCATAGGTCTTATTACTTACGTCATACTGACGACTACAGCTAAGCAAATTTAAATTCTACACTTGTACGATGAGCGTGAGATATTCACCTACTAATAATATGTAATCGCAACTGCAACCACAAAAATCTAGAAGTGAGGGTGATCTGCCTAATATACTAGCCAAATTCCAAACACAATTAATTTTTCAATTCGACGAATTGATAACCTCCTCCTTTTTTTGGAAGTCGGTTAAAAATACAAAATAAAACACGAAACAAAATACAAAACAAAAAATAAATAAAAAAAAACAATAAAAAAAATATATTTAGCTAAGGATCGAACCCGGAACCGCGTGCACGGGAGGCGACCGCTCCAGCCACTAGACCGATTCGTTCGCTGTTTAGCCCGGCGAAATTACCAAGCATATCTCATGCACCAGCGTGAGACATGAACGGACCGCTCCGTCTAGATTTCGACAAAATTGCAAGTAATCTAGTACAGACAGATTCCCAGCTCTCCTAATACACCTACTTCGGTATAAATGAGTTCAGAGTTTATGCTCAAATAAAATTCAAAGATAATTACAACAAAATGTTTGATAAAATACTAACCAAATTCGAAACACAATTAAAATAAAATACAAAATAAAACACGAAACAAACAAAAAAACATATATATTTAGCTAAGAATCGAACCCGGAACCGCGTGCACGGGAGGCGACCGCTCCAGCCACTCGACCAATACGCTCGCTGTTTGGCGTGGCGAAATTATCAAACACTATCTCATGCACCAGCGTGAGACATGCACGCGACTAGATTTCGACAAAATTGCAAATAATCTAGTATAGATTCACAACAGGGGCGTTTCTTAAAGCTGGAAGTAACATAAAAAAACACTAAGCGCCCAATTAAGTTAAAGACACTCTAAAGGAATCTCTGGGTTAGTTTATCCTAGACCCCGTGTCGCGAAGAAAACACACACTATATACTCAACTTATACAAGGCAATACGCATATTACATTTACTGCGTTCGTATGTTTCGAAACGATGACGATAATAATAATTAAATTGCGATGTTTAGATCAACCTCCTACATACATACATACATACATACATACATACATACATACATACATACATACATACATACGTATAGTACGGACAACAGCAGATCAATGGTAATACTCGCTCGCATTCGCACGATTTCAACTTTTACGACGCAGATAATAAGAACGGTACTTAGTCCAAAGTGTTGATCTTCTGTTAGCTGTACCTATTAACCTACTTGAAGAAACTCGCCCGCCGCGCGACCGGTTTTCGACGCCCCTCGCCCGCCTCGGGCCCCGCGCTGGCCTGCGCTTGATAGGTATTTCGAAATAATGGTGTTCCGCCTGGATATTTTGTTGGATTCTTTTGAAATCAGGTTATTTGTGGGTATCTCATTACAATTGTAAAAAATATCTGATAGAGTAATTTTCCAGAGATAGTTAAAAGACAAATTCTGTATAATGAATTGTTTCATTTGGATTTTTTTGTTGGATTTTCGTACTTATACTAGAAATAATAATTTGAAGGCATATTAAAAACAGAAACCCGGCGGAGCAATTATCCTATGGAAACTACGGCCAAAAAAGACATTTTATTAAAATACCTACACTTTCGAATTGAAAAGTAGTTTTACTTATGAATGTACAGAAGCACACTAATAAAATACAATTTATAGAAAAAGAATTATGACCATAACATTGTTCCAGAAAAAGATACGGTATAATGTTGAATTTCAATTGAAATAAGTAACTTCCGCCTCGAAATATTATTGGATTCTCTGACAATTGTTCTTATAAATATGCTATTAAGTATACAAAAAAGTTTCATCGATAGAGGAGTTATTGTTGGGGTCTCCATACAAACGCTCGCCAGAATGACTGGCCTAAAGTAGTAAGACGAGTTCTCGAATGGAGGCCACGAACGGGTAAACGTAGTGTGGGTCGCCCCCCGACCAGATGGGAAGGATGATCTTCGCAGGATGGCTGGAGGGACTGGATGGTAAATAGCATGGGACTAGATGGAAGGATGATCTGCGTAAGATGGCTGGCAGAGACTGTATGCAAAAGGCCGAGAGTAGGATTGAGTGGCATGCTTTGGGAGAGGCCTACGTCCAGCAGTGGACTGATACGGGCTGATGATGATTGGATTTAATGGCATTCGTAATTTGCGAGAAACGTTGACATTGCCGTTCGTTGGCTGGCGTGAAAACGCTGACTTTTTACGATAATAGGCGTGAAATGCCCTGATTTATATCGCACGCTAAAATTGTATTGGAGTTATTTCGTTTAGGGGTTCGGGAGGGTTGTGCGTAGGTTTAGGTTAGGTTATCTTCGTATATATGTATGTATTTATAAGAATTCAGACATTCTACTAACATCAGACCAGGCTGTATGCCCTAGTTGGTTTTGCCTTTCCCTCTGGGAAGAACTTTACAAAAAAAATGTTCACAGGATGTAGGTAGTAGCGATGTGAACCCAGCCTAACTCCAACGAATAAATTACGCACAAATTCTGGCCGAACATTATTCTAGCAGAACTATTAACATAAAATACGCCACTGTTTGTAATTAATGGTTAAAATAATGCTACATTTTATGTAAGAAGTACCGTTTTCGTTGCGGCAAAAGGCAAAGGTCGAGGACTGCCCCCTGGCACGCGCCAGAATTTTTTTTAGTTTATTAATGGACTCGACGGTTTGACATTTGCCAATTTCATGTTACAGAGTATTTCATATCTTAATCTATCGTCTTCATGTCTTTCTCCAGAGGAGTCGCCGTAGCGTCATCACTCTGGACGAGTTCGACAGTCACGTTCACTTCCGAGCTCGTAGTGGGACTCTTGAATCTAGCTCAAAGCTGCAGTATTAGTACTAGTCCTTACTTAATTATAGGTACGGTTTGAATTTTTCTTGCATATCCCCTATGTGATACTTACATAAATCTAATTATTAAAAATGGAGAGAAAATGTAATAATATTAACACATTCTACACGTACAATCTGTGGGTCAACTACACCAAAAAGTCATACAATGCCCTGCGAGTACAATATAACAATGCGTTCAGGGTGCTGATGGGGCTGTCGCGATGCTGCAGCGCATCAGGGATGTTTGCGGAAGCCGGCGTAGACGGATTCCATGCCATCATACGCAAAAGAGTCGCGTCCCTGATGCGCCGGGTTCGCGGTAGCCCTAACAGCATCCTGAAGGGCATTGCGGATACCATGGACAGTCCTCTGAGACACTGGGTACACTGACGTGTCCCGGGGTCTCGGCATCGGACTGTCCTTAGGTTCTGGAAAGGCGATGAGGCGAGAGCGAGCGAGAGAGGAGAGTACTACTGTCCCTCCTATTCCGTCCACGAGGCCGAGTCGGCGCCTGGTCTCACACACATCTGTCATTTATATCGGCTTGCCTCCCCTGGGCCATCGGCTGGCGACACCCTTGGTATTATACATATTATACGTGCTCCGACACTCTGGCTGCGACCTATCTTCCGGCGACCGCCTGTCGCGCGGGCGCGGCGGCCGAGGCTCGTGAGCGTGCTAAGAGGGGCAAATACAGGTGTCTCGGCGCCCAATACGACTTTGTCCCCTTTGGCGTCGAGACACTTGGTCCGTGGGGCCCGAGAGCACACGCGCTCCACAAGGAGCTCAGCCAGCGCCTGAGGGAGGCGACGGGTGACCCTCGTGCTGGCGGCGCGCTCGCGCAGAGGCTGAGCCTAGCCATACAGCGCGGGAATGCCGCCAGTGTGATGGCCACCCTCCCAAGAGGGCCAAGTTTTTTAGAATATTTTTAGTTAGGTAGATTTTTAGTTTAGTTTTTAATGTATTTTTAATTAGTTTAGTTTTATTATATTTGTGTAAGATTTATTGAATAAAGCATACTAAGTGTACTTACATTTAGTCTGAATCTCGCACTTTCCATTGACAGGGGCCAGATTGTCGCCGCACAGACATCGGGTGACTGAGTCGTAATGGGTCCTCACACACGAAGCACCGGGATTTCCTGCGCATTCCGCCTGACGCGAACACGGCCGCGCTGGAAGAGTAAGTAAGCGTTTTAGCAATCCTATAAATACACTAGCCCTATGAGTTATGACGGCGTCTACACGCAGTGGCGGATTAACCAGCAGGGTAAGTAGGCTGGAGGGAAAAGACATTGCCACATTTCAATGGAGCTTTGCCCCACCTACAAAACTACGTGACCATTTAAGGCGCTGACATGAGCCAACTAGCGCCGCCAATCTTTAAAAAATCATATCTTCCAATATAATCAATTTTATTAAAAAAGCTACGTTCACATTGTTTATTGCTATAAATATTTTTGACAACAAAATGATAGGTACAGCTTAAATGGTCACGTAGTTTTGTAGGTGGGGCAAAGCTCCATTGAAATGTGGCAATGTCTTTTATAATTCATGGTGCTGCGTTTTTTACGATGACATCGCACTTCGGTGCAACGCCATCTATTATCAACTTAAAAAGCTTGTTTTTTTTCCTTGAAACTGTCACTTTGAAAATCCCTCATTAGCTGCCAAATTCAGCGCTTTTTACCCGACTGCGCAAGAAGGAAAGGAGAAGGAGGGTTATGTTTTTCGACTGTTGTAGGCTAACAATACCAATAATAAATAACCTTTTTACTAAACATGAAGCCGAATTCTAAGTATTTACAATCTTAAAAATTATTATATATAAACGGATATCACTCACTTATATTGTTGAAGTCGGCAATTAGACAGTGCGCGAAGAAACGTCACCGGCGACGCGGGCGTGTCGCGCTCACCTTGAAAAAGACCGTCGAAATCGGTCGAAACTGTCGGTCTAATTGCCGACTTTAACAATATAAGTGAGTGATATGCGTTTATATATAATAATTTGTAGTAATGGCTCACTATAGTTTTAATTCTGCAGATCTACAAGGCCATAGTTTCTAACTTTACATATGTACAAAATATCCTCAAAAAATCTGAAATAAATAGGCAATGTACAGTTAGAACTAGAACTAGATCTATCTAAATAAACCTGGTTCCATTAGGTGGTATGTACTATGTACTAAACTACTGACGTCATTGATACAACAAGCGTCAAAGCTTTGTAGCCACTTGTACTATCCTTGAAGAAAGAATACTTCAATGCCACATTGGTGCAAACATTGGGCCACACTGGTGCAAACATTGGGCCACATTGGTGCAAACATTGGGCCACTATGGTGCAAACATTGGGCCACATTAGTGCAAACATGCAAACATTTGTGCTATATATAAAGTCAATATCATGCAAAAGGGTGCTTCTTCCATTTTAGAAGATTATTCTTAACTTCATTAAGTACTATTAAATAACTTCAATATTAAATTAAACTATACATTGGCCGCAAGCGCTTTACAGCGCCCGGTCAGACTATAATACTTAGGAACAACCACACTCCAGGGGGGTGACAGCGACTTCAATCGTTATGGTTATCGTTTTCATTTTGACATTTGAACGATATCTTATCTTATCCTGATTGGGTGCCAATGTGGCGGCACTTCGACCCATTGGGATCTTTTGTGCTCTCCCCTTTCCTTTATGCTCCTTCCTCCTCCCTAAAGATATAACTCTATAGGTCCGCTATGCAGCTCATGGGAAGGAGCCTGTAGTCTTCTGGTTCCGGATAGGCCGACCCCAGGAGACTCATTCGCTTTCTAGCCAGTGAGTCACATTCACACAGTAGGTGTTCGTTTTGTCACCACAGGCTCTGCAGGTTGGAGATTCAGCTAAACCCATCCTATGCAACAGGTCGTTCGTTGCTTGATGTCCCGTTAGCGTCCCAATTATGAGCTGCATCTGGTTTCTGTTGTGTTTCCAGATTTTCCTGCACCAACCTGTGTCTGTCTCGCCAATGAAAAGTTTGGAGTGTTTGAACGATATACATTACTGCGTTTCGTTGTCGTTTGTTAAAACTTGCAAAAACATAGCAGCAATATATAGCGTCCATGTGTCAAATTGAAAGCGATAACGATTGGAAGTCGCGGTCACCCCACTGAGGTGGATATTATAACCTGTTTCGTAGACATATATTATTAGCCATTGAAATACTGTGACTTATTACAAATATACATAAACACACGCTTTTCTCCGGTAGAGTGATGCAGATGATGGACTTTTATCTGCTGCGATCAGCCGTTCTCAAAACGATTAAATCATACCATGTCATGGCGCGCCAAACAGAGACGCCGCTACATCAATGCGATAGCACTGTCCCTTTCACGGCCGCTATGACATGTTATTTGATCGTTTTGGAAACCGTAATAGTCCCACCAGAATCAGAATCATTTATTTGCATAGAACTAGGGTATTATAGATTAGCAATTTAGGTACAATCCCATCTTATTCTACCAAAATTTGGCATGCAAAATATAACATAAAAACAATTATAATATAGCAAAACTACAGTCAAACCTTAAGGCTTCGTATGCGCGTATTTTCAGTTTTTCTACGAAGGCTCTAACTACTAAAATTAAACGTCTGAAAAAAATATATAGCCATCTTGGGGTGTCTATTTAGAGACTGATGGATACCGATACACGATTGGACAAACTTCGCTCGATAGAAAAAAAATCGCAAACATACATAGACATTCCATGTCTTTTAAAATGAAAATTATATTTAAACAGAAATAGTTATTCATACAAAATATATATCAAAATGTAGGGTACTATAAATACGAGAGCTTGTTTTAAAAATGTCTGATTTTTGTTGGTGTATTTTTATTTCCCTGCCATAATTCATTCAATACGAATATCGAGGCACTGCGCCGTGCTCTTCACTCCGCCGCTGCAGGTCATCTTCTGTCTCACACTTGCTTTTGACAACTGCCTTAACATAATGAATTGTCAAACGCCATAATATAATAAAAACGGCCTTAATATAATGATGAATGAAAAATCTTTATTTCAGACACAAGTCCATAATATGTTAGTAACAATTTGCTTACAACTATGTTAGTGATTTTAATTATAATAACATTTTTTTTTGGTGAAGTTACCTGCCGTAGCATGTACCTTCAACCAAAAACGCACTCAGGGTCAGTCCCACCTGTCGACAATTAACTTCAGGAGGCTGTTGGGGCTGCCCCTCACTCTGAACATCAGGGATGCTACTGGCTTGCGCATTATGACGTAAAAACAATCAGTTCGCGCCTCTGCGAACATACCTGACGCGCTGCAGTATCTGGGCAGCCCCAGCAGCACCCTGAAGGCATTGTTGTATTGGACTCGGAGGGCCCCGTACGACTTCTGCGTGTATCTGGTCCTGGTAATGGCTCACTGTAGTTTCATACCATAACCTTTGTTATGCTAGCTAGTTTGTCCAAATAGCGTGCTGAGAAATGCAAATGCGTTCGTGAAGGTACCTACCTAAATAAATGATAGCCAGCGAAGGAAAGGTTAGACCGAAATGGCTGCTTTTTTACGTTCGTTCCGTACAGAAATAAAATATTATTGCGTGCTTTCATTACTTCCAACGTCGACTAAGTATAGTTAAGAGGGGACGGAGGGTTGCCGCAACATATAAAGATGTTATCGGAAAGAAACGTGTTCAATAAAGCCCATAAAGTAGCACTACACTATCAGCTTTTGTGTACAGACCTCTTACCCCATCCTGTAACAGAAGGGCGCCCGTGTCTGCCCGCACATGAGCGCAAAATTACTTCGCTTTATTTTTAAAATCAAAATCAAAAAAATCAAAATATCTTTATTGCAAGATTGCGAGTTTGTACATAGGTCTTATATTATATTTATCCTTTCCACAATCTACCTATATCAGGCGTACAATATTTATTATACTTACATAGCTAATTATAATTGAATCGAAAAACATTAATTTGGTACTAAAACATTAATTCGGACACAAAATCAACATAAGACAATAATTAATTAAATGTCAAAACATTATACTCAGTCAGATGTCAACAATTAAATTATAAAATGTCAAAATTTACTAAGAAATTAGTGTAACTGGAAGCCGTAATAATGCGATGCGATCGCCCTCTCAGCCCGTTCTTTGTTAGTAATAAAATGTTCGGATACGCGATAGTACATCCTATCGAGACACCAATCGAAGAGCCTATGTTTAAATTCAGGGAAGTCGAGTTTTTTTAAATCTGTAGGCAGGGAATTAAATATTTTTACCGCCATGGCTACAACATTTCTTCCATAGAATGCCGTTTTACCTGTTTGATAACTTGTGAGATTCAGTACTCGTTTTGATTTCGAAGGAATGTAATTGTGAACATTATTTTTCACGAACAGTGATGCTTCATAAATATAAAGGGAAGGCACTGTCAGGATTTTAAGTTCCTGGAACATGGGTCTGCAGGAATCTGTTTGTTTTGCGCCGAATAAGGATCTGATGCATTTCTTTTGTAGTTTGAAAACTCTGTCAAGGTTGCTTGAGTTTCCCCATAAGATAATTCCGTACCTCAAGTTGGACATGACGCAGCCATGGAATACAGTGTATGCTAATATCTGAATCGGAACACAGATAGCTCGAACAGTGCCCCCCTCCGGCCTTCCGGAAATGGAAGGCGGTCCCCCGTAGCCGCAGGCCATAACCTACTACAGAATATACAGGGTGTAAGGTAAAGGGTATATGAAGCCGAAGGAAGCGTGTTCTGTATCGGTAACGGAACAACTTTTGTTCTTTTCGAATAAAAAATAAAAATAAATTAATGGTTCATACAAATCTCGATCAGCTGACCGGTATGAAAAGTCAAAAAATAAATTCGCGAAAACGAAATGTTCGCGAATGGCAGTACGGTGAAGTTATTGGATTATTTATGCAAGATCTGAAGTTTCAAGCTTTTATCAAGAGTTCCCGCTACAAGCTCGGGAGTGAACGTGACTGTCGAGCTGCTTCGTCCAGAGTGATGACGCTACGGCGTCTCATCTGGAGGAAGACATGAAGACGCGGCTACCCAGGATGAAGACGCCACTGCGACTCCTCTGGAGGAAGATAGAAGACTATTGAATATATTGAATTTTCTGTAACATGACATTGGCAAATGACGAACTGTCGAGTCCATTAATAAATAAATAAAATAAAGATAGTAAAATAAGTTTCGCAATCGGTCAAATTGTTTTTAGGAAATCTCAACCTTGAGCCTCCTTCAGTATTCTTAAATTGTCTCTGTTTTGAACTGTGGGTGGGAGTTTAACCCCTTTTTGGGGGGGAGTAGGGGGGGGGGGGGGATCATCAAAATTTAACCCTGGTTTACTAGCCCCTAGTAGGTAACCCAGTTAGCTCAACATAGATGCCGCGCGATAGCTTACGGAAGCATTTCAGATTTACACCTACCATTTACCACCTCCTACCACCTCCACCCCACTGACCCTATTTTAAGCAACTTGTAAAACTTAGCAATAAAACTTAGGCCTAAACCAGTGTTCCTTCAAGGCAGAGTGGGTCGCGGGAATCTTTCTTTGCCGTATGTACAGACGAAGACAAAGAAAGGTGTACAGGAGAGTTTTTAAGGTTGATATTGTTACAAATCTCCTTTCGTATTTTTATACCTACGACAGCGGACAGTTGTCTATGTTATTGGCTTGACAAGCTACGAATTAAAACACGTTATTTATCTACGATATTCTTTTAATTATTTCATTGGCGACGAGGATGGGATCCTCGTAAATATTTAAATTTTAAATATTTCTCAAAAACTACTTGACCTATTGCATAATTTCTTTCATTGTTAGATAGATAAAAGTTAAAACTATGTAACTGTAAAAGAATTACTAAATTCGGTCCAGTAGTTCTTGAGAATAACTCAACCTTATTGAGGCCCTCTGTATACTTATCTCTGTCTTCGACTGTACTATTTGATAGTACCAAATACAGGAAAAATGCATTCTTATTACGTAGCAGCACAGACCACTTAAATAATAGACATGAAATCGGTAAACTCGAAACATTCTGTCAACGATCAGCGCATATAGACGAAGCGGAGGACAGGGGTGCCGTATTAAAGAGATGCGTCCATGTCGATAATATCTCTAAGTTACACGTGCGGGCAGACACGGGCACCCTCTCTAATTTTGAGGTGGGAAGTCGAGAAATCAGTGCATCTACCCGAGGCATCGGTACTATTGTTGTTTTGTAAATGTTACTTTAAAAATCCCTCTAGTTATTATTAACCTAAAGTTTTTAAGTAAGTACTTATATGTTTTTTTGGCAGTAAGAAGTTTGTTCCTCGTAGAACGTAAGTAGGTACCGTTAGTGATATATATTTATTATTGCTCAACAAGCTACCTATTCATACGCTGAATTCTCTACCCAAAGGTTGTCTGGAAGAGATCGCTTTGAGCGATAAGACCGCCAATTGTAATATTAACGATATTAGCCTATTTCTTTTGGTGTAATTCTTTTTTGCAATAAAGAATATTTATCTAGTCTCCTGCGACGTGTTACCGTGTTACGAAACACGGTAACACGTCGCAGGAGACGCGGCTTCAGGATTTTAAGAAGTTCCGTCAATTTGGTTATATGTATAAACATAATTTTTAAGAGATTAATAGGATTTTGGCCGAACCTTTTGGAATGGCGGATTGATTTTTTTATTCGTTTAAATTTATATTTACATGAATACTCTAAATAACTTGACATTGACGAAATTATCTCTTGAATAATAGTAGAAGCCATTCAAATAGAATAGAATAGAAGTTTTTGTATGCTGTAACAGTAGATCTTCCTTGAAGTCTTAAAGCTTGAAGTAAATAAATAAAATAATGTACTTAGTATGGACTTACGAGTATGTAAGACATTGATCAAACAGTGAACGCGACGACTACTACACCCGGGCCGAAAACTTTTTTTTATGAATAAAATTGACGTGACGCTGGCAGAAATGTCCAAATAGGACGATTGCCACAACTTACAAAAAAAAAACTGGTCTACGAGTACAAAAGTCACATTAAATAAATGACATGCAAATAACAACATTAACATAGAATTGGATACATTTCTCATAACCTTTCATACAAATTCCGTGGCTGTAACATTATTTTAGTACTTTACCAAATTGCAAGACATTAATCAAAGGAAAACACTTGAAAAATTCATATTTGAAACGTAAAATGCAGAAGGGTATATAAAATAAAATATTTTTCAACTGAATCGCACAAAATATATAATTATGGTAATTTAAAGTTGATGTCAGACGTGTCGGGTTTAGTAGAGGCATAGACAAAGAAAATACAAATACAGAGAAAAGTATAATATACGAACAAACGAACTTCTTGAAGTGAAGTTCGATCAATATTATATGAGTGGCTTCATTCGAAGATATAAACACCCGCCCAGCCCAGAACCCCAAAAAGAAAGTTTTGCAAATATTGTACACAATGTACTCTAAAGGTACTCCCTCACCGGGAGCATTCGCGTGTAATGTAACGTGCAGATTCGACTTTGAGCATTACATTACAATACTATCTCCCTGACTGACGCTGTTTTTCTCCCTCACTGATGTAATGCTCAAATCTGTAACGTTACATTACACGCGAATCCCGGTGAGGGAGCACCTTAAAGAAAATGAAAATGGCGGCATGGGTTTGATATCGAGTGAAAAAAAATTATCGATTTTATGAATCGATTCTTTAAATTGTGCGATGCTACCTTGTAGGTTTAAGGGACTACGTTGTAAATATCTTATATCTGAAGAATGAAGCCAGGAAATATAATAGGTACGGGGTGCCATAATATGATTGAGATCTTCTTTAAAACTACTGGACCGAATTTAATAATTCTTTTACAGTTACATAGTTTTAACTTTTATCTAACAGTGAAATAATAGTGTATTTTGGCAATTTTCGTAAATTAAATGTTTTTCATTATCATTACAAAATAGACACAAATTCACGATCAACTGTGAAATCTAAATTGAAATTAGTGGAAAAATTAAATTTACAGGCGTTTAGTTGTGTTAGAAAGAGGCAGAAACAGTACACGATTGTGGCTGTGACGCCATACTGACGTATCGCCATACAAACTAATTACTAAAAACCGTTGTGCTATAAACATAATTATGGAGCATCCCTCCATCCACCACTTGACTGAACCGCCTAATAATAATAATAATAAAACGTTTATTGCCGAACAACTTAGGTTAATAATAACTTCGGTGTTAATTAAGATATCGAAAACCTGATTACACAGTTCTCTTCAGCGGGAATATGTGAGTTGATTGAACCAATAAAAAAAATTTGGTCAAATTCTTGCAATAGGTCAAAGTAGTTTTTAAAATAATCTAAACCTCAAAAACTCTTCTATATATTTCTCTGCATTAGACCGTGTTCACGCGCACCTGGGTGCATGCCACCTCATTTCTCATGCACCTTCACGGCGGACGTCGATGCCATAAACTTTTATTTAAATTAAGACACCCACTGTCATTCGGCACTTCACATTTGGCGGTATCGGTCGGATTAAATAATTATAAATACTCGGTTGGGCGGCCTATTAAATCGGACAATAACTGTTGTGAATTGTATTGGACGCTTTGAAGACAATATCAGCATCTACTACTACACCGCATAGAAAGCCAGAGCTGCCGTCGCCTGCACCCTGCACGCATGAGCGTGAGTGGATATCCACTCTAGGTGCGCAAACAGACCGTAAGTCGTATCAATCCGCGAAGCAGTGCTCATTGGTAGCTATTGCCTCGGAAAAAGCTCGCACTGTCTGTTCTCGCCTCTAAAGCTTCGTGTTGCAGTAGGTCACTGTTTCCGTCAAGCGGCTATCTACGTCGACCTTCAGATGGTTCCGTACTTAAGGAAATGCATTTGTTACAATGTCGTGTTGCAAGGTCTGTTTTTAACCGGCCAAAAGAGGTATTTCTTGATTTGATTATTCAATTTATAACTGTATTGTGTGTGTCGTGAATAAATGACTTTTATTATTATTATGTATCTCTCTAGGTTTCACGGGTCTAAGAAAACCCGGTCCTTTGAAAGGCTTGCACGGAGACATAGGTCCAACGCGTAGAGGCCCCTTAGAGAACTTTAATTTGAAGAGATATGTTATTATTATTATTATTATTAAATAAAAACTGTAACAAATGCTAAATACATTCATACGACTATCACAACAACGCCTACATGCTTAATGCTATACACAGTAGACTTAAGAGCCTTCATAGAGCCAACTAGCGCCGCCAATCTTTAAAAAATCATATCTTCCAATATAATCAATTTGATTAAAAAAGCTATTTACAAAATGTTTATTACGATGAATACTATTTTTCAATATACAATACATGGCATAATTGCGACAAGCTAAGTTGTAGTTCACAAATGTGCCAAAAACGGCCGTTTTTCGCAATTATGCGAACTACAACTTACCGACATTGAATCACGTTATAAATAAGCATTTAAAAAATAGTATTTATCGTAATAAACATTTCGTAAATAGCTTTTTTAATGAAATTGGTTATATTGGAAGATATTTTTTTTTTTAGGATTGGCGGCGCTAGTTGGCTCTATGAATGCCCTTAATGAATGATAAATACCTAAACCGAAGCCCGAATCAAGTGTCTTATTTTGTATTCAAAACTAACCTTACTAACACTTTAAGCGATTATTGCATAGTTATTTTCACATCATTAGATCGGATCACTTTATTTTCACAATGACGAACAGGTTCGATCACTCAGTTCCTTCAGTTTTACATCACAACAGGTAATCAGACGATCATATTTGTTTACAGAATATGACACTCGATTTGGGCTGCGGTATAGTTACTACAACGCTTCGATGCTTCGACTCTGCGCTAGCATGAATTGACCCTAAGTAAATATGGCTTGCTCAATGAGGTGTTCCTTGCTTCATATCTATACATATAATAAGACTGTAAAAAAGTTGTATCTGTACATTGTATTTTTTTTGAAAATAATAATTGTAATGTGTTTTAGGATCGATACTGATGCCAAAACACTAATTTTTAGTCTGTGACTTTGTGCATCACGCCATAACTACTGAAGGGATTTTGATGGGAGTTTCACTAGGAGACAGCTGAAATATCCGGACAGCTCATAGGCTATAAGCCATGGCGGTATGTGATGTGGAAACAAGGATCCAGAGAGGAAGATCTGCCTCCTGATCTCCTCCACCCTCCTCTACGCAAACGAAGTTGCGGGGTACAGCTAGTAAGTAATATAAAAGTAAGTATTTGGATTCCTCCTGGCACAGGAAGGCACGGTTAATATAGTTTGCATGACTGAAAACGTTTGCAATATTCATAAATATGCGATTACCATCTACCTACGGTTGGACCAATAAAATACTGACATTTTTATTGATATCCGTCCATCCATAATATCAATACATATTACCATACTCCTTACGGCATTTAGGTAAAAACTCTTATACCAAGGTACGGTGGAACACAGAGAAAGGTGTACAGGAGAGTTTTTAAGGTTGAGATTTTCTCAAAAACTACTTGACCTATTGCAAAAATTCTTTCACTGTTTGATATATAAAAGTTAAAACTGTGTACTGTAATAGAATTATTAAAATCGGTCCAGCAGTTTTTGAGAAAATCTCAACCCTATTGAGGCCTCGTATACTTATCTATGTCTTCGACTGATACAAAGAGATACGAGACCATTTAAGCTGTACCTATCATTTTGTTGGGGACTTATTACAGGTTTCATATTGCATAATCATAATCAGTATCATTTTCTACTACTCTCGCAACTCCTATAGAAGAATAACAAAAACAATTAATAAATCGCTTCGATTTCATACTATTTTCTGAATTCTTAATTAAGCTGTTTTTTTTCAAATCGCAACTTGTACAAAACTTTATTTTAAACCAATAATTTTAATAAAAAACGGAGATATTTTTACATTTATTTGTTATCTGGGGCAGAATCTGGCATTGTCATTTATTAAAATAATAAATGTCATTGTGGTTTTTAAACTGTGAGTGAGTGTTTTAAAATAATTGATTTTCAAAGTGGACGGTAGACGAAACAAGTCACGTTCATTGGCGGACAGTGGCGGCATATGCCGTACTTTGAGTATTCGGAAAATGACAGTACGGCGTATGACGTAGTATTTTGATGCATTTAAAAAGACACAACGGCATCTCCCGCGGCGTTCGTAGGCGGTTTTCTTTGTGGAGCGGTCCCACTGTCATTCTGTGTAGAAAATAGGTATGTGTACTGTCAAAATAAAGGTTGTAGGTACATTTTTGTCGGTCTTGACACGCACATACTTAGAATCCCCCACGGTTATGACAGTAGTTGAGAATTTTCACTGTCATTTCGTAATTTCTACTGTCCATGAACGTGTTAAGAACCTTTGTTTAGGCTGTCTCCATGAAGCACGGCGGAATTTCTTCCTTCGTCGTATATTTAAATAGTTACGGTAACAATAGCGTCTACGGGCCTTAACCCCAAAACGTTGGATCGATCAGCTACCATTTACTAAACGTATTCATGAAAATATTCACGTAACCACAGGGTTAACTTCACAAGCGCGTACTTAGCCATGAACGTGATTTTTGTATTAGACCTCTGCTGTCACCTTTACTGCCGTCATGCGAAAGAAGACCGCATCGCTGCTGGCCAGAGTGCGGGCTAGCACCAGCAGCATACTGAATTGCCGATAAATACGACTGCCCGATTATGCGTCAATTATTCCTTTCTTATCTCTGTACACCGTGATCCGTTTCCACAATTAATATAATTTATTTCTTGTAGCCACGGATACCGGGATCGGTGGGTAAAAACATTAATTGATTTTTGTGTTGGAAACCGATCCCGGTATCGGTGGAGACAACCCCCACTGGGCGCGCGGGTTGGTGGGATTTGGTAACATACTTGGCCTACCAACGCCGCGTCTATAGTGATGTATATCACAATAAACCTACCCAAGACAAATGTACTAACTTAGCTTTTAAGTTAAAATTGTTATAAACACAAATGGACCAAAATGCTGGCCTGTATTTCGCCCAAAGAATTAGCTTGGCTATTCAGAGGGGAAATGCCGCCAGCATTTTGGGCACGCTGCCGGACAACGGGGATCGGTTGAACTATCTGTAATGCAAGCCATTCAGATGGTTCAACCGACCTAGTTTGTACATATAGTTTTAGTTTATTTTAGTAAGTACTTTTTAGTTTATTTTTAGTTTAGTATTGTAAGTTTAGTAAATGGACCTAGTTGTCTGAATCAATAAATATTATTATTATTATTTACTATCCCACTTGTTACCTATCCCACAGCAGGACGGCAGCAGGACGACATCAACCGTCTAAATTGGAGCGTACCTTTTTTGCCGTTACATGCCGCACCATATATGTCTTTAAGTGTTCATTGTAGGGGAGAGATGGGTAATTGCGAACGCGGGGTAAATCCGACCACAGTCCTTTAGGTATGATAGAGAGGTCCAGCTGAGCTCGCACTCATTCAAATCACAACTCGGCTCACAAACAGTGCCGGACAAACGTCAAAGGGAAGAACTCGCGCGCGCCGTTCTAGGTAGGTATACTTTTATGTTTTCATTGTTTATCGTGTAATTTTTTCATGACTTCATATGATTGTGTCTTACATTACGTAAATGCTACATTATTGACTAAATTAAGGTAAGTTTATTATAAACCAAAGAAAGATTTGACGTGTTCATATTTTCGGATTTTATTTTATAACCTAAAAAATAAATTCAAATTGTGTTTTTTTAGTGTGTGGGGCAATAACGAACGTTTTGATTGGGTTAATTCCGAACGTTCGCATTTACCCCAACAATTTGTTGTATTTAGTATTTCCCTTTTAAATAACTAAGTATATATGTATTCCTTTATTGTAAGGTCAGGTGGGGTAAGAGGAACATATTTCATTTTTAATTTCATTGTAAAGATCTGTAAATATACCAAGGTATTGCTTATTGTTGTTTAGATTATTTTAATACACTCTACGTAAATGTAGCTTTAAGTGATCTTTATTTGTATCTTATAGGTAAAGCGAGTAACATTTTATTAACAAAACCATTTGCTTTGGGGCGACTGTCCCTCTTACCCCGAAGTTGGGGTAAGAGAAACAGTCATCATAATGTACATAAACAATGCGACTAGAACATTCTTACAAACGCGACTATGGCAGCATAAGGTAATACAATCTAATTTGAACCTGGTGCAACGCTTTTATGGTTTGGGTTACAAACATCGTCTACGGAAATTATGAAATGTGGTTTTAGGTTATCTGTATTTAAACAATTACAATATAAAATATATACAAGATTTTTTTTTATTTTATTATATCTGTTTGGGTTCTAGTAACAAAAAATAAATTAAATATAACTTAAATTATATATAAAAAATACAAAACTTTTTAAAATTCATTCTTAACTTATTGAATTTATCAATGTTTCTTCGACATCTTTGGATAAAATTGGTGGCCCGGCAATGTATTTGACTTTAAGCCTTTTTGTTCGTAAATTTACCTATATTAGTTTACCAACATAAACTAATTTTAAATTGCATGTTAGAAAATGGTTTGTCATCCCTGACACGGGGTAAGAGGAACATATGATCCTCTTTACCCGGCATGGGTAGACCCTCCCCCACTCGACGTTTTATAGGGCTCTATACGAAAAGTACAGAGCCCTATAATTGAAGATTCGATTATGTGCTACAATTGTAGCTTGTGGGCGGGCACACGATAAGTGTAGCGACGGCGCTAGCACATCCAGAGGCTTTGTGTGTGACTTTTGCAAGAAGAAATGTTAACCAATACCTAGTTCGTATTTGCCCCATGGGGTGTTCGGATTTACCCCGCGTCTGTCGGGAAATTGCGAACAGCAAGGGTTTACAATTTTAATTATAATTTAAGTTTGGGTTCACATATCGCCAAAGTTGATTTAATATTTTGTAGTAGTCTAACTAATGTAGCATTTAAGAAATAAATGATAATTATAACTTTTATATTTTGACAATTATTTACCATCGCGCTTAGGTATTCGCAATTACCCCACTCTCCCCTATTAGTGTTTTTGTGTCTCGTTTATTTATTCACTGTATGCTGTGTGTTACTATTTTATTGTGGCGTCAAATAAATGCATTTTCTTTCTTTCTTACCTATTAGATCCGATGTACAGTCGAAGACAGAGATAAGTATACAGGGGGCCTCAATAAGGTTGAGATTATTTCAAAAACTACTGGACCGAATTTAATAATTATTATACAGTCCCATACATCGTATTATTAATGGACTCGACAGTTCGTCATTTACCAATGTCATGTTACAGAATATTCAAAATATAATTTTTTTATTTATCTATATCAAAGTATGTCCAATATAACGGGTTGCCCCAAGGCGTAGGACAGTCATACTTACATTATATACAAAATAACGTAAGTACAGTCGAAGACAGAGAAAAGTATACAGGGGCCTCAATAAGGTTGAGATTTTCTCAAAAAGTACTGGACCGAATTTAATAATTCCTTTACAGTTACATAAGTTTATTTCAAAAAGGTACAATTTAAAATAAAAATGAACCATTCAATATCTAAAAAACCTAATCTAAAATATTACAGTTACATAGTTTTAACTAGGCCCTTTTATCTATGTGAAAGAATTCTTGCAATAGGTCAAGTAGTTTTGGAGAAAATCTCAACCTTAAAAACTCTCGTACACCTTTCTCTGTGTTCCACCGTACTATAAAGGTTAATGTCATTTGTGTATGGAGCCTGCCATACCTATTATTAGTCATATAAAAAATCTAGAATTTGCAGCCAGTGGTCAAACCTGAACTATTCTATAGAAAAGTTTAATATAAAATAAAATTATTTTGAGTTAAATCTCATTCAGAGTAACAAAGCTGAGTAAATCGAGTTCAAAGTTTAAAAAAATCCCGTTTCGTAAACACTGGAACAATCCCTGGAATATTCTTCATATATTTTCTATGTTTCAAGCGATCTTTTCTAACAAAATATAAGTTTTCAAAAAAATCGTATTAACTACTTATAATTTAAAAAAAACAATTGAAGATACTACACAAAACTATTGCAAACAAATTACAATTAGCATTAAGAAAAATAAAACATTAGTTTCATAATTAATTACACAATTTACATAAGTAGCCAGGTATTTATTTTATTTATTAAACACAATTATTACTGTAGGTAATTAAATATTAATTAAAAAATATCTGTTTTATTAATTATACGTGTATTTGTTAATAAAAAAATATAATGTTATCCGTAGGTATTTAGGTTTCTTTTAAAAATATTTTACAGCTCTGGTTACAAGTCCGTTTGAGCCAATATTTATCTGCAAATCTACGCTAATTCACACGCGTGCAAATATCATGCAAGTGTTTAGATTAAAAATAATATAGATGCGGGGTCCAACCATTGTACTAAAACATTTTATAGTGCAATCTTTCAACGTCTCGTGTGAACACACGAAGTCTCGCGAAGTGATTCTATTGCAATGCCTAGACAAGGCCCATAAAGAGCATTGTTTAATCTATCTATGCATTTTGGGCACGCTGCCTATAGTGGGGGACCTGGGGCAGGTTTTCTATCTTTAATTTAAATTTATTATTATTATTAGTTTGTTATTATTAGTGATAGTGTTTTGGATTAAATAAAATTTGAAATCTATGCATATAATAAGACTGTAAAAAAGTTGTGTCTGTACATTGGATATTTGTAATGTGTTTTAGGATCGATACTGATGCCAAAACACTAATTTTTAGAATTTTTTTCTGTGACTTTGTGCAAGTATCACGCCATAACTACTGAAGGGATTTTGATGGGAGTTTCAGTAGGAGATAGCTGAATATCCGGACAGCTCATAGGCTATAAAGCATGGCGGTTGTTATGTGGAAACAAGGATCCAGAGAGGAAGATCTGCCTCCTGATCTCCTCCATCCTCTCCATCCTCCTCCTCTACGCAAACGAAGTTGCGGGGTACAGCTAGTCTTATATAATTGAATAGAAGACATACAATAACTTTGTAAGCATATTGAATTCTTTTAGAAATAAACATCATTTCATTGTAACATTTGTTAATAAAATGAACATCTTATAATACAGATGTTCATTTTATTAACAAATGTTACAATGAAATGATGTTATAACTTACGGAATGCATTAATATATCTATTGAGTATAGATTATCCGCCATGTGGGATGTGGTGAATCCACCATAATTGTTCCGATAGTCGTAACCGTGAACGGTTTAATAGCGAAGAGTCTCGACCAAGTCAAGAGCTGGATGCAGAAGGCAGTGCTGCTGGACACGGCACGCATTGTGAGGAGGTTCCTCACTCTGGGATCCTAACCTCCGGCAGCTTGGATGCGCATGCATCCCGCTGCCGGTGGGTGGCTATTTTTTATATTTATATGTTTTACTATTTGTTTTTTATTATTGAAATGTATAAATATATTAAATAAGATAAAAAAGAAATAAAGGAATTATAATAAACTCTAATAATTGTAATAAAACCTTAATAAAAATCACACAGACATACCAGCTCCATCTTCACATTCAATCCCTCGCACTCGTCGTCTTGTACCCCTTATTCTAGTTGAAACAGCCCTAATTATTGATAAGTCTTGCCTCTGAGCCAGCCAAGCACTTGGGAATAGTTTCTAGATCATTTTATACTCTATATTATCTACATTGTCTATCGATATATAAAATAAATTATAGGTGCAATTTTTGGACCTCACATCTATAGTATTTTTAATCTAAGTTGGAAGCTCCTATAATACTTACCCGGCGGCGTCGTCGGCTCTATCGCTTTAGGGGCAGGCGAGTCGCTCTTGCCGAAGGTACTGAGAGCTTCGGAGGACTTTCCGGTGAGCCATCCGGCCAGCAATAGTAGCAAGATGGCTGCCGCAGCCTGTCTCCGGCACCACATCTCGACCCGCCAAAACACACGCATAGTGACGGCTTACGCTTTATTTTACACTCGCGTAAAGTTACGTTCTACCGCCTTTGTTTACTTTTTTTATTATTCTTAACGCTTCAAAATTATAAAAACGTAATTTCAAATCAAATGATTAAGTCAGAATGCAACGGCTTTTTTTGAAGTTTCGAAACGGTCGTGAAACTTGCACAATAATAAAATTTAAAAAAAAAACTTATGCATTCTGAATGCACGTTGTGAAAAGTCGTATCAATAAATGCTATTTAAGTGTTAAGCCATGATTTAAAGGCATAACTAAATTTTGATTTAGGCTTACAAATTATGAAATAATATTTACAAATAAATACAAATTAAATCTAAACTATCTAACCTAACCTAACGTGTAAAAATTATAAATAAAAAACCTGCGCCAAGTCCCCCACAATTGGCAATGTGCCCAAAAGGCTGGCGGCGTTGCCCCGCTGTATAGCGAGGCTAACTATTAGATTATTATACATTAATTTGTTTAACTAAAAAAATAATGTTGTACCTAAATAAATACTAATTAATTTTAGCGAAGTAAATGAAATAAATCACTAAGATTTATTTAATTATACGCTAACAGTTTATTTTGTTATTCAACTCGTTTAAATCGTCGCTTAACCTCTACATCGCTTTTATTTTTAACGCATGGAGTCACCGTTTAATTTTTTAATAGGTTTTAATTACAAACTTCGGCCTCAAAACAAAAATTATATACTTATAAAAAAAACTATTTGTGTTTCTTTAAAAACCGTAGAGAATACCGTCGACTACGGAATATCGAATTAAAATAAAACGAAAATGTTAAATAAATATTAATCTCCCCAAATACCACGAACACAAAACAAAATATTACACAACTGTAATAAAATGCGAATCAAGATGTGGTGTAGACGTTTATTTTCACTTGCACGAAACAAACCCCAATGACCTCGTTATAAAACTTATAAAAGTGTTGTTATAAAAGTTTATTAGCGTCATAAGGGCCTTACATGAGCCAACTAGCGCCGCCAATCTTGAAAAAATAATATCTTCCAATTTAAGAAATTTTATTAAAAAAAGCTATTTACAAAATGTTTATTATTTTTCAATATACAATACATGGCAATAATATGATAAGAAGAAATAGGTGCTTATATTGCGATATAGTTTAGATTTTATACACAATTGATGTTTTCAGATGACCAAGCATATTACTGTCATAACTTATGTTTTTAAGTGTATAAATTAATAAAAATACTTGTTCTATACATGGCATAATTGTACAGTCGAAGACAGAGATAAGTATACAGGGGGCCTCAAAAAGGTTGAGATTTTCTCAAAAACTACTGGACCGAATTTAGTAATTCTTTTACAGTTACATAGTTTTCACTTTTATCTGTCAAACAGTGAGATAATTTTTGCAATAGGACAAGTAGTTTTTGAGAAAATCTCAACCTTAAAAACTCTCCTGTACACCTTTCTCTGTGTTCCACCGTACCAAAAACGGCCGTTTTTCGCAATTATGCGAACTACAACTTACCGAAATTTAATCACGTTATAAATAAGCATTTAAAAAATAGTATTTTGTAAATTTGTAAGTTTATTTCAAGAAGGTACAATATAAAATAAAAAAGAACCATTCAACATTTAAAAAACCTAATCTAAATTATTTAAAAAAAAAATTATTACATGAAGAGTACCCAAGACACTGGCAGCGTTACCTCGCTGGATCGCGAAGCTAATCCGTTGCGCGAGGTAGCTGCCAGGTCACCAGTGGAAATAAATAGCTTTTTTAATAAAATTTGTTATATTGGAAGATATTATTTTTTAAGATTGGCGGCCCTAGTTGGCTCATGGAAGGCTCTTAAAGTAGCGACTCTGATTAACCATTTTAACCGAATTCCAAAAAAACTTCCAAAATAAGGAGGAGGTTATCATTAATCTTAAAAAAAGCCAATGGGCGTTGTTGCGATATCAAATATGCCTATTTGAGTACATGTTAGTAAAATAACATGACAAATCTAGAACCACATTAGTTCTTTCTTTGTGTAATGAAGAATACGCAATACACATTCTCAATACAAAAATGCCCATTGCCGTTTAACGTATTTTAAAAATCATATGCCGCCATATGTTTTTCTTAATTAACCCTTTCATGTAAAAGGACAATGGGCATTTATGTATGGAGGGTGGTGACGTTTCTTCGAACGTCCAAAATGAGTTTTACATCAATGTTCTCTCCGTTTATGCTTAAAAATAGCTGTAAGTAATCAGGAACAGTATTTAGACTTGTCCAAATATGTTTAAATTAGAAAACATGAACCTGAATCACTACCATAATTTTCTTTAAATTAATTTGTAAAAGTAAATATTTTATGAGGGGTTTTCAAAGTGACTTTAAGGAACGAAAAAAGTACCGATAGCTCGGGCACTGATTTCTCGAATTGCACCTCAAAATTAAAGAGGCACGGACTAACCTTGAATATTCAATTAATAAATTGAATGTGTATTTTTGTGTGGTAGGTACATATTAAAATTATTAAATTGTATTGTTTAAAATTACTCAAACCAAAAAATAAATTATTCAGCTGATATTAACAATATTTATTTCGGGGTTGTCTCCACCGATCCCGGGATCCGTTTGGATTGGAAACGGATCCCGGCAGTTTGTCTCCACCGATACCGGGATCGGTTTCCAACACAAAAAATAATTAATGTTTGTATCCACCGATCCCGCGGCTACAAGAAATAAATTATATTAATTGTGGAAACAGATCACGGTGTACAGAGATAAGAAAGGAATTATATTATTTTTCCAAAAAAAATCTTTTCACCTAATTTTCCAAACAATAGGAAGTTATAAATAAAACATATTAATTAATTTCATGAAGTTATACAGAGTGTTGTTTTGATTAACGACGAGCGACTAAGGGGTGGTAGTCTAAATAATCTTAGTTCCAAAAATTGTGTTTATATTATTTTTAATTAACATAATTACTTTTAGAATTAAAACTATAGTGAGCCATTACTACAAATACTATATAATAAACGGATGTCACTGACTTATATTGTTGAAGTCGGCAATTAGACTTCAACAATATAAGTGAGTGATATCCGTTTATATATAATAACATAATTACTATTAAAAATAGTATTTTCTCTTGAAATTATCGCAGCGCATGGGCGCTGGCTGTCATTGTACGGTACAAACACGCCCGACGCACGCTGTCAGTGGCCCGGCCATAGCCCACGAATGTATGACAACAAATTTTATTATTTGTGGATTTAAAAAAAATTAAGTTATACGTTTTATATTTTTTGGGCATTAGTGTCGTGTATATAACCATAAGTCGCTCATCGTTGACCAAAACAACACCCTGTATATTAATTAACAATAAAATCTTTTAACTTACATACTTAATCAAAAATCACAGAAATTATCAGTCACATACCTAAATAAAGGATCTCTTACTTATTATATTGTATCCATGCGCTGCGATAATTTAATTTTTTTTAATAGTAATTTAATTATGTTATTATATATAAACGGATATCACTCACTTATATTGTTGAAGTATAATTGCCGACTTCAACAATATAAGTCAGTGACATCCGTTTATTATATAGTATTTGTAGTAATGGCTCACTATAGTTTTAATTCTAAAAGTAGTTATGTTAATTAAAAATAATATAAACACAATTTTTGGAACTAAGATTATTTAGACTACCACCCCTTAGTCGCTCGGCGTTAATCAAAACAACACTCTGTATAACTTCATGAAATTAATTAATATGTTTTATTTATAACTTCCTATTGTTTGGAAAATTAGGTGAAAAGATTTTTTTTGGAAAAATAATATAATTCCTTTCTTATCTCTGTACACCGTGATCTGTTTCCACAATTAATATAATTTATTTCTTGTAGCCGCGGGATCGGTGGATACAAACATTAATTATTTTTTGTGTTGGAAACCGATCCCGGTATCGGTGGAGACAAACTGCCGGGATCCGTTTCCAATCCAAACGGATCCTGGGATCGGTGGAGACAACCCCCTTTTTTTCATATTAATTAGATAAAACGGGAATTACCGTGTTAAACATTTATTATTGATGTCTCGATATTTCGCCAGCATTGCAGCCATCATGGTCACGCGGAGACTGAAGTCGGTGAGTGTTGAACGTCAGAAGGGTGACACAAAACGATCTACCCTCTTTCGTATTCGCTGACTGCGTTAAGAAAAGTTGTTGATATTTGCATATAATATATATATTATATATATATTTTTATATATAATAAATGTTTAACACGGTAATTCCCGTTTTATCTAATTAATATGTATACAAACCGTGAAAGTTTAAAAAGAGATACTTTTTTTTTCTTTGAAATGTCACTTTGAAAACCCCTCATTTCGACTTTTTTCATATAATTAGGACAAGGCATGTCTGTAACTGATTTGAATTTTTCAAAGTAGCTTTTTTTATTAATATGTAGATATCAAAAATATAAGCTATAACTTAGTTTAACTTCTCAACCATAAACAGATGTGGTTTTTTTTAAATTAATGAACCGACGTATCTCGTATGTATTATCTGTAGATAAACATCAACGATGTTGCGAATACAAAATCATAGACATGTATTATTCTAAATATTACTTTCTTTCAATACGAAGGATTAGATGTCACTGCTTTTGGCTAAAGACAATTTTGTGTAAGTACGTTGTTTGATAATGTCGATTTCTTCATAAATACAATCCTTGATTCACCTGTATTTTCCTGTTAAAATATCGTAAATAAAAACACTGAAAAATTTACAGAGTAGGTTAATATGTAATAATATATATTCTTCACATATAAACATACAACCTAAAGGCAAACATACCTCTAAATTGCATTTTGTGACAAATTTTACACCGAAAAGTTAGGTGCAACATGATCATTTTCATTAATTCTTGCAAAAACATTTAAAGCAATGAACGATGTATTGTATTGTCAATCCTATCATGTGTGTCAGTGTCGTGGCCTTTCATGCCAGGCTTGCAAAGTATATCATATGGACTTACCGCGGCTTCCAGCATTTAGTTATTTTCAAGAAGCCATTAACATAGGTAGGTACGAGTTTTTTTGGCTCGCAACACTATCCTGACGACCTCGTAAGCAATTTGTATGTGACTTTGGTCAGCGCCACCTATGAATGTTTTTGAAATTATAAACGACCTAAGGTGGCCTAAAAATCTCATTCAAATTATTTACGAGCTCGTTACGTTATAGCTACATAATGTGCCATAGACAACATAGATTATTGATTTCAAAAATCGATTACGAAAACCATTGGCATTTCGCGGTAAGGCCCATGAATGTTGTGCGTTTTTGAATGATTGACGTGGATGTCTGTGTGAGAAGCTTGTCCCATTATATAAAAAAAATCTTACCGAGAGTAGGAGTGGTCACTGGTATAGGCGGATCTGTATTTGGCTTCCCAAAAGACGAGAAACCAAACGCTTCACAACTCTGTATGTTTATAAATCCAATCAAAAATAAAGGCAAAACTGTTTGACACCACATCTCGATTTGTAATTTGCACTTTTAGTTGACACTTCCTTTGCAGTTCGCTCTATAGTTTTGTCTTTGGAATTTATTTGAATTTGGAACGATGTTTTTTTTTCGCGCCCAATAGGTTTTGTAAATCTTTCTGTGGGTGTTTTTGAGTGTATGAAAATGGTGGGTGGTTGAGTTTTTTGCATGTGTACTTAGTCTAATGTTGTTTTTGGAGATGTAAGGACATGAGAAGGAATAATTATGTTTTGTAATGTTATGTCAGAATAAATACAGAATCAAATCGTCTTTTCCAAGTCGAATTGAAAACAAATAATTTTATAGTCTAATTGATGATTTGGTAATGTACATTTTCACCATACTAGTTTTTTTTTCTATACAATGGGACAATGTTTTCAGGGGGTTTCAAATAAACCTGCAATAAGAAAAAATACGGGTAATATTCCTCGGAATTTTTTTGAACAGTTTTTTTGAAGACCAAACCAATTTCTGATATAGTTAATATTCAAACTCAAATAGTTTGTTTTAGTAGCATAAGGAAAGGTAGGTACTGTTTTGTTTTCACTAATTCTCGCTACACCATTGTAGTTGAATTTATAAAAGATAATGGATTAAATCGGTTGGATAAGCTGTAAATAGACAATAGAGTACGCACATAAGAAAAAAAAACGTTGCATAATTTTTGAACCATGCATACAGATACAGACGTGGTAGAATTTCAACAATTAAACATAGTGCTTTAAAAAGGGGGCAACATTGACTTTTTGTGACAAACAAAATACACCAAGACTTAATTTAAAGTGCATAAAAGAATATATTTGACACTACAGGACTAAGGGAAAACGCGTCTTATTTCAAAGGACTACTAAGGTTACTTTCGGCTCTGCGATCCCATTAAAGGTTGAAAACTCAATAAGTACTTGACAGATTTTATAAAATTCTTTTACAAGTATATAGTTTGTACTGTAAACTATGTGCTGGTGAGAGAATTTTCACAATTTGTCAAGTCTTTTTTGAGAAATCTCAATCTAAATAATGTTCCCCGTATATTTTTCTCATATGAATTTGTCCTACCATTTAAAAATATATAATCGAAATATTAATTACTGATTTTTTTGTTACAATTTTTTTGCCAAAATTTTCTCTGTATTTTAATTTGCATTTTCCCTTAACCTGTCAGTATATATATTTCTTTTTTCTTTCTTTTCGATTTTTCAGACCACCGTCTGCATGCCTGCAGCCTTACGCGTACATGACATAAAAACATTGTGCGTGTTCCGACGGTGGTTCTGTGTGAAAAGCTGCTTGTCCCATTATATAAAAAAATCTTACCAGGTGGTGAAATAGGTTTTGCAGGTCTAGGCGGTTCTGTAGGTGCCACCCCATACGACGAGATACCACTAAGCGCTTCGCTTGGCCGCAAGTTTATCCAAGCGATTATAATTAGTGGGCATAATACTTTTATAAGCCACATTGTAAATTCAGCTCACACTTTTTGCTTTTTTGCTTCTGACGAAGATTTTATAGCTTTGTTTGTGGAAATTAATGAGTTTATTTTGAGTAGGTATTTGAATTGTTCTTGTAAATTGTTAATTAATTTTAATATGGGTTGACCTTGGTTTCAAATTAAAGTCAGAGCGGTAAAGAAATTACAATTTTACCGAGCAGGAATTAAAAACCAAGGGTTAAGCAGTGAAAATGTAGTGTACCATAGGTTAGGTCAGAGAACTTATATTTATAGTGTATTTTTTAATAAAGACATTATAATAATTTACAATTCATGATAATTATTTGAGAAGACGTTAATATTTGATTTAAATTCTGATTTACATGACTGTAATCTTTCATTATTTTGCCCATATTTTCTTGTATACAATGGAACAAACGATAAATTCTAAATTAAACAGTACAAGATGTAGTGTCAGTATCTTTTATTAAAACTATATACATACATAGTTAGCTAACTCTAGAAACCTGTTAATTATTTCATTCATCCTGCCACGCAGCCAGCGTGATTACTATAAATTCGAGTACATAATTAACAAAAGATGCTAAGTGATATAAAGGTATAATTAATACTTTTATACCTGCATAAATAATCTGAAGTGCGGCTGCAAAAAAGCCGTGTTTTTTTTTTCAAAAAGGTCTTCGACCGCGATATTTTGCAAGCTTTATATTGCAATTGGAAGTTAAGTGCGTGGCTACTGATTTTACATCAGTGAAAAGCTTGTCCCATTATATATAAAAATTCTTACCGGGCGATGCTGTAGGCTCGGCACGCTTAGGTGGATCGGTATTCGCCAAGCCGAAGGTTGATATACCACCAAGTGCATAGGTGGTTTGTATATTTAACCAACCCAGCAGAATTATTTGCAAAATTGCCATTATTTGAATTCTCAGCAACATTTCAATATTATAAAGGGACACGCAGTTTTTTCGAAAGACAACTCGGGAGTTACGTTCTATAGTTTTGTCTATGGATTTGGTACTGAGTTTTTCCCGCCAATTTTTTTTGTTTGATTTGGCGGTTTGGAAGAGGCGTCGATAAATGGATGGTGTATGAAGTGAATGTAGTGTGAGAAATTAGAAATGTTATGGTTTTCACTTGTTTTCCTACGAATAAGTGAATATTTTTCGCAATAAAATATCGAGGATCTCTAATTTTTGATGATCAGAATTTGTTATACCTACATAATTAAACAACAACAGAATCAAATCGTCTCTCCAACAATATATCGAATTCGTACCACTTCTGAAATAAAATTCTAATAATATCTTTTGAATTTGTACATATTTACAAAAATTTGCAACTTAAGTCTTTAAAGATGCATATTTACAAGCCAATTTGTGTTAATTTCAGAATTAATAAAAAAGTAGGTGGATATTTATAATTTTGGAAAAAATTAAATTTCCGTGTGCGTTTAGATTTTAAATCTTTAAATGGTGTTACCATTTAGAAGATCACAAGTATTGAAATTGACCAAAACTACCAAAAAAAAAAACGGTCAAGAAAAGCTTTAATATAGCGCAGAATTGAACGTACCTAAAATGTCGATTTAAAACGAGTTATTAAAAAACTACTTACTCGGTTTTTTTTGGGAATAGTCTAGTCAGTTATATTTTATCGGCTCGTTTTGAAGCGCCATCTAGTTTAACGATAGTTGCAACTTTTCTGAAGCGACGCGCTTTTTTGACATTTTTGGTCTATTTCAGTATGGTCTGGTGTTAAAAATTCTAACATTTATATTCTAAAATTATTTTCAATACAAATCTTACCCGGAGTCGGGGTAGTTGTAGCTATCGTGGGTCTTTCTGTTTTAACAAATCCAAATGCAGAACTAAATGCTGCATCAGATTGTCTAAATGTCCCCAATAATAACATAACAGTCAAAGATGCCCATTGTCTTTGTAATATTGCCATAATGAAACTAAATTTTGGGAAGCAGAATTCTGAAAGGAAATTTCACGATAAAAATAATTTAGTACAATTTCCAATTAAGACTAGAAGTCGGGATTTCGGCTTTCTAAAAATTTGAGACGCATTAAACTAAAAAATATATACAGTTTTCATGTTTTAAGTTTTCATTCCTAATGATCACGTTATTTTTCTTAATAAACATTCTTTTCTATATAATGGGACACTGATTTTGGTTTCCGTAACACTGTTTTATTTACGTTTTTGTCTCTAAACTAATGTTGAGATTATGTAAGATTTTTCTTGTATAATCTAGTGCCAATTTCTGAATGTGTAATCTGTAATGAATCTTGTAAATCTTAAAATTTAGCATTCAAACTATGTTGTGAGTTCTTGTGTTCTCAAACTTTCAAAAACGTGTTCTCTCACGCCAATCCAAGTGTGTGAGTGTTATTGTGCGATTCTAAGAATACAAAGCTGAAAACATGTCCCATTATATAACAAAAAAGTTTACCAGGGGGCTGTGCCGCAGTCGGCGGTGGCGGTGGTCGAGTATTTGTGAATCCGAACGTGCTGAGAGCTGCTGAAGATTCACCAGTCAACCAGGCCAGTAACATTGGTGCAATCACAGCAGCGGCTTGTTTCCGGCACCACATCTCGAAAATTTCAAATACTCCTATTTATTTACCAACAAAAACTCTAAATTTACGTTCTACGGCGTTGTCTTTATCTACACGAAAACTACCATTTCCCTTTCCAACTAAAACCAAAAAAATATCTATGCTCGGCGGTTATTTTGAAATTGGAACGGCGATTCGATTCTAGAGTACCATTCGAATGCTACTAAATCTAAATTAAGTGACTCTTTAAATAGACGATTTCTTTCACGGGTTATTTCTAAATTGAGACAGGCAATAATCGACAATTGAGTAATAAGTTGCCATCGCATGACATGGTGTAAATGTCAGGAGTGAATACTAGCCGTGGTAGATATTATAATATTATGATATAGGATTTTCGTTTACAGGATGTAGCTATAAATTAATAAGGGGTGTATTTAAAGCTACCATTTCCAGTAACTTGCATATTATCTATAGTATATTTAAAGGCATAGGGCATCCTAACATGACACTGGTTTGCGCTTTTAAATCCAGTTTGATGTAGATTTGATTTCTCCTTTTTTTTTGGGAATATTCTTTTCAGTTATACTTTATCGGCTCGTTTTGAAACGCCATCTAGTTTAAAGAGAGTTGCAGTTTTCCGTAGCGACGCGCTTTTTAGAAATTTTTCGTCTATATTAGTAGGTATAGTCTTTGGTCTTAAAAATTCTAACCCAATAAAAATCTTACCCGGAGTCGGGGTAGTTGTAGCTATCGTGGGGCTTTCTGTTTTAACAAATCCAAATGCAGAACTAAATGCTGAATCAGATTGTCTAAATGTCCCCAATAATAAAATAATAGTCAAAGATGCCCATTGCCTTTGTAATATTGCCATAATGAAACTAAATTTTGGGAAGCAGAATTCTGAAAGGAGATTTCACGATAAAAATAATTTAGTACAATTTCCAATTAAAACTAGAAGTCGGGGTTTCGTTTTTCTAAAAATTTGAGACGCATTAAACTAAAAAATATATGCAGTTTTCATGTTTTTGGTTTTTATTCCTAATGATCACGTTATTTTTCTTAATAAACATTTTTTTTTCTATATAATGGGACACTGATTTTGGTTTCCGTAACACTGTTTTATTTACGTTTTTGTCTCTAAATTAATGTTGTGATTATGTAAGATTTTTCTTGTATAATCTAGTGCCAATTTCTGAATGTGTAATCTGTAATGAATCTTGTTAATCTTAAAATTTAACATTCAAACTATGTTGTGAGTTCTTGTGTTCTCAAACTTTCAAAAACGTGTTCTCTCACGCCAATCCAAGTGTGTGAGTGTTATTGTGCGATTCTAAGAATACAAAGCTGAAAACATGTCCCATTATATAACAAAAAAGGTTTACCAGGGGGCTGTGCCGCAGTCGGTGGTGGTCTCGTATTTGAGACTCCGAACGTGCTGAGAGCTTCTAAAGATTCACCAGTCAACCAGGCCAGTAACATTGGTGCTATCACGGCAGCGGCTTGTTTCCGGCACCACATCTCGAAAATTCCAAATACTCGTATTTATTTACCAACAAAAACTCTAAAGTTACGTTCTACGGCGTTGTCTTTGTCTAGACGAAAACGACCATTTCCCTTTCCAACTAAAACCAAAAAAATATCTATGCTCGGCGGTTATTTTGAAATTGGAACGGCGATTCGATTCTAGAGTACCATTCGAATGTTACTATATCTAAATTAAGTGACTCTTTAAATATACGACTTTATTAATCAAAGTCCTCTGTCTTTCACGGGTTATTTCTAAATTGAGACAGGCAATAATCGACAATTGAATAATAAGTTGCCATCGCATGACATGTGGTAAATGTCAGGAGTGAATAATGAACTTGCCGTAGTAGATTTATGATGTAGGATTTTCGTTTACAGGTGTAGCTATAAATGAATCAGGGGTGTGTTTAGGCTACCATTTCCAGTACGTTACATAATTATCTATAGCAGAGCTTCCCAAACTTATTTTTACTGTGACGCCTTTGGGAATTTGCCAGCGACGCCCTCTGGCTAAAAAGTACCTACCAAAGTAGTAGCTCAAGTTTAGAAATTATTATTGATACAGACAGCCAATCTATGTACATAGCCTCGCGACGCCCTTGGGATAACGCCCGTGGTGCCCCAGGGCGTCGCGACGCACAGTTTGGGAAGCCCTGATCTATAGTATTTTTAGTCTAAGATTTAAAGGCATAGGGCATCATAACTTGACACTGGTTTGCGCTTTTAAATTTAATTTGATGTAGATTTGATTGGGTTAAGTATTTAACCCGAGAAAACTCCATACATTTTACTCGGTTTAAGTAGTTAACTCTAGTGTTATCTTATATTGTAAGTGGAGGTAAAAAACGTAAACCAGAATTCGTTACCATGGATTCTTTTTAATAATATTCCAAAAATCGAACGGAACTTTAAAAATTTTAACGGCTTAAAATCAGATTTCTACATTTATTTATGGTTTTATACCTACTTATCTACATATAAAAGATTTCAAATCCAAAACAATGATTCATTTTCAACTACATCCTGCGTAACTTATAAAAAGATGTGTAGAAAAAAATGTAGGCGTTTTTTTGTCGATCTAAAAATAATATGGACATTTATCTGGCCAAGGCCTTTATAATAGATTACGATGATAAAATATTTAATGTCTGTACAAAAAACCTACCATTATAAATGCCCATTTGGATGGATCTCATAAAAATATAATAACAACGCAATTATCACAAACCTGTTATTTTTTGTTAATGAACAATGAATACGATAATTTGAAAGTCACGGGTTGCGATTCCGGTTTCTTAAGGGCCTTCCTAGAGCCAACTAACGCCGCCAATCTTAAAAAAATCATATCTTCCAATATAATCAATTTTATTAAAAAAGCTACGTTCACACATAATTCCGAAAAACGGCCGTTTCTGGCACATTTGTGAACTACAACTTACCTACATTGAATCACGTTACAAATAAGCATTTAAAAAATAATATTTATAGCAATAAACAATGTGAACGTAGCTTTTTTAATAAAATTGATTATATTGGAATATATGATTTTTTAAAGATTGGCGGCGCTAGTTGGCTAATTTACACTAAAGGCAGGTTAAAGAATACGGCAGGCTCTCATCTCTTATAGCGATCCAGTTTAGGTTCCTAAACTGAACCGAATCGCTATTTGCTACAATGACGTTTGACGTCATTGTAGCAAATTGTCAGTTTAGGAACCTAAACTGTATCGCTATAAGAGGTGAGAGTAACCCCGCTGTTACTTTAATTGAAGTTCATGTCTCGGAAAGCACATTAAGCAGTTGGTCCCGGTTGTTGTCGCTTGACAGCAGTTGTTAGGCCATGTCAGAGGCCTACGGGCAGCCTGAATATCTCTGACAAATGAAGGTTTGGTCACGAGAAAAGGAAAAAAAAATTAAGAAAGAGATAGCAGTTACTTTAAGACACAAAAGGCTAAACTGGAATCGCTACCATTGCGTTCGTAATCAATTAGAATAAATAATATACTAACAATTATTTTAGATAAGTAATAATATTATAAAATAATGTCTCCATTTATTATAAATATAAACACATCTATTTAACGTAAAAGTGTATTTCAAGCGGCAGTGGCGTATAGTAAAATAAATAAATAAAGATTTTTGTATATTATATAACATTTCTTGAGGCAAAATGTTTCTATTGAAAGCTTAAATTAAATTAGAAAATATATCGTCTAAAGGAAAGGTCATTTATGAGCATTCTCCTTTATTTTTTTAAATGAAATTTAAACTTCATTTAAAAAATCTAAATTCAATGCACATTTATCCTCATAAATATTATATAATAGGTATAGTAAAAGAAACACGAATAATAAGGAACACAATTCTCAAACAAAAACACTCACAAAAAAATCAACCGTGCAAAAAAGGCAGTGTGTAGATCGCTTTAAAAAATTGTTAAAATTCGTATTTAAGTTTCGCTTTTATCTTAAAAACCAGAGACAAACTTTTTTATTTTTTATTCGTTTTAAGTTCTTTTTAGGTACAGGTTTTAGGTCACAGTTTTTCTGTGTCTGTGAGAAGACTGAAGGGGGTTAGTTACAGTTTTTTGTTGGTGGAAGGCTTGAAGCGTAGCTCTTGTTGTCGCTGCGAGGTGTGACGCGGTACTAACTTAAATGCGGCCCAAGGTTTGCAGGTCGCAAGGTTGCACGAGTCTTGATATACAGGCTGAGGAAAAGTATTGACCGAATTCCTTGTACCTAAGTCGAGGCGGCCTACCTCACCAAAACCGAAATACAATGACTCTTTCATTGTGTTTCGGTATTGGTGAATATTTTCAGTATCTGTATCGATTCCAGAGAGACATTGCCACATTTCAATGGAGCTTTGCCCCATCTACAAATCTACGAGACCATTGAAGCTATAATTATTATATAGAAAAATAGTATTCATTCTAATAAACATTTTGTAAATATTAATTAGATAAAACGGGAAATACCGTGTTAAACATTTATTATTGATGTCTCGATATTCAGTCTACTCGTGACCATGATGGCTGCAATGCTGGCGAAATATCGAGACATCAATAATAAATGTTTAACACGGTATTTCCCGTTTTATCTAATTAATATGTATACAAACCGTGAAAGTTTAAAAAGTGATATTTTGTAAATAGCTTTTTTAATAAAATTGATTAAATTGGAAGATATTATTTTTTCAAGATTGGCGGCGCTAGTTGGCTCATAAACATTTGTGCAGACCTTTTTACTTCCAGCTCCGATTACTGCACGTGCAGCTAACAGCAGATGAAGTGTAACACGTTGGAACGTTCTTATTATCTGCGTCGTAAGATTTAAAATTGTACTGCAAGTGTTACAATTGATCTGCTGTTGTCCGTACTATACAAATGTCTTTCTAAAGATGTCATAAGGAGACTTTTTTTTCATTCATTTTTTACAGATTTGTTTTTATTATAAATCTAGAATATACCACCATTCGAAAGCGCAGAGCTTTTTGACACCAAGTGATCCTACAAGCGACGAATTATGCGTCTCTTTTGTCTACATCATCATCATCATCATCAGTCTATTTATATGGCCCCACTGCTCGGGCACAGACCTTCCCTTACATCGAGGGAGCTCGGGCCATGATCCACCACGCGGGCCCAGTGCGGGTTGGCGGATTTCACATGCCTTAGATTTTTTTCTTCTTCTACGATATGCAGGTTTCATCACGATGTTTTCCTTCACCGTTTTTGAGAGCACTCGGTAAATCTTTTGTCTACACGGCTATCTGTCGTACGTTTTTGCGCGAAAACTGGTTACTTGTTTATTGGCCGGCGGCCTATAGCGGAGTTAAATATAAAAATGATAGCCACCTCTGGGGGCTGAGCCGCGTCGATTTTTACTAGCCGTCAATGTCAAATTTTTGGCGAAAATTAGTACAAACACATTGCCACATTTCAATGGAGCCTTTCATTCTTTGCCCCATCTACAAAACTACGTGACCATTTCAGCTGTAGGTACTTATCATTTTGTTGGGGACTTATTACAGGTTTCATATTGCATAATCATAATCAGTATTATTTTCTACTACTCTCGCAACTCCTATAGAAGAATAACAAAAACAATGAATAAATCGCTTCGATTTCTCACAATTTTCTGAATTCTTAATTAAGCTGTTTTTTTTTCGAATCGCAACTTGTACTTGTGTAGAATTGGATTAAAGGGGGGGTTTAATCCAATTCTACACAAGTACAAGTTGCGATTCGAAAAAAAAACAGCTTAATTAAGAATTCAGAAAATTGTGAGAAATCGAAGCGATTTATTCATTGTTTTTGTTATTCTTCTATAGGAGTTGCGAGAGTAGTAGGAAATGATACTGATGATTATGCAATATGAAACCTGTAATAAGTCCCCAACAAAATGATAAGTACAGCTGAAATGGTCACGTAGTGTTGTAGATGGGGCAAAGCTCCATTGAAATGTGGCAATGTCTTTTAATATAATAAAATACTTTGAAAATACCTCTATTTTCATAATTAATAGATTATATTTATTTATCACAAATTATAAATATCTAAAAGTCATAAAAATACATTTTATCTAGCTAGCTAGTTTATCTTATTATAATGGCGTAAATAAACATTAAAATATTTAAATAAGCATGAAGTATAAAATAAACTAATTGGTTCGGTTTAGGACTTAATAACTACAAAACTACGTGACCATTTAAGCTGTACCTATCATTTTGTTGGGGACTTATTACGCCATATTAAATCCGTGTCGATATCTCAAGGTTACGCGTGTCGCGAAGCAATGTTGCGCTCATGTAGGTACGGACGCCCTCCTGTTACAGGTCTATGGAGTAAGAGGTCTGTGCCGGGCGGCGACGCGGGCGCGCTCACCTTGAGAAAGACCATCGAAATCGGTCGAAACTATCGGTCTAATTGCCGACTTCAACAATATAAGTGAGTGATATCCGTATATACATATATAATAATTTGTAGTAACCCGGTCACTATAGTTTTAATTCAAAAATTATTCTTTAGGTTTTGCCCCCGTCACTGGCGAAATATTATCACCATGCGATTCGGAACATACTGTACATAGGTGTGAAATTAGTGCCGTCTCACCCCCGTCCAGTGTTGGCTGTATAATATTCGAAGTAAGGGCTCTGACAGACGAGCGACAATGCGTGCGTGCGTCAGTTATTTATACGAACATATGTCTATTTTACAAATCATTATCAAGTCTTCACCTATAACTGCTAATGCTATAATAAAGTCGTAGTATCTTTTCTAGGTAATAATATTGTAAGTTTATTTCGAATTGTTTCTAAGTACTTGCGTTTTATTTCAAGGTTCAGAGGAAATTGTGAGTCAGTATATTAGAATGGGCTAAAAATTTGGGTTCACTGATGTTTGACAAACAATCATTTGACAAAAATCATTTTAAAAATTGATCATTTGACAAACATATCATTTAATAAGTATAGAAGTACTTCGGCCGGTTTGTATGAAGACGTAATACTGTTACTTTCTATATTGTGGCAACCAGTCGCAAGCTGTCGCGCGACAGCTTGCGACCCTCCGCGACAGCGCTCGCGCGACGTACTGTCGCTCGTCTGTCTGAGCTTTAACTGGAGTAATCGAGGGTAAAAGGAAATCTTATAACAATTATTTCTTTGTTATTTTTGGCACGAGTTACACAGCCAGCCCCCCATTGTGTTACTAACAGATTATACAACTCATACTCATTTATTCGGCCTTAGGTACACTATGGAACACTTGGTTACGTCACGTTTCTTACATATTATATGTTTGTACACATTCATTAATTATATATCAAATCACATGGCTGGGTGATGTGAGCGCAAAGAGCAGCACAGTAACACTGCTCTTAAACCTAGTTCATAACATTTAAATTTGCAATTGTCACAATTGCAAGTTTCACCTAGTTTATATACTATAATAGCAGCTGTAAAGAGGCTTTGTCATTCAGTGTATACAATTGCCAACAAACTGCATTGCAGTTTGGCGACAATTGTAACATTGCAATTTTGTTAAAAATAAAAAATAAAAATAAAAATTAGGGAAATTATTGTGAAATGTCAAATATTTGTTAAATAATGTCAAAACAAAATAAAATAAAATAACAACAGGGAATAGAGTTCATTTTAAGAAGAAAAAAACGGTCAAGTACGTGTCGGATTTGCGCACCGAGGCTGCGTATGCGCAGATTTAAATAGTTTTTCTAAGAAGGCTACGGCACTAACTACTGAAATTAAACGTTTGAAAAAAAATTATAGCAATCTCGGGGTGTATATTTAGAGACTGATGAATACCGATACACGACTGGACAAACTTCGCTCCATGTCTTTTAAAACGAAAATTATGTCTAAACCGAAACAGTTATTCATACAAAATATGTATCAAAATGTAGGGTATTATAAATACGAGAGCTTGTTTTAAAAAATTGTTTTAAAGATTTTTATTGGCGTATTTTTATTTCCCTGCCAAAATTCTTAAAATAAAAATACAAATATGGAGTCACTGTGCCGTGCTCTTCACTCTGCCGCTGCGGGACATCTTTTGTCTCGCGCTCGAGTTTGACAGCTGGCAGCCCCTTAACCCCGTAACTTTGCTCTAACGAAAAGATAAATTAGATTTAAAGGCCATTATCAAAATATCATGTACATACATCGTCATACTACTGATTAGTTCATAATCTACAAAATATAAGTTTGTAATAACAAAAAAAAATATTTTTGGGGATGTAATTTCAAAAGACTTTGCCCCACCTACAAAACTACGTGATCATTTAGGCTGTACCTACCTATCATTTTGTTGGGAACTTATTACAGGTTTCATATTGCATAATCATAATCAGTATCATTTTTTTACTACTCTCGCAACTCCTATAGAAGAATAACAAAAACAATGAATAATTCGCTTCGATTTCTTACTATTTTCTGAATTCTTATTTAAGCTGTTTTTTTTCTACTCGCAACTTGTACAAAACTTTATTTTAAACCAATAATTTTAATAAAAAACGGAGATATTTATACATTTATTCGTTATCTTGTACAACTTGGGGTTGACGGTGGGACAGAATCTGGCATTGTCAATTGGGTTAGCCACAAAAAATAGCATTTAAATCATTTACAAGTCAGAAGCTAGTGACGGAATGGAATAGATCTGAAGGCAAATGGAGAAAACGAAGACCATAAACTCTGATCTAGCTTGTCCACCTCCCGTCTCGCAGTCTGGCTATAGATCTGATCACTTCCATTTTAGCTAACCTAGGTATTTATAGGTAAATACCTACCTAGTTTCACGTTAAAAGACGTAGTGTAATAATGGCAATTATGGTGTGATAGGTGCTAACGCCGCTTCAAGAGCTATTAGCGGCATGCGATGGTCGAGAAAATTGCTCGTTGTAACGCCGTAGGAGTCTTTTTAGAAAAATATTTAGATACCTATCTCTTCCACGAAATTGATTAGAAAACATCGCAAATCTCTGTTTTTATTATTTTTCATCACATAATATTCAAACTATGAATAATTAATATGTAAAAAATCCTCGTTTTTGTACAATATAAATACATTAGTGTTTTATGTAAGAATATGTAAAATTTTGTTTACGATTTTAGGTGTAGCTTGTAATTGTAAACTTTAAATATAAATAAATACAACAATTTTTTTTGTTAAGTATTAAACAGCGCTGCTCAAGAATTGTAGAGTAGGTATGTCGATGTATGGGCATAGTGTTTTTATTGGTTTTTGCTATAAATTGTTTGTACCTAAACCATTTCTACGGTTTGAAGGGTCGAGAACCTCTATTAGTTGCTACATAAACAATTAATCGCGTACTATATTAAATGGTTCTCAAACAAATTGCTAGGCGAAGGACCTTTACCATTATTCCCAAACTGTCACTCAATTCATTTGTAAACCTTTTTCCTTATAAATTGTAAGGGCAAATGCTTAACAGTTTGACCCTTGACATTACACGACACAGTCACAGTATGGTACATGACAACAGTAAGTCGTCTACGTACAACGGAGAAAAAATTTCATCACGAAAATGAAAATTTTTATCCATTTATCATTTAGATTTTCGTCTCGCATAGCGCATATGCAAGAAAATATCAAAACATATGAAAAAGGAACGCGTCATCAGAATCAGAATCGTTTATTGACACTGTAAGGTATATAATAAAATAGCAGTTACAGTTGCTTGGTACAGAAACACTTGCAGTGTACCCAGATCGGGCATTCAATAAATTATATAAATAATAAAAACATGCAGTCATCAATTAAAAACATGATTTCTAACTGCAATGTTAGACATGAATTTGAGTAATTGCACAATTACTGGATAGATGTCGCTACCGTCCCTCAGACGAGAATATGGAGACAAAATTCGCGATCTGGATACGAATCACGATGGCTCTGTTGGAATAGAGCGTGCCACGGAATGGCGAGGTCACGGGTTCGAATCCCGGTCGTGATGAAAAATTTTCTCCATTTATCATTCATATGGATGTAATTTTTTGCCGATATCGCGAAAATAAAAATATGTCATCAAAATAACGTTTTGGTTCTCGCGTGGCCAATGGGGTGTGGTTTGATGTACTTTATTTTCATACTACTTCTATGTAGTACATGTACGGTAGAAAGCAGAGAAAGGTGTACAGTAGTTTTAAGGTTGAGATTTTCTCAAAAACTACTTGACCTATTGCAATAATTCTTTCACTGTTAGATAGATAAAAGTTAAAACTATGTACTATTTAAATCTTTTGCATTCTTAATGCGCAAAGTTGAATCTCCCAACTGCGAAGATTGTGGGACCAAGGAAGACTTGCAACATATTTTGATGGAGTGTGTCCGGTACGCGACTAAAAGAGAGCATGTTATCAATAGTTTAGGTTTATGCAAATTAGATGTAGGTATATTCCACGGCATTTTAGCTGACCAACTTCAGGCCCAGCTAAAATGCTGTTCTCGATCTTTTATAAAATTTAAGTTAAGTTAGAATAGGTACGATGGGATTGGCATCGTCACTTTATGTGTACAAAAATCCCTAAACAATTATAGATTAAAAAAAATCTTAGACATTAATGTTCTTTCTTAGACTACATTTTAGGCATCTTGCCTGTGTGAGGACGTTCTGCTTGTTGGCTTTCTGATCATGATTGAGCTTTGCCATTGTTACTTTACTTACCCAGAACACCGCTCAGTTATTCTACTGCCCTATACCATATTTTACTATGACATTTCTTCTTTGTATCGCTTTAGTTTTTAAAGCCAAGCATTTTAATTAAATTTGGAGCTTATTCCACAGACTTTGTAGTTATTTTTGTTTGTAAGAAACAATAATTGATTTCTTTTTAATTCGCTATACTGATTTTTCTTTCTTTTTTATTGTTTGACCTTGTTTCGTGTTGGGTTAGTTTAATAATATACTATAGATGCAAGGCCACTGAAAATGTGTACTAAAATAGTATATTAATCTCGCTCTCAGTCCCGCGAAGTGACTATTGAAAAGCTGAAAGAAAAACATCACAAATACTAAGTACTTACTTGACCGTCTGGTAAAAATCTAAAGTTCTTTTTCTCTTCTCGTGTGGTTTAGTGACTAAACCTATAGGCCGCCCGTAGGCCTTTGACTTTGCCTAATGACTGCTGTCAAGCGACAACAAACGGGACCAACTTCTTAACGTGCGCCCCGAGGCACGGAGGGGTTCAGATGAAAGTGTCACTAGCGGTCACCCATCTAGGTCCTGACCTCGCCCAACGTTGGTTAACTTGTACGATGGTTTTCAACGTGTACTTGCAACTGGTTTACAAGCCCCTTAAAAATCTAAAGTATAGCCTATATAATTGCAACACAATAAAAATATAATTAAAAAATCTCAACGAGGAACAAGAAATTAGTTTATCCGCCGTCTCATCTACGGTTGAGATTATCTCAAAAACGATTTGACCGATTGTAAAAATAATGAATGCATTAGTAAAAATAATTAATGTCTACGCTATTATTAGCCATGTAGGTACCTACATGGCTAATAATAGCGTAGACTATTCGATGTAAAAGATTTAAAAGTGGATTACTTTTTGGGAAAATAAGTCTACTGTATTTTAGAACTATACCTATAGAAGACAAAAACCTGGAGAAAAATTTTCATCACGACCGGGATTCGAACCAGAGACCTCGCCATTCCGTGGCACGCTCTATTCCAACAGAGCTACGAGTACCTGCTAAAAAAAAGATTTTCGTTTCGCATAGCGCATATGCAAGAAAATATCAAAACTACGCCTATAGGTACTCTCCTTTTCTTTGTGTTAGTTAGGCCGTACCTATACTGTTGTGTGATTGCACTACCGAACTTTAGTGCAATTTTTTAATATGCCATGTCTAGCGTCAACCTCGCATCTATATTTTTTAATCTAAAGCTTGGCTACGATGTGCGTGCCCGAGCTTTGGTATTACGAGTATGGATTTAGAATCTCAGAAAAGGTCAGAATTTCGAGAATATTTTAACAATTTATAACACTGTGTCCAAAATAATGAAAATATCTTTCGAAATATACCTACTATAAACTTCATCATCATCATCAGTCTATTTATATTGCCCCACTGCTCGGGCACAGACCTTCCCTTACATCGAGGGAGCTCGGGCCATAATCCACCACGCGGGCCCAGTGCGGGTTGGCGGATTTCACATGCCTTAGATTTTTTTTCTTCTTCTACGACATGCAGGTTTCATCACGATGTTTTCCTTCACCGTTTTGAGAGCACTCGGTAAATGTACGTAAGTTTTTCCGTCGAAAAAAACGAGGATAACTCATTGGTACATGGCTGCCCTAGCTGGGAATCGAACCTGGGACCTCCATATTGCAAGTCCATTGACCCAACCACTGAGCCACCGAGCTCTCTATATACTTAGTAAGTAGAAATACACTATATACGAAGCAACTGTCTATATAGAGATAGTTGCTTCGGTGTAATTTCAAGTAAGGGACAGTATTTTAAAAAAAATCTTGTAATGTGCCGAGAGTTTTTTGCCACTTTTTCTCCTCAGCGTTGGCACCTTTTCCTTGCAAATGCAATATGTTGACGTGCAAAAATGTACACAACGTGCTTACTTGCAATAAAGAAATTGGACTTTGACTTTGAAAGAAATTACTTAACTTAAATAACACATCATCATCAGCCCGTATTAGTCCACTGCTGGACGTGCCTCTCCCAAAGCACGCCAATGAACCCTACTCTCGGCCCTCTGCATCCAGTCCCTGTTAGCCATCCTGCGAAGGTCATCCCTCCATCTGGTCGGAAGGCCCACACTACGTTTACCCGTTCGTGGCCTCCATTCGAGAAAATAACTCTTCTGTACATAATTCTCAATGGACCGTAGGTCTAAAACTCTAAAGACCTCTCCCTTTCGACAGTCGTGTAAAAAATGTCGTTAAATTGTTATTAGCGTCATAATAATCGGCCTTTGTTCACTAAACACGGAATTCTAAAATTAGTTTACCTAAAAAGTATATTAAAGATTTAAATTACGATTAAAGGAAAGATTGGCAGAGGTCGACCGAGGATTTACAAATGACAATGCCAGATTCTGCCCCACCATCAACCGCAAGTTGTACAAGATAACGAATAAATGTAAAAAATATCTCCGTTTTTTATTAAAATTATTGGTTTAAAATAAAGTTTTGTACAAGTTGCGATTCGAAAAAACAGCTTAATTAAGAATTCAGAAAATAGTAAGAAATCGAAGCGATTTATTCATTGTTTTTGTTATTCTTCTATAGGAGTTGCGAGAGTAGTAGAAAATGATACTGATTATGATTATGCAATATGAAACCTGTAATAAGTCCCCAACAAAATGATAGGTACAGCTTAAATGGTCACGTAGTTTGGTAGGTGGGGCAAAGCTTTTGAAAATGGCGGGAAACGACGCGACGGTGGCAAAATTATTTGATAATTTTCCTTTTAATGTCTACAGGGACTATTTTGTGTTTAATATCACGTTAAATTAATCAGAAAATGTTCGCGAATGACAGTACGGTGAAGTTATTGGATTATTTACGCAAGATCTGAAATTTCAAGCTTTTATCCAGAGTTCCCGCTACAAGCTCGGGAGTGAACGTGACTGTCGAGCTGCTTCGTCCAGAGTGACGACGCTACGGCGTCTCCTCTGGATGAAGACATGAAGACGCGGCTACCCAGGGTGAAGACGCTACTGCGACTCCTCTGGATGAAGACATGAAGACGCGGCTACCCAGGGTGAAGACGCTACGGCGTCTCCTCTGGATGAAGACATGAAGACGCGGCTACCCAGGGTGAAGACGCTACTGCGACTCCTCTGGATGAAGACATGAAGACGCGGCTACCCAGGGTGAAGACGCTACTGCGACTCCTCTGGATGAAGACATGAAGACGCGGCTACCCAGGGTGAAGACGCTACGGCGTCTCCTCTGGATGAAGACATGAAGACGCCGCTACCCAGGGTGAAGACGCTACTGCGACTCCTCTGGATGAAGACATGAAGACGCGGCTACCCAGGGTGAAGACGCTACTGCGACTCCTCTGGATGAAGACATGAAGACGCGGCTACCCAAGGTGAAGACGCCACTGCGACTGGGGAGTCGCAGTAGCGTCTTCACCCTATGGAGGAAGATAGAAGACTATTGAACCCTGGAGGAAGATAGAAGACTATTGAATATATTGAATATTCTGTAACATGACACTGGCAAATGACGAACAGACGAGTCCATTAATAAAATAAATAGTAATAATTAAAAAAAAACACAAACACATTTTGAGCGGAATATTCTAATGAGGCAGAACCTATATATACTTAAGAAAATAAAATATATTCCAATTAGTATTTTTATTACATTTTCAGCTTATGTAAAGATAAAACAATGACGTTGATACTATTAGCAGGCTTCCAGCGAGGTTTGTGGCAGATGATACTGCAAAAAAACAATGAAAAATGTTATTGTTTTAAATTCCGAGTAATTACCTTAATTATGGGCAGGATTGAATGGACACATATACCGCAGCCCAAATCAAGTGTCTTATTTTGTAAACAAATATGATCGTCTAATTACCTGTTGTGATGTAACACTGAAGGAACTGATTGATCGAACCTGTTCATCATTGTGAAAATAAAGTGATCCGATCTAATAATGTGAAAATAACTATGCAATAATCACAGAACAGCTTAAAATGTTAGTAGACGAGGGTATTTATTTATTTATTCATAATAGCATTTGCACCCTTACAGCTAATAACCATCGCGGTACAAATTTAATAATCAATTAACAACACAACATTTAAATCAGATACATAATTAAGTCAACTAACAACACAACATAAAATATTCAAGTCAATAGCATCACATTCACTCTATCGTACTCTTAGGCATTTCGTCTTCCGCGGCCCTCTTACACTCCCACGTCACGCGTCCCGGTAGTCCTTGTTTACAAAATTAGACACTTGATTTGGGCTTAGGTTTACGTACCCGAAAAACATTACCTTCCATCTGAGGCAGGGTAAAAAAATTAATTTGAAACTCAAACTCAAAAAATTTTAATTGCGAGAATGCAGTCATATTATAAAATGGTCTTATGGTAAAGTTGGTCATAGTATTCAACCTGCATGCAGGTGTGCAAACATAGTTATGTAACTAGCTGAAATGCACTATACAAATTAGTCCCTGTCTTGTGATTCATATATTCCGTAACTTTGTAAAAACAGCTTTCCAACAGCCAATTTGTTAGGCTAATCTTAAATTGAGTCATATTATGAAAAAACATCATCATGTCATGTGTGGCCAAATGTTGGCACATTGACTTACGGCAGGTATGTAGCTCCTCGGAGAATGGGTAGTGGAACTCGCACTGGCAGAGGCTGTTGCGGCAGACGGCTCGCTCCGACACCAGGTGCGGCAGGTAGCACTGGCTGCTCCGGGCACAACCCTCGAACAGGTCTGTTGAATGAGGCGTTTTTTAATAATTCAATTCAATTCAAATGATTTATTGCCGTCACAAAGACCATATAAGTGTTAGTAAGTACTTAAAACTATGTTAGTGTTTACACGAGGTGTATTACGCGCTATGACATGCGACTTAGGTCCGACTCCGAGACCCCGGGACATGTAAGTGTACCCAGTGGCTCAGAATCGGACTGTCCATGGTATCCGCAATGCCCTTCAGGATGCCGTTAGGGCTGCCGCGAACCCGTCGCATCAGGACTCTTTTGCGTATGATGGCATGGAATCCGTCTACGCCGGCTTCCGTAAACATCCCTGACGCGCTGCAGCATCGCGACCGCCCCATCAGCACCCTGAACGCATTGTTATACTGTACACGCAGGGCATTGTATGACTTTTTGGTGTAGTTGACCCACAGATAATAATAGTCCACCAGCAACTTGCCCTTAAATACGGTATTGTCAGTACTGAGGTGCGGATTCGTTGACCGATCTCACTTGTCGGGGAGTCACCGCCACTCACATTAGGTCCTGTCACATTCGGTGGTTTAGCAACTATTCCACTCTCTTAGCGGAATGTGGGAGTTTGTGTCGGATATCTAACACTGGCTGATTATTATTAAATTAATTTAAAATCTCGGGTTCTCTTGAAAATGGCGGGAAACGACGGTTGCGAAATTATTTGATAATTTTCCTTTTAATGTCTACAGGGGCTATTTTGTGTTTAATACCACGTTAAATTAATCAGAAAATGTTCGCGAATAACAGTATGGTGAAGTTATTGGATTATTTATGCAAGATCTGAAGTTTCAAGCTTTTATCAAGAGTCCCCGCTACAAGCTCGGGAGTGAACGTGACTGTCGAGCTGCTTCGTCCAGAGTGATGACGCTACGGCGTCTCCTCTGGATGAAGACATGAAGACTATTGAATTTTCTGTAACATGACATTGGTAAATGACGAACTGTCGAGTCCATTAATAAAATAAATCTCTGTTGGTGTTTATATTTTCTTGTGTCCTTAGTTTTGAACCGTTTCTATTTACTAGAAGTGTAATAACTTAATCGTATAATAGTTTGGTCGGACTTACCAGTAATAGGCCAGCAACCGCCGTCCCGGTAGTGGTGGTGCTGTATGCAGACGCAGGACCCGTTCTGGCAGACGCTGGTGTCACCGAGCGCTTGCTCGCATTGCGCGTTCACCTCACATGTGGCGTTTATGCCGGGAACCACTGGGAAATCACATAATATTGCTTAATCATCATTATTCTTCATCATCATATTGCTTAATTATCATTTAGCAGATCAATGGTAACACTTGCAGTACGATTTCAAGTCTTACGACGCAAATAATAAGAACTGTCAAAAGTAAAAAGTGTTACCATTGATCTGCTGTCGACTGTACCATACTTTGAATGCTAGTGGAGGGTCTGACGTCATGCGTCCATTTTAGTCATCACTTTCTTCCCTTTTTAAGATTCGGTACCTCAAGAGGTAAAAAGTGATTCTAAAAGGGTTCCCTTTTAGAATCACTTTGTTGTCCGTCTGTTTAAGAGTCTTCCATGAGCCAACCGCCAATCTTGAAAAAATAATATCATCCAATTTAATCAATTTTATTAAAAAAGCTTTTTACAAAATGTTTATTACGACGAATTAATGTTTATTACGATTACGACGAATACTATTTGTGAATATACAATACATGGCATAATTGCGACAAGCTAAGTTGTAGTTCACAAATGTGCCAAAAACGGCCGTTTTTCGCAATTATGCGAATTACAACTTACCGACATTGAATTAAAAAATAGGATTTATCGTAATAAACATTTTATAAAAAGCTTTTTCATAAAATTGATTACATTGGAAGATATTATTTTTTTAAGATTGGCGGCGCTAGTTGGCTCTATGAAGGCCCTTAAATCGTGTTTCTATCCCTTTCACATTTAAAAAAAGGTTAAGATAGAATGGGACAAGGACCTAAACGATGGCGTAACTTTAAATCGCGTTTATAAATTCGCGCCAATGACAGCAACCGGGACCAACTCCCGTATTTGCCAAGACACGGACTCTAAACTATATAAAGTATATATATTATAGTATAGTATATAAATATTAAGAGCTCGGTGGCTCAGTGGTTGGGTCAATGGACTTGCAATATGGAGGTCCCAGGTTCGATTCCCAGCCAGGGCAGCCATGTACCAATGAGTTATCCTCGGTTTTTTCGACGGAAAAACTTACGTACATTTACCGAGTGCTCTCAAAACGGTGAAGGAAAACATCGTGATGAAACCTGCATGCCGTAGAATAAATAAAAAAAACAATCTAAGGCATGTGAAATCCGCCACTCCGCACTGGGCCCGCGTGGTGGATTATGGCCCCAGCTCCCTCGATGTAAGGGAAGGTCTGTGCCCGAGCAGTGGGGCAATATAAATAGACTGATGATGATGATATAAATATTATTACGATTAATATATTTCACTTTTATGAGGAGTGTTTGTCCATTGTCCGCCTGTGCCGTGGACGCTGCCGAGGCCAGCTGAAAACCAGCGCTGTGGCTACAGCACATGCTGAGCTGGTCTTTGTGACGTTACATGCCGCACCATATACTGTCTCTAAGTGTTCATTGTATTAGTGTTTTTGTGTCTCGTTTATTTATTCACTGTATGCTGTATGTTACTATTTTATTGTGGCGTCAAATAAATGCATTTTCTTTCTTTCTTTCTTTCTTTCTTTCTTTCTTTCTTTCTTTCTTTCTTTCTTTCTTTCTTTCTTTCTTTCTTTCTTTCTTTCTTTCTTTCTGTCTTTCTTTCTTTCTTTCTTTCTTTCTTTCTTTCTTAACATTTCCATTGCTGCGTCAGTACGAGTTCTCTGTAACCAGTTCCTTACCTGGCCAGCAATCGTCTCCGTACCGCACGAACTGCTCGTCACACTGGCACGTGAACCCGTTGGTGTCGTTGTAACAGACTGTGTGCTCTATCACACAGTCAGAGTCCTCGAAGCAGACACCGCCAATGACTGTTGAACAAAACAAGATGTAAGCACCCCAGAAACTTACCTCAACTAAGGAGACCTTAAGGAAATCCTCAACTCATCCTTGATATCCGTATTTTTAGTCGTCCACTCAAGCTTATCTGGAGGTTCCTCGAGTAAGGTAGAGTGGAGCAACTATTCTCTCTGGAAATGGGTATTCGTCCAAGCTGTAGACATTTCAGTAAAAATACCACACACAAAACAGGTAAGAGCGTTGTTTACAAGCTTTGAGGAGACCTTAAGGTTGGTCCCGAGCTACCTCGAATTTGACAGTTCATTCCTCACCTCGACGGAGGAAATCGCTCAAGTCAAGGAGACATTCGTCGACAGTCGAGTCGAGGACGAGTGGAGGAAAACTACTTAGAATACGGGTGTGAAACACAGACCACTTACCCAGTAGGTAGACATGAAATCGGTACAAATTTGCAAGCGAAAAATTCTGTCAACGATGAGCGCATAGAGGCAGGGGTGCCGTATTAAAGATATGCGTCCATGTCGATTACACTCTAGGTGCCACGTGTCGCGAAGCAATGTTGCGCTCATGTGCGGGCAGACACGGGCACCCTCCTGGTACAGGTCTATGGGGTAAGTGGTCTGTGCTATACGTAAATACGGCACTGTCCTCTAGTACTGCTTAAGGGGCCCCTAGATATAATTGTACAGTATATTATTATTATTTAATTATGGACAGGCAGCTCAACGCTGATATGTCCATTTCACAGTGTTTGCAAAGTCTATCACTTAGTGGTATTATTCTTGTTAATGGTTTTAAATAACTGTCCAATTTGTTTTTGAATGCGTTAACCGAGACGGCAGAGACAACGTCGTCCGGGAGTGAGTCAGGCCTGAACCACTCTGTTGCTCAGGAAGCTTATTTGTTCTTCCACCTCCACCACCTTCTTACGTGTAACTTACTCGGAGCGCAGACTCCGTCCAGCTCCTGGTACCCGGTGCTGTCGCAGGCACAGAAACCGTCCTCGCACGCCAAGTGTTCTGTCTCCGTACACTCAGAGCTGGCTTGACACGCGTCACCCAAATCTGAAAAAGGTAAAATAATAATCTCTATTTCCAAAAATCAGTGACATACATAGTTACAATGCAAGAAATAGGGATAAACTTGCATTTCCAGGATTCAGACTACGTAAGGTTAGTACATCCTTCATGGGGCACTGTATTCGCTTTTATAACAAGTTGCCAGAAAGTGTCACGACGTTGACAGAGAGGAAATTTAAAATTTTCATTAAAGGAACACTTGTTAAGAAGGCGTATTACAGAATAGATGACTATTTAAACGATGAACATGCATGGTGTGTGTCGCCGGTTCCGCATGAGGGATAAACTTACTAACAATAGTAATAGTTACGTACTGTATAGTTATTAAGTAATTGTAGGAATTATCGTTATTTTAAAAGATGCGCTGCTGAGAGTTTTTTGCCACTTTTTCTCCTCACCGTTGGCACCTTTTCCTTGCAAAGTGGTGTAAATGTAAATTCAAAAAATATGTTGACGTGCAAAAATGTACTCAACGTGCTTACTTGCAATAAAGAACTTTGACTTTGGTATGAAGAGTATAAATTCTAGTTTGGACATAAAAAAATAGATTCCGTTAGAGACCAAAAGTGGTTGACATTGCTCATAGAATCAGCAAACTGAAGTGGCAATGGGCTGGTCCCTGTCGTAGAACCGATAACCGATGGGGGAGACGAGTTCTTGAATGGACACCACGATCTGGTAAACGTAGCGTGGGACACCCTCAAACCAGATGGCTGGCAGAGCCTGGATGCAAAAGGCCGAGAATCTTTGGGAGAGGTCTACTTCCAGCAGTGGACTGATATGGGCTTATGATGATGAAGTATTCATTTATTATCATAACGGTACACACTATGCCTGCCTATCATTTCAAATTGTCGCTTCATGGGGTTTGCTGGAAGAAATCTCTGATAGAGATAAGTTACGCCTTTTATATATGTCTTTTCTTATCTATGTTACAATGTAAATGTCCAGTGTGTATACAATAAAGCGTTAATAATGATGACACATCTCTTCATGGTTCGTAGCTCAACCTACATTATATTAATTCCTGAATAGATGAGGCCAAGCCACATACCGAGTCCAGTGGTTAGACACAAGCCGCCCTCAGCCGTGTATCCATCTGGACAGGTGCAGGTGCCCTCGCCCTCCTCATTGAGAACGCAGTGGATCTCCAGCTCGCCGGCCAGGCAGTCGCTGTCGACTTCACACGACTCGCCGATACCTGGGAGAGAGATACAGCCAGATTAGTACAGGCCCGGTATATGAATCAGTCCCCCAATGCCAAAAGCCCAGATTGACCATTTCCCAAAATGTTCAATTCCAAGAATGACCCTAATCTCAGATTGACCAATGTCCAAAATGCGCTTAAGCACAAGTGGGGCTAAAGATATTCGCCAACATGCGACTGCGGCCTTAGGCCCGTATTAATAAATCCTCTCAGCTCAAAGATCAATCTTGAGACCGACCTCAAGATGGTGTTCCTATTAATAAACGTAACCGCGTTTAGGAATCGGGTATCACGTGAGTAACCCCGTATTAATAAACAAAACTCAGTTCTCAAGAGAACTGTCAAACTCACAGTTGAGAACGTATTTGCTGATTGCAGGCGAACCGCGACTTGAGAAAGACATCACGTGATACGCCCTCAAGATTGGTTTATTAATAATCCCCAATACGATAATGTCACACTACAGTCATTTGAAAAAAAAGGTACCTACCTATACAATTAGGAACAAACACAATTAAGCTAGGTGCCTCATGGCCGCGTCTGTGAATTCCGTAAGCGAACACAGCACCAAATTAATGGACAAGGACACTGCGTTCAGTACACATATTATGGCCCTCGTAATGGGGGCAAACCGGAGAACAGTTGTCCTAGCGAACGGTACCTCAAAAAATCTGTTCCTGGGTCCCCGGCGCAGCCTGCCCGGCGGAACGAACCGCCTCAGTGAAGCCGAAATCTGCGACTTACTTAGTTGGTAGTAATAAATGGTGTAGCAATGCCAGTCTCACCCGCGAACAGGCGGCACATCTCCCTCGCCGCGTCCCACACCGCCAGCTCTGGGTCGCACTCGCAGCTCCGCAGTCCCCACGTCTGCGGCTCCCCGCACCGCGCTGCTGAGCCGAACGTGTGGCAGTTGGAGTCAGTCACACACGACTCGTTCATGTTGCGGGTAGCTGGGGAGAAACAGGAGCTTTTGTCAAACCTAAAACTAAAATATCCGTTAAACCTTCGTCAGTCGAATAACCCGCCCCTTGTCATACCCGGTGCAAAGGTACCCATAACGCTTGCAGCGTTACCGCGCTGTATAGCTAACCTTTGCACCAGGTAGGACCCGGAGAGAGAGTCACAAGTCACAACACCTCTCTTTAAGGCGACAGCCAAATAATGTCTGCGACAAATTTTATGGCTTCCGCCCCCCATCAACCCGTCGTTTCCATCGTTTCCTTAAACGCAACTTAAAGTTACTTATTCCACAGATCAAGTAAGACACGGTCCCTTTCACGAAGTATGAAAGTGACAAAACATGGTTGCATATTGCTAATCTTCTTTAATCCCACAACCTTCGCAATTAGGAGTATCAACTTTACGCCAACAATGCATATGGTGACAGACATAGGGATTAAGGGTGTTGGTAGTCCTATTAGTATTTTATATCAAATGTGAGGAGTTCTTCTCCTGTACACCTTTCTCTGCGTTACACCGTACGTAAAAATTGCCTCAACTATAACCGGTCCTTACCCAGGCGGATTCAATTCCTTCACAAATATCTCTAATGTCAGACAAGGCGTTCTTATGTAATTTTGCGAAATTTTTGGAAGCACTAACCTTTAATACAATCTCTCATGTTCTCCTCAAAGTAGAAGTTGGCTTGACAAGTGCAGATACCGTTGCGTACTTCCGCGAAGAGTCCCACGCAGTGTTCTGGGATTGACGGCGAGCCCAGCTCTGGGAGGAAATAAATTGGTACTTATTACGAAGTGTAGAGCTCTGTGGCGCTGTGGTTCTTCTTCTTTTCTCGTGTGGTTTAGTGACCAGACCTATTATTCAGGCCCGTAGGCCTCTAACGTGGTCTGACGACTGCTGCCGAGCGACAGCGACCAGGACCAACTGCTTTACGTGCTTTCAGAGGCACGTGTGTCAGATGAAAGTGTCACAAGTGGTCATCCAACTACTGACCTCACCCAACATTATAGTCTTATTATTAGCATGGTGTTCAGTTTATTCCGGTGGAGAGATTGCGGCGCGAACACCATCAGCGTCAAGTGTCACGCCTGCGTCCAGCAGTGGACTGAAACGGGCTGATAATGATGCGCTAACCGTCCTTAGTCTGATGACATACTCACCGGCAAAACAAACGGTGGCGTTGTTAGAATCGTAATAATATCCAATAGGACACACGCAGGATCCAAAGTTGGAACATTCGAATGGACTTCTGCATGGATTGGCGAAGTTACAAGCGAATCCGTGTAGCTCTCCGGTCTCTTCTTCCGATTCTTCGCTAGGTTCTTCCGGAGATTCTTCATGGGAACCATCTACTTCAGGGGAGTCATCTTCAGGTGATTCTTCTTCAGGGGAACCATCTACTTCAGGGGAGTCATCTTCAGGTGATTCTTCTTCAGGTATTAAATCTTCTTCAGACGTCGAGTCTTCTTCTACGGGGTCTAGAAACATTCAAAGTCAAATGACAATGCCAGATTCTTCCCCACCATCAACCGCAAGATGTACAAGTTAACTAATAAATGTAAAAATAGCTCCGTTTTTTATTAAAATTATTGGTTTAAGATAAAGTTTTGTAGAAGTTGCGATTCGAAAAAAACAGCTTAGGTAAGAATTCAGAAAATAGTAAGATATCGAAGCGAATTATTCATTGTTTTTGTTATTCTTCTGTAGGAGTTGCGAGAGTAGTAGAAAATTATAATGATTGTGATTATGCAATATGAAACCTGTAATAAGTCCGCAACAAAATGATTGGATAGCTTAAATGGTCACGTAGTTTTGTAGGTGGGGCAAAAGCTCCATTGAAATGTGGCAATGTCATTTCTTTATTGCAAGTAAGCACGTTGTGTACATTTTTGTACGTCAACATGATTTTTTACATTTACACCACTTTGCAAGGAAAAGGTGCCAACGCATTTGGAGAGGCTTTTGAAAATGGCGGGAAACGACGGTTGCGAAATTATTTGATAATTTTCATTTTAATGTCTACAGTGGTTTATTTTGCATTCACGTTAACTAATCATAAAATCGTGAAGAAACCTGCAAGCCTTAGAAGAAGAAAAAAATCTAAGGCATGTGAAATCCGCCAATCCGTACTGGGCCCGCGTGGTGGATTATGGCTCGAGCTCCGTCGATGTAAGGGAAGGTCTGTGCCCGAGCAGTGGGGCAATATAAATAGACTGATGATGATGAATCAGAAAATGTTCGCGAATGACAGTATGGTGAATTTGTTGGATGATTTGTGCAAGATCTGAAGTTTCGAGCTAGAGTCAAGCAAGAGTCCCACTACGAGCTCGGGAGTGAACGTGACTGTCGAGCCGCTTCGTCCAGAGAGACGACGCTACGGCGACTCCTCTGGATGAAGAGAGAAGACTATGATATCTTGAATATTCTGTCATGACATTGGCATATGACGAACCACAACCAAACCACCTGAGGACTTTTACAGTAAGTTTTAAGGAAGATTTCAGTAAACAGGAACTTACCAGGGGCATTGATATCAAAACAATTGAATGTGTTAGGGTTGCATGCTCCGTCTTCGAACTGGCAGTCTTCGTTCAGTACGCAGCCGTCCCCGACAGCTAAGAAAAGAAAAAAGACACAACAATTAAACTGAAGAATGAAAAGGAACAATGAGAATATGACTTTGGGAAAGAAGCAAGGGAAATAGATGGAAGAATTGATTTACATATTAGATAACCACCGTCAGATGGTCCGATTCAACTCATAGTGGACCAGGAATACCCAAGCCAGATGTAGCCTGGGCCTTAATTTCTTAATGTGACAAGTAATCATTGGCCTTATACCTACATAATAATAAAATTTCTAAAATCTAATACTGTCCTCTAGGAGGACATCCGGAGTCACGGTGGCCAGAAGGCTGGCAGCATTCCCTCTCTGTATTGCCAACGCAATACTTTGGCAGAGGTAGCTGCCAGACCTCTGGTCGCCGGACTCCTCGACCAGCCGCTTGGACAGCTCTTTAACGAGCTGTCGAGCGTCCGACCCCCACGGCCCCAGTGTCTCGACCCCAAACGGCGTAAATAGGTAGCCTTGACCTAGGCCACTTTACTTACGCCGCTTGAGGCTTTCTGCGGCGGCCGCAGCCGCGCCGGCGCTCGAGGAGGTCACCGGGATGTGGGACGGTGCCAGAGTGCCAGCGCAGGCAGCGTCCCACACCAACGACTTTCAGAGCTTCCACGGACCCACCGTCATGCCGTTGGCCTTATTATGTTGAAGAAGAAGAAAGAATTTGTACAGATGATGAATCTAAGCTGAACCTAAAAACGTAACCTCAACTTACCAAAGCCAATCTTCCTGCACTCGCCTCTCTGTCTCTCGTAGTAGCCGTCAGCACATTCACAGGTGACATTGCAGGTAAGGCTGAAGGGGTCCCTGAGTACCGAAAGGCACTCCTCACTCCTGCTGCAGACGGCTCCGTAGTCGATGGTCGGCCAGCAACGGCCGAGGAAGAAGTGGTGGTTCGGCTGGCAGAAGCAGGATCCGACTGGGAAGAAATTGGCCGGTGACAAATCACATGGAAGCACATTTTATTGTTCCGTAGGTACATCAAGAGGAAAAAAGGAACCCTTATAGGATCAGTTTGTTGTCTGTATGTCTCTCTGTCTGTCTGTCTGTCTGTCTGTCTGTCTGTCTGTCTGTCCGTCCGTCCATCCGTCCGTCTGTCAAGTTTAGCAAGTCACATCATGTTTCTTTTGAGAAAGGCGGGAAAACGACGGTTGCAAAATTAATTGTCAATTTTTATTATAATGTCTACAGTGATTATTTTGTGTTTAATATCACGTTAAATTAATCAGAAAATGTTCGCGAATGACCGTATGGTGAATTTATTGGATTATTTGTGCAAGATCTGATGTTTCAAGCTTTTATCAAGAGTTCCCGCTACAAGCTCGGGAGTGAACGTGACTGTCGAGCTGCTTCGTTCAGAGTGATGACGCTACGACGTCTCCTCTGGATGAAGACAAGAAGACGCGGCTACCCAGGGTGAAGACGCTACTGCGACTCCCCTGGAGGAAGATAGAAGACTGTTATATTATATTGATTTTGTTGTAACATGACATTGTCAAATGACGAACTGTCGAGTCCATTAATAAAATAAATAATAAATATTATTGTGACTAATTATGATTATTAATTAGTCACAATAAGAGAGAAGAAGAACAAGAGTTATTTGACCATTTAATTATTACGTAACATATTGAATTTGACCTGTAAATAATATTTTGCCAATAAAGAATCTGAATCTGGAGTAAGTACATAATTTCCTTACTTAGGTACAGTCGAAGACAGAGATAAGTATACAGGGGGCCTCAATAAGGTTGAAATTTTCTCAAAAACTACTGGACCGAATTTAATAATTCTTTTACAGTTACATAGGTTTAACTTTTATCTATGAAATAGTGAAAGAATTTTTGCAATAGGTCAAGTAGTTTTTGAGAAAATCTCATCCTTAAAAACTCTCCTGTACACCTTTCTCTGTGTTCCACCGTACGACTTATCGATAAATTATTATCGAATAAACCTTTCCGGATGCAGCTGTTCTCTTGATAAGAATGTTTTTGTATAAACAAATGCATGCGTAATGCTATAGTATGACCGTCTAAATCAGTCTTCGCCTGCGCGGTACAGGGATGCGGGGGAAGGCGACAACGGGGACCGAGAGAGGTGCAGGGGCATTTCTGTTACACCCCCCCCCCCCCCCCGCACCTCTCTCGGTCCCCGTTGTCGCCTTCCCCCGCATCCCTGTACCGCGCAGGCGAAGAATGATTTAGACGGTCATACTATAATGTTGACTATCATTTATTTCGCGATTACATTAATAATAAATTGTAGTGTAATAAATTATGTTCGATAAATAACTGCAATCACTATTTATTACCTACTTAATTACAGTCGTAAGTATCTTATAATAAATATTATAGGATTTATTTACGATTTATCCCTACAGGGTGTCCTTGAATTCATCCGACTAATTGAAACTGGGGGTTGTGCCTACTCATGATAAATTTCACAAACTAGATGCTTAAGGTAGTGGAGTAAATAAAGTATTGGTTTTAGTAGTAGTAAGTTTTCAGCTCTTCTAACAATTTATAAATAAATAACTTACTTTCATCATCATAAGCTCGGCGGCGACATTCGAATGTGCTGAACAGCCTGGAACACTGGTGGTCTTCCACACACGGCGACGTGTGGTAAGGGGCCACTGCAGACAAAAGAAAGCGGTTTATTATAATTATAATGTAACATCAACAGGAGATAAAAAAAATTAGACTTTTTTACATCCATATTTTGTTAGTAAATACTTAAGAGCCTTCCTAGAGCCAACTAGCGCCGCCAATCTTAGAAAAAATCATATCTTCCAATATAATCAATTTTATTAAAAAAGCTACGTTCACATTGTTTATTGCTATAAATAATATTTTTTAAATGCTTATTTGTAACGTGATGCAATGTAGGTAAGTTGTAGTTCGCATAATTGCGAAAAACGGCCGTTTCTGACACATTTGTGAACTACAACTTACCTACATTGCATCACGTTACAAATAAGCATTTAAAAAAGAATATTTATAGCAATAAACAATGTGAACGTAGCTTTTTTAATAAAATTGATTGGAAGATATGATTTTTTTAAGATTGGCGGCGCTAGTTGGCTCATGTCAGCGCCTTAAATAACTATGTTAGTACATACTGGTGCGTGCAGGCCGGTCCAGTGTCTGAGAAATCGACTGTCCGGCCTGCGCGTGAGCACGGTCAGGATACTGCTGCCGCAATCACTACTACTATTAGATAACCTATCACTGAAATAATAACTTACACTCGACACATACAGTCCATCAGAAGAGGGACTGCTGTATGCAGAAACATACACTCCCCGTGAGATTGGAGCAGTCATAATCATAGCACACATTCCTTCAATAAATGAAGAATATATCTACCAGTAATTATGATATGATTACCAGTAATTATGATGATAATGACTTACAGTCGACGTATACAGTCCCTCCGAAGGAGTGGTGTATGTAGGCCCTTGACACTGGAGCAGTCAAAATCACAGTTCAAGAGAGGAAGTGTATCTCAATGAATGACTTACAATCAACGCATACAGTCTCTCCGAAGAGAGACTGCATTATTATACAGGCACATGCAGTCCCCTTGTCAATAGAGGAAGAGTATCAGTAAATGACTTACAGTCGACGCATACAGTTCCTCCGAAGACGGACTGCTGTCCCGGCGGACACATGCAGTCCCCGTGACTGCATATACTGCCCACGACACTGGAACAGTCCGAATCTTGTGTACAGGTCCATAGCGAGTGTGCGGGGGCGTATAAAAGAGCTGTAATAAATAAACAATAGGGTTATTTATTTAATTTATTAGTTGAGAGCAGGTACACGTTGAAAATGATCGTACAAGCTAAGCAACGTTGGGCGAGGTCAGGACCTGGACGGGTGACCGCTAGTGACACTTTCATCTGAGCCCATTTGTGCCTCGGAAAGCATGTTAAGCAGTTCGTCCCGGTTACTGTCGCTTGGCAGCAGTCGTTACGCCACGTCAAAGGCCTACGGGCGGCCTGAATAACTTTGGTAAATAGGTTTGGTCACTAAACCTGCACAATAAAAGATAGAAAACGTATGAAAACGTATTTACGCTACCTATTATAAAAAATATCCTTTGGTAAAACATTGTCACTAATTTTTAACTAATTGAGATTTAAATAAAACTAAATTTCTTGATTAAAAATAGTAATGTGAATTCAACACTCCATCGTCAGTTTTGAAAGACTAAAGGTATATTTTAGTAGGATTTGGTAATAGATCAGTTTTTTATCTGGTAGATAAATTAAGCATTCATGATAATACACTGTTATTAATGATTACCCATAGATATGTGTATGTTTTAGATAGGGCATGGAAAATTAAAAAATCTAATTTATTTATTTTATTAATGGACTCGACAGTTCGTCTTTTGCCAATGTCATGTTACAGAAAATTCAATATAGAATAGTCTTCTATCTTCCTCCAGAGGAGTCGCAGTAGCGTCTTCACCCTGGGTAGCCGCGTCTTCATGTCTTCATCCAGAGGAGACGCCGTAGCGTCATCACTCTGGACGAAGCAGCTCGACAGACACGTTCACTCCCTGCCAGCCATCTTGCGAAGGTCATCCATCCATCTGGTCGGGGGGCGTCCCACACTACGTTTACCCGTTCGTGGCCTCCATTCGAGAACTCGTCTACCCCATCGGTTATCAGTTCTACGACAGATGTGGCCAGCCCGCTGCCCTTCAGTTTAGTCGTACATCATCATCAGCCCGTATCAGTCCACTGCTGGACGTAGGCCTCTCCCAAAGCGCGCCACTCAACCCTACTCTCGGCCCTCTGCATCCAGTATCTGTCAGTCATCTTGCGAAGGTCATCCCTCCATCTGGTCGGGGGGCGTCCCACGCTACGTTTACCCGTTCGTGGCCTCCATTCGAGAACGCGTCTCCCCCATCGGTTATCGGTTCTTCGACAGTGACCAGCCCACTGACACTTCAGTTTACTGATTCTATGAGCAATGTCAACCACTTTTGTCTTCTGACGGATATACTCGTTCCTTAGTCTAACAGAGAGATGCCAAGCATAGCTCTTTCCATAGCTCGCTGAGCGACTTTGAACTTGTGAGCCAGTCTCACCGTTAATGCCATTTTAGCTTATAAAGGTATTATCATTAGAACATGATGAAAAAATTCTTGCCATGGGCAGGACTTGAACCTGCGACCTTGTCATTCCGTGACACGCTCTTACCAACTGAGCCACAGGCCACGCCACGCCCACCGAAAATCTTCATCGCTTTATACATACTTAAAGGGTATGTTACGCAAGAATTTTTTCATCATGTTCTAATTTATTCACCGAGCATGGATAATGCGTAATTCAAATTCTGGGTATTATCATTGGTCAATTCTACTAGTGTGCTAGCTCTGTGCCCCCGTATCTCCGCATGCAGGTGTCCCGGCCGTTTATATTGCTAGCCAAACGACTGATAGTATAATCAACACCTGGTCCGTTTAGTCACAAAGCCAGGAATGCCTAAAAGCTAGAACTACGTCAAGACTAGACGCTTAGGAAGGGTGCACATGGTATCGGAGGTGTAAATGGTACAAAACTATACTTACACTGTGAAATGACATTGCTACATTTCAATGGAACTTTGCCCCACCTCCAAAACTACGAGACCATTGAAGCTGTACCTATCATTTTGTGGGGGACTTATTACAGGTTTTATATAGCATAATCACAATCAGTAGGAGTTGCGAGAGTAGTTGAAAATGATAACAAAAACAATGAATAATTCTCTCAGATTTCATACTATTTTCTGAATTCTTAATTAAGCTGTTTTTTCGACTCGCAACTTGTACAAAACTTTATTTTAAACCAATAATTTTTAGTTATCTTGTTCATCATGCGGTTGATGGTGAGGCCGAATCTGATTATCATTTTAGTGGTTTTCACTCTGGACGAAGCAGCTCGACAGTCATGTTCACTCCCGAGCTTGAGAACCAGGTTAGATTCTCTTGAATATGGCGGGATGGTGGAAGTATCAAGCTTTTATCCTGAATCCCGCTACAAGCTCGGGAGTGAACGTGACTGTCGAGCTGCTCCGTCCAGAGTGACGACGCTACGGCGACTCCTCTGGATGAAGACATGAAGACGCGACTATCCAGGGTGAAGACGCTACGGCGACTCCTCTGGATGAAGACATGAAGACGCGGCTACCTAGGGTGAAGACGCCACGGCGACTCCTCTGGAGGAAGATACGTAGAAGGATAAACATAGTGCTTATAGGAATCCAGTTACGTAGAAAGATAAAATTATCTTTATAGGAAACCAGTTCCGTAGAAGGATAAAAAAATCCGTCCTGGTTTCCAAACTCCGGTTTCCTAAACGGCCGAAGGGCCTATATTTAATTATACTTATATTGAATTTTCTGTTACATGACATTGGCAAATGACGGACTATCGAGTCCATTAATAAAATAAATAAAGGTAGGTAATTAATTAATTATTTTATTAATGGACTCGACAGTTCGTCATTTGCCAATGTCATGTTACAGAAAATTCAATATATAATAGTCTTCTATCTTCCTCCAGGGGAGTCGCAGTAGCGTCTTCACCCTGGGTAGCCGCGTATTCATGTCTTCATCCAGAGGAGTCGCCGTAGCGTCATCACTCTGGACGAAGCAGCTCGACAATCACGTTCACTCCCGAGCTTGTAGAGGGAACTCTTGATAAAAGCTTGAAACTTCAGATCTTGCATAAATAATTCAATAACTTCACCGTACTGTCATTCGCGAACATTTTCTGATTAATTTAACGTGATATTAAACACAAAATAGTCCCTGTAGACGTTAAAAGGAAAATTATCTAATAATTTCGCAACCGTCGTTTCCCGCCATTTTCAAGAGAACCCAAAGGTAGGTAAGTACTAAAACTAAATATAACCCATTATATATATATCCAATTACGTATTCTGAATATAAACTAAGTGTAATGACGTCATTAGAGGTTTGTGACGTCAAAGGTGCGTGCGTTCGGCGGGGACTATGCCCTACTTACATTACGCCACGCTACGCCGAAGACGCAATAACTTTACTCGACGGTAATAAAGTCTAGAATGCAATGGTTTTGTGTATGATGTTATGTCGACTGTACATTGTAATCGGTCTAAAGTTGATAGATTGACCTTATCCTTTCGCACCGGTAATTAGGTGTTTCCTGAGGTAAATCTGATGATTTCCCCGAGTAAAAGTAGGTATGTAGGTACGGGGTGTAAGGGGTGGGGACCGACAATATTGGCCACCCAATTGCCAACCTCACCGGCACGTGGTGCACCCTGCCGACCAACGGACGGGGCTCTGGCGACCGACAGTTGGCGGTATACCCAGCTCGCACCGTGCCGGCGCCAAGTGCAGCAGGTCGGTGACGGGCAGCAGCGTCACCGGCGCGAGGTGGCCGGCTCTGCGATCGCCAACCCGCTTGCCCAGCGTGGCGATTACGGGCATCACCTCCCAAACATGATGCACACCACAAGGCCCCGGCCCCCAGTTCCCGGCCGCCCCGCTATTCCTAGCCAAGGCAGCGGCTACGGTAACGGCGGGGTAGGGGGTGCTAAGAATCCCCGGGTTACGGGAGGCTGCCAAACAAAATTGACCCTGGCTACGTACAACGGACGAACTCTGCGGCTGGACGATCATATCGCGGAACTCGAAGTAGAGTTGGAGAGGATACGCTGGCACGTCCTAGGGTTATGTGAAGTCCGAAGAGAGGGGGAGGACACACTGACCCTGGAATCGGGCCATCTACTCTACTTTCGAGAGGGCGATCAACTCTCCCAAGGCGGGGTAGGTTTTCTGGTGAATAAGGCCCTCGTAGACAACGTAATGGAGATCTCCAGTGTGTCGCCACGGGTAGCGTACCTCATTTTGAAACTTACCGAGAGATACTCTCTTAAGGTAGTACAGGTCTACGCACCAACGTCGGCACACTCGGATGAAGAAGTGGAGGCTGTCTATGAAGACATAGCCAAAGCCCTCAATCACACCACTAAGACACACTTCAACGTTGTCATGGGGGACTTCAACGCTAAAGTGGGAGTACAGAGCAACATCGAATCGAAAATCGGACCACATGGTCTTGGTTGCAGGAATCATAGGGGGCAAATGCTAGTTAACTTCCTGGAGAAAGAGGGGCTATTCTTAATGAATTCGTTCTTTAAGAAGCAGCCTCAGAGGAGGTGGACTTGGCAAAGCCCCGACTCTATGACGAAAAATGAGATAGACTTCATCATAACGGACAAAAGGCATATATTCAGGGATGTCTCTGTACTTAACCGGTTTAACACTGGTAGTGACCACCGACTCGTGCGAGGCACCCTGAATATCGATTTTAAGCTAGAAAGACTCCGTATGATGAAGTCTACGCTCCGACCTAACCTGCAACAGATCGTAACCGGCTCCGAAAAATTTCAGCTGGAGCTGAAAAATAGATTCGATGTCTTGGAAACCACAATTGACGTTGACCAGGCGTTTGACACAGTGGTGAAGACCATCAGGGACGTAGGCGTAAGGTTTTGCAGGTCGCAACGTACTGGCACGAAGTCTAAGCTCTCAGTGGAGACTCTGGATCTCATGAAGGAAAGACGTGAAAAGGCTACGCAAATCTCTCAGACAGAACAGCGGACCCTCAACAAGCATGTAAGGAAGCTTATACGTCGTGACCTTCGTCGCTCCAATACACGCCGCATACAAGAGGCAATTGAGCAAAATCGAGGGTCAAAAGTATTCATGCAGCAGTTGGGGAGAAGCCATCTGACGAAACTGAAGTCGGCGAATGGCAGAACCGTCACTTCCAAACCAGAGATACTCGCTGAGATCGAAGACTTCTACGGCCGATTGTACGCACCTCACGCACCGCAACCTGAGCCTAGTACCGATGATCCCCGAGCTACGTTAACACGCCATTTTACCGAAGACCTGCCGGATGTGAGTCTTGACGAAATCGGACTGGCTCTCAAACAGCTTAAGAATGGAAAAGCCCCCGGTGAAGACGGGGTTACATCTGAGCTCCTGAAAGCAGGTGGTACTCCTGTCCTGATGGAACTACAGAAGCTTTTTAACTCCGTCATACAGAGTGGGAGAACTCCGAAGGCATGGCACAGGAGCATTGTTGTCCTGTTTTTCAAGAAAGGGGACAAAACCCTATTGAAAAACTATAGACCTATCTCTCTCCTGAGTCATGTATACAAGCTGTTTTCGAGAGTCATTACGAATCGTCTTGGACGGAGATTTGACGACTTCCAGCCCCCGGAGCAGGCCGGGTTTCGCGGAGGATATGGCACCATAGACCACATCCACACAGTGAGGCAGATTATACAAAAGACAGAGGAATACAATCGGCCCCTGTGTCTTGCATTTGTGGACTATGAGAAAGCATTTGACTCTATCGAAACCTGGGCTGTTCTGCAGTCCTTGCAGCGATGCCAAGTAGACTGGCGGTACATCGAGGTGCTGAGATGCCTGTATGACGCCGCCACTATGACCGTCCAAATCCAGAACCAGCAAACAAGATCTATCCAGTTGCGTAGAGGTGTGAGACAAGGAGATGTTATATCACCGAAACTCTTCACAAACGCGCTGGAAGATGTCTTCAAAACACTGGACTGGAATGGACGTGGCATCAATGTAAATGGCGAGTACATTTCACACCTTCGGTTTGCCGATGATATAGTGGTCATGGCTGAGTCGCTGCAGGATCTGCAGGCAATGCTGGATAGCCTTAATGCTGCTTCTCGCCGTGTCGGGCTCGGGATGAATTTGGATAAGACCAAGATCATGTTCAATGATCTGGTCGTCCCGGAACCAGTAGTAGTCGATGCCACGGTCCTCGAAGTTGTTCAGAAATATGTCTACTTAGGACAAACTCTACAGCTGGGTAGGAACAACTTCGAGAAAGAGAGTGACAGGAGAATTCAGCTGGGCTGGACAGCGTTTGGGAAGCTACGTCATATCTTCTCGTCTTCAATACCACAATGCCTAAAAACTAAGGTCTTCAACCAGTGCGTCCTGCCAGTGATGACCTACGGAGCCGAAACGTGGACATTGACGGTGAGACTGGCCCACAGGTTCAAGGTCGCTCAGCGAGCTATGGAAAGAGCTATGCTTGGAATTTCTCTGTTAGATAGAATAAGAAACGAGTATATCCGCCAGAAGACAAAAGTGGTTGACATTGTTCATAGAATCAGTAAACTGAAGTGGCAGTGGGCTGGTCACATCTGTCGTAGAACCGATAACCGATGGGGTAGACGAGTTCTCGAATGGAGGCCACGAACGGGTAAACGTAGTGTGGGACGCCCCCCGACCAGATGGAGGGATGACCTTCGCAAAATGGCTGGCAGGGACTGGATGCAGAGGGCCGAGAGTAGGGTTGATTGGCGCGCTTTGGGAGAGGCCTACGTCCAGCAGTGGACTGATACGGGCTGATGATGATGATGATGATGATGATGTAGGTACTCTAGGGCTATCACATAAGGTACCTAAGTGTAGGTACCTACGGTCTAAACCAGATCAGGTTATTAATTTAATTAATGATCACCATCTCAAGTATGCCATTTATAAATCTTGAAGGCGTATCACGTGATGTCTTTCTCAAGTGGAAGAACTCAAGTAAACAGCAAAATAAAAAAAATAAAAAAAATACGTTCTTAAGTGTGAGTTTGACGGTTCTCTTGAGAACTGGGGGGTGACCGCGACTTCAATCGTTATGGTTATCGTTTTCATTTTGACACTTGAACGGTATATCGTTGCGTTTCGTTGTTGTTTGTTAAAACTTGCAAAAACATAGCAGCAATGTATAGCGTCCATGTGTCATATTGAAAGCGATAACGATTGGAAGTCGCGGTCACCCCGCATATTCCCTGTTCTGAGGTTTAAGAGAAATCATATCTTCCAATATAATCAATTTTATTAAAAAGCTACGTTCACTTTTTTTATTGCTATAAATATTATTTTTTAAATGTCTATTTGTAACGTGATTCAATGTAGGTAAGTTGTAGTTCACATAATTGCGAAAAACGGCCGTTTTTGGCACATTTGTAAGCAAAAAACAAACAAAAAACGGCTTCAAAAAACTATCGCCTTTTGATTAATTTTTAGGGTTCCGTGGCTCAAAAGGAAAAAAAGGAACCCTTATAGGATCACTTTGTTGTCCCTCTGTCTGGTAAGATCTATATCTCAGAAACGCGTGAACGGATCAAGTTGAAATTAATACCAAATACTCAGCTCTGCAACTTCGTGTAGCTGTGAAAAAATCAACCTTCTACGTCAACGCAATCAATAGATATCGGTGTTTATGTCGCATTTTATCGTATATTTGTATGAAAATGCAATGAAACCAAAATAAATTATAAGTATAGGGTACTTCCCGTAGACCTAGAATCATGAAATTTGGCAAAAACTAAATAATTTGGTTTTTAAATCTAGTTTATCTTTTCGTTAGAGCAAAATTACGGGGATAAGTGCGTCGCACGGAACCCTTGGTGCGCGAGTCCGACAGCTGACTCGCACTTAGCGGTTTTTTAAGAACATCTCAATCTTATAACTCTCCTATAAGAGTTTTATCTGAGTCAGAGCGTACCCTTTGTTACAAACTGTATACAATGACGTAACGAATGACGTCATTAAATAAAACCTTTGCAAGGGAAACTAAAAATACTAGCCCCATGAATCACGACTCACGAGTGACGGCCTGACGGGCGCTATTTATGTCCAAGTGAGAACGATTTTCTTTTCTACTCATTTACTTTCGATGCACGATTAATTCGACAGAACCCTCGCTCGATATACATGCTTGTTCGACAGAATGATTGTTCAAAGCTCGCTAGTTGAAGCACTTAGTTATATACGCATGTTCGCTTCAAAATCAAAATATATTTATTGCAAGATTGCGAGTTTGTACATAGGTCTTATAATATATTTATCCTTTCCACAATCTACCTACAGCAGGCGTACAATATTTATTATACTTACATAGCTAATTATAATTGAATCGAAAAATATTAATTTGGTACTAAAACATTAATTGGGACACAAAATCAACATAAGACAATTAATTAAATGTCAAAACATTATACTTAGTGAGATGTCAACAATTAAATTATAAAATGTCAAAATTTACTAAGACATTAGTGTAACTGGAAGCCGTAATAATGCGATGCGATTGCCCTAGGGATTAGGTGCACAATGCACATACAAAACACATTATTTGGGTAAAAAGGGTCACTTTTTTGGCCGAGTGTTACAGCCATGTGCATGGGTGCACCCAGGTTCTGGGCCAGGGGGGAACAAATCAGATTTTTTATAAGCCAGGTGCTTATAGAAAGAACGAACGCGCCGCATAATTTTTAGTTGTAAAAATATTGTATTGCAAACAAATGGCAAAAAATTCAAAGGGCAGCCATGTACCAATGAGTTATCCTCGATTATTTCGACGGAAAAACTTACGTACATTTACCGAGTGCTCTCAACAAAAAACGGTGATGGAAAAACATCGTGATGAAGCATGTCGTAGAAGAAGAAAAAATTCTAAGGCATGTGAAATCCGCCAACCCGCAGTGTGCCGGCGTGTTGGATCATGCATGGCCCGAGCTCCCTCGATGTAAGGGAAGGTCTGTGTCCGAGCAGTGGGGCAATATAAATAGACTGATGATGATGTCCATTGTTTTGTATTGTATGGGCCGCCCTGAACCATGAGCCAATTTGTCCATACGTAAATACGGCAACGTATGAGTGAGATAGTGATATGTGAAAGTGTATGAGTGAAAGAAGGACAGACTATATATTATTGGCCCCTAATTAGCCCAAGCTCCTTATAATTATGTTATAGTTTAGTGGCAATACATCATAAAGTTCAATGGTAGATATGGAGTATCGACATTTGTACGGTAGGGATACTTATTTGCGATGTCGAGGAAAGTCGAAATGTATGAGAAGTACCTACTTAGTAGATAGAAATGGTTTGGACATGGAGAAATGGAACAATATGACACGTAGGAATAAAATGACTTAAACTCAAGGCTGTTTGCCGTAGGGGTAGTCAGAGACGTTGCAGAGACGATGGTCTTCCATCTTCTGCGATGTATTTTCATTTTTATATCAGTTACTGGCTTACGTAAATTATCATAAAAAAAAATTGGTCTGATGAATTATATTCGCTATATTTTCATTTGTGTGCAAATAAAGTATATTTGATTTGATTTGATGGTCGACTTGCGGCCCCTAGGACTGTGCATCCGGATGCCACCACACCTCTCCTGGATAAAAATGGCTCTGCGTGCATCTGACACGTCACAGTCACGTTACCCCAATCGCCAGTGGCCCTACCATCCAGTACAACTACACTGTGATCATTATACGATCGCGTGACGTGACCTTTGTAGTAAAACCTCTGGCACGCTAAGTCAAGGGGATCGAACCGCTACTTCTTTGTGGTAAGGAAGTGTAGTGTACCTACTGAGCTAATTATGTATACTGTAACTACTCAAAGAAAGTTAAATGGTTAGGAGTTGGATGGTTCTCTTGAAAATGGCGGGAAACGACGGTTGCGAAATTATTTGATAATTTTCAGTTTAATGTCTACAGTGGTTGTTTTGTGTTTAATATCACGTTAAATTAATCAGAAAATGTTCGCGAATGACAGTATGGTGAAGTTATTGGATTATTTATGCAAGATCTGAAGTTTCATGCTTTTATCAAGAGTTCCCGCTACAAGCTCGGGAGTGAACGTGACGTCGAGCTGCTTCGTCCAGAGTGATGACGCTACGGCGTCTCCTCTGGATGAAGACATGAAGACGCGGCTACCCAGGGTGAAGACAAGACGCTACTGCTACTACCCTGGAGGAAGATAGAAGACTTTTGAATATATTGAACTTTCTGTAACATGACATTGGCAAATGACGAACAGTCGAGTCCATTAATAAAATAAATACCTAGGAGTTGGGGCTTTTGAAAATGGCGGAACACGTCAGTTGCGAAATTATTTGTAAATGACAATGCCAGATTCTGCCCCACCATCAACCGCTAGATGGACAAGATAACGAATAAATGTAAAAATATCTCCGATTTTTATTATTTTTTTTTGGTTTAAAATAAAGTTTTGAACATCAGCCGAGTCGAAAAAAACAGCTTAATTAAGAATTCAGAAAATAGTAAGAAATCGAAGCGATTTATTCATTGTTTTTGTTATAATTTTAACTACTCTCGCAACTCCTACTGATTATGATTCTGCAATATGAAACCTGTAATAAGTCCTCAACAAAATGATAGTCACGTAGTTTTGTAGCTCCATAGAAATGTATCAATGTCATTTTGTAAAAATATGAAATTCGGTTTAGATTTTCTGTAACATGACATTGGCAAATGACGAACTGTCCATTAATAAAATAAATAAATATCTTTTTTGGTGCAAGTTTAAGACTAGCAGCGCCATCTAGTTATATCAATCAAAGTGTTTATTGCGTAAGGTGAGACACGAAATCCAACGTAGCATATAAACAATAATTTCGTCACGTAGACAAACTGGTTCCGTGGTGTAGTGGTTATCACATCTGCTTTACACGCAGAAGGCCGCCAGTTCGATCCTGGCCGGAATCACATTTTTGCTTTTTTTTTCTAATTTTCTTTTTTTAACCTTTTTCTTTTCTATTTATTTAGAAATTTTGAGAAAAAAAAATTCACTTTTTATTATAAAATATTTGCGGGGGTCAACATAATTTGGAACTATAACATCCGCTATGAATAACCATTATAATTAGATCCCTGACGATCTAAGTTAGATCGTATTTTGATATTAAATCGGCAACTATAGTAGGACGACGAGGACTTTTCACCCCTAACCTTGAGGGAAAAGTGCGGGCCTTGAGGTAGTTAGATCATCTATCATTTATTCAAATAACTAAAAATATAAACTAACTTACTAAACTTACAATATTAAACTAAAAATAAAAGTACTTAATAAAATATAACTAAATTAAAATAAAACTATATGTACGGTGGAACACCAGAGAAAGGTGTACAGGAGAGTTTTTAAGGTTGAGAATAATATCTCAAAAACTACTTGACTTATCGCAAAAATTCTTTTACTGTTTGATAGATACACGTTAAAACTATGTTCTGTGAAGTAATTATTAAATTCGGTCATGTAGTTTTTGAGAAAATCTCAACCTTATTGAGTCCCCCTGTATACTTAAATCTGTCTTCGACTATACAAAATAGGTCGGTTGAACTATCTGAATGGCTTGCATTACAGATAGTTCAACCGATCCCCGTTGTCCGGCAACGTGCCCAAAATGCTGGCGGGATTTCCCCTCTGAATAGCCAAGTAATCATCTAACTCCTAGACTTTCTACTTATTTATAAACTCAGAAGATCATGATGCTGGATAAGATAGGAATTTGTGTTCAAGTAAGCCCATTTAACTCGATTGTTATAGGGTTGCCACCAGTAGCGGATTATCCTAAAGGCAAACTAGGCACGTGCCTAGGGGCGCGAGGTCACAAAGGGGCGCGCACGGAAGGCGTTTAGTTGACAAAAAAAACCAGAATAAAGCTATTTAGTACTTACTTACATAAAATATAAAAAGTCATAATAAAAAGCTAGATTCGGACTCTGGTATTCCCTGCGTTTCCACGCCAGACATTGCCACGAATTCGCTAATATTATGTCGTCTTTAGTGTTTTTTGTGATTCTAAATCCACTTTTAGAGCTTCCTAAGTGCGGCCCGTCTACTTCATTACACCTACATCGCCAGATTCCATAACAGAAGTTGGTAAGATATAAAAACCGAGGGGCGCCGATGAGGTGCTCGCCTAGGGCGCTGTCGACATTTAATCCGCGTCTGGTTGCCACATTTTTATCCCAATAGCTTAACCTGGTGTATGTAACACAAAGAAATGATTCGAAAACAAAAACTGAGGAAAACCCTTTATACATGACCGAGTATCAAAGTCAAAGTCTTTCTTTATTGCAAGTAAGCACGTTGAGTACATTTTTGCACGTCAAAATACATTTGAATGTACATTTACACCACTTTGCAAGGAAAAGGTGCCAACGCTGAGGAGAAAAAGATTTTTTATAAGCTAGGTGCTTATAGAAAGAACGAACGCGCCGCGTAATTTTTAGTTGTAAAAATATTGTATTGCAAAGAAATAGCAACTTAGATATTACGTATAATTCTTTGATAGGTAGGTACTTAATAAATAAAATTTAATTTTTATCGATAAAAGTACTAGAACTAATAATATAAATAATAGTAATAGTTGTAACTGTGTTATGTACCTAATATGTGTGTGATATGCAATAAATGAATTATGAATTATGAATTATGATAAGATACTTTTTATTTATTTATTAATGGACTCGACAGTTCGTCATTTGCCAATGTCATGTTACAGAAAATTCAATATATTCAATAGTCTTCTATCTTCCTCCAGGGGAGCCGCAGTAGCGTCTTCACCCTGGGTAGCCGCGTCTTCTTGTCTTCATCCAGAGGAGTCGCCGTAGTGTCATCACTCTGGACGAAGCAGCTCGACAGTCACGTTCACTCCCGAGCTTGTAGCGGGAACTTTTGATAAAAGCTTGAAACTTCAGATCTTGCTCAAATTATCCAATAACTTCACCGTACTGCCATTCGCGAACATTTTCTGATTAGTTTAACGTGATATTAAACACAAAATAGCCCCTGTAGACATTGAAAGGAAAATTATCAAATAATTTCGCAAATGCCACCTCGACTATATTATGACAGTCCAACGCGACGCTGTATGTAGGTAGCAACCCTAGAATTAATAGCAATGAATTAACAAGTCAGCATACGCAGAGGCTATCCTCTGATAGCAATAACATGAATGTAGTGTATAATAAGATACTTACTTTTATACACAATTCCGGTTTTATTCTAGTAACCGGACTCGAAGAGTGGACACGCGGTTTTTGTTCTGAATATTTTGAGTCATCTTCTGTTTACAAGTTCAATAAGTTATCCTTATTAGAAGGAAGATTGTTTTGCAAAGTGTGTTTTGTGATCTTATTTTACTTAAATTAAGTAGCTGTACAACGAGGTAAGTCGCCAGCCTTTTTTGCACTCCCTCAGGGCAGCAATTTGGCCTCAATTTTTTATTTATACCTTTTTATTCTATGAATATCATTGTTTTTGTCCTCAGAGAAATAATGACGTTTTTGCATTGATGTTTTATAAACAACTAGATACACAAAGGTCTTACTAAAACAATTTAAAAAACGTCCAAATAAGGGTCCATTGTTAACGTCCAAATAATGTCCAAACAAAGCATTCATCCGTTTGGACCTTCTTTGCGCTCGGACATTTTTAGAAGGCAGACTGTGTATCTAGTTGTTTATACTTTATAGGAGATCAATGCGTTTTTGTCATAAAATAAGTTTGTGTAAATAAACTTAGTACTTATTAAAGAGTTTTTTGCCACTCTTTCTCCTCAGCGTTGGCACCTTTTCCTTGCAAAGTGGTGTAAATGTAAATTCAAAAATATGTTGACGTGCAAAAATGTACACAACGTGCTTACTTGCAATGAAGAAATTTGACTTTGACTTTAAAGGGTAGGTAAGTTAAACCCGAATATAATGTCCTTATTACCCGACTGCGTAAGAAGGAGTAGCGTTATGTTTTTCGAGTGTATCTACAAGCAGTCTCATGGGCGTACCCAGGTTCTGGGCCAGGGGGGAGCAAATCAGATTTTTTATAAGCCCACAGAAAGAACGAACGCGCCGCGTAATTTTTAGTTGTACAAATATTGTATTGCAAACAAATGGCAAGAAAATCGTTTTTTTTTTTAATTCTTATCGATAAAAGTACTAGATAAGATACTTAGTAGGGACGTCAATATTATCCAGGGGGGAGGCAGCTGCCGCCCATGCGCAGTCTGGTAAAAAAGTTGACAACCAACGTGTTTTGCGTGACAGTTTGTAGGTATGCAGAATTCGCATAATAATGCAATTTGCACCTTATTCTATGATATATCCATACAAGACGGGGTTAAAGTTGTTTACTATCTTTTTCAGTACCTAATCTCGGCATGAGCTCATCCCAATTAGCAGTGATTGGAAATAAACATTATTATTATTTATAAACCACAAATGGCGAGAATATTGTTGGTTTTCCTGCTTGCGGTGTCGACTGCGTTTTCCCAGAAAAGTGGTGAGTAATATTAGAGACAAATAATGCAATATTGAGGGGGTTTCAAAGTGACAGTTGTAAGAAAAAAACAAGCTTTTAAAGTTGATAATAGATGGCGTTGCACCGAAGTGCGATATCATCGTAAAAAAAACAGCAACATGACAAATAAAGACATTGCCACATTTCAATGGAGCTTTGCCCCACCTACAAAACTACGTGACCATTTAAGCTGTACCTATCATTTTGTTGGGGACTTATTACAGGTTTCATATTGCATAATCATAAGCAGTATCATTTTCTACTACTCTCGCAACTCCTATTGTTTATGAATAAATCGCTTCGATTTCTTACTATTTTCTGAATTCTTGATTAGGCTGTTTTTTCGAATTTCAACTTGTACAAAACTTTACTTTAAACCAATAATTTTAATAAAAAACGGAGATATTTTTACATTTTTTCGTTATCTTGTACAACTTGCGGTTGACGGTGGGGCACAATCTGGCATTATCATTTCAATGTCAGCTGAATAATTTATTATTATTGGTTTGTTTGTGCAATTTAAACAATACAGTACAAATTAATACTAGGTATGAAATACGACAAGCCCAAGTTACAAGCAATAACACCGCATTTAATGTTGACATCAGACCAGTCAGTGCCATCTACCGGGGATAGCGGGACTTTCTTTTTTAAATGTAACCTTGAAACCCCTTCATTCACCTAAGCCGTTGTCTTTATTTTTTCTAGAGGGTGATTCGTGTACAGATGAGTACACAAACACGTTGGGACGCTGCACCAAGGCCGAGGCGTGCCAGTCAGCCAGGGTAGACTTCCAGTAAGATAATACTTTTTCTCCTCAGCGTTGGCCCGTATTAATAAGTACCTACCTAACTTAGGTGCGCGTTGAGGAATCGGGTATCACGTAGACACAACTCAGTTATCAAGAGAACTGTCAAACTCACACTTGAGAACGTATTTGCTGATTGCAGGCGAACTGCGACTTGTGAAAGACATCACGTGATAGTCGTGATACGCCCTTAAGATTGGTTTATTATTAAATGACATAGGTACTTACTTGAGATGGTGATCACGTCTTGAGAGTGTATCAGCTGAATTCGCTCTTGAGGGTTTGAGCTCAGACTATTAGTACCGGCCTAGGATCTAAGATCCATAGATTTAAAAAGTCAGTTGAGCATTTTATAAGAAAATCTCAACCTTAGGACATACATCCTGTAGCCGACCGCGACTTCAATTATTTTCGTTATCGTTTTCATTTTGACACTTGAACGATATACATTGCTGCGTTTCGTTGTCGTTTGTTAAGACTTGCAAAAACATAGCAGCAATGTATACCGTCCATGTGTCAAATTGAAATCCATTACGATAACGATGGAAGTCGCGGTCACCCCACTGTACCTACACTTTACTCTATGTTCAATCAATCATATATTCATATTCATATACTTTATTTCTAACCATACGGAACATTACAGAGCACTTGGTTATGTCAACAACAATTTGGTATCGTACAATGAAACCGGGCGCCAAACTTATCAAAGCTCACAACTCTCCAATTCATAGGCAGAATGGCATCCGGCCTACATTCTGCGCGTACACATTCGACGGAGCGCTGGTCTGCTGTCGCGACGGCGGCAACATCCTGCAAGCTGCCGCACCCACACCTGCTGAGTAAGTCACTCTTCATCATCAGCCATTCCGTGACAGGCAAAAATGACAAGGTCTCAGGTTCAAGTCCTGCCCACGGCAAGAAATTTTTCATCATGTTCTAATTTGTTCACAAATTCTGAGAAAATATTGTTCAAATCATCTTGCTTATGTTTGAAATCATTGGAATGGTCTCAATGATGATGCCACGGTCCTCGAAGTTGTTCAGAAATATGTCTACTTAGGACAAACTCTGCAGCTGGGTAGGAACAACTTCGAGAAAGAGAGTGAAAGGAGAATTCAGCTGGGCTGGGCAGCGTTTGGGAAGCTACGTCATATCTTCTCGTCTTCAATACCACAATGCCTAAAAACTAAGGTCTTCAACCAGTGCGTCCTGCCAGTGATGACCTACGGAGCCGAAACGTGGACATTGACAGTGAGACTGGCCCACAGGTTCAAGGTCGCTCAGCGAGCTATGGAAAGAGCTATGCTTGGAATTTCTCTGTTAGATAGAATAAGAAACGAGTATATCCGCCAGAAGACAAAAGTTGTTGACATTGCTCATAGAATCAGTAAACTGAAGTGGCAGTGGGCTGGTCACATCTGTCGTAGAACCGATAACCGATGGGGTAGACGAGTTCTCGAATGGAGGCCACGAACGGGTAAACGTAGTGTGGGACGCCCCCCGACCAGATGGAGGGATGATCTTCGCAAAATGGCTGGCAGGGACTGGATGCAGAGGGCCGAGAGTAGGGTTGATTGGCGCGCTTTGGGAGAGGCCTACGTCCAGCAGTGGACTGATACGGGCTGATGATGATGATGATGATGATGGTCTCAATGATATGTTTCGGAGATCTCCAGAGTGTTTATTTTTTTTTATTTAAGTAGGTACTTAAATAAAGAAGAGGCGGCCGAGAAGAGTAAAGCTCTAAAATACAGGGGTCTCGACACCCTTTACAACTTTGTTGCTTTTGGTGTCGAGACCCTCGGCCCGTGGGGTCCCGGCGCTTGGTCGCTTTATAAAGAGCTAAGCAAACGAGTAGTAGAGGCCACTGGTGACCCAAGAGCTGGCAGCTACCTCGCGCAACGGATTAGCATAGCGATCCAGCGAGGTAACGCTGCCAGTGTCTTGGCTACTCTTCCTGCTACTAAATTTTTTTTAAATAGTTTAGATTAGGTTTTTTTAAATATTGAATGGTTCTTTTTTATTTTTTATTGTACCTTTTTGAAATAAACATTTAAAGTAGGTACTTACTTATTCTTAGTTAATTTTCTAATTTCTTTCAGCTCTCGACCTGTTTGGGGTAACAACGGCCAAAAAGATGGCAGGCGTGTAAGTGAAAGAAGTGAGTAACTTATCAGCTTAACTTATATTATGATAGGATGCCAGTGTGGCGGAACTTCAACCCGGTATCGTTTTTACTATAAATAGGGAAATAAGAGAAATTACGTGTTGTCACGATAAATGTAATAAAGTCAATAATTCGAAAGTATTCCAAAAATAAACCTAAGTATAAAACTGCCAGGTGTGCCTATTAAACAACCATTAAGTTTCTACAGTTTTGTGCGGTCTCCATTTACTTTATTCTCCTTCGTCTTCCCTAAGGATCTTATGGGCCGCACATACAAGCTTCACCAAGTTTTACGACGAAGTGCGACTCGGCTGTCGGACTCGCGCACCGAGGGTTCCGTGCAACCAGCAGGCGGGCGAGAGAGCTAGGCGGGCGGGCGAAGCGAGAGAAGGAAACGTCGGTAGCTCGCGGTGTGAACCGAAGCATGTAAAAAGGTGAAACGATGTTCGCCCGCCTAGCTCACTCGCCCGCCAGCTGGCGGTGTGGCCTGCGCTTAACATTTGCTCTAACGAAAAGATAAACTAAATTTAGGAACAACCTTATCGTTGCGTTTTCGAAATGACAATTCTTTTTTCGGTTAGCTGACGCCATCTATTAAATTTGTTTAAACGCCTTGCAGAATGCGAGCAGTACAGTCGCGGCGTGGTGCAGACCGTGGACTTCATCCCGCTGCTGCCGGACCCCGACACCATGTCCATATCGGCGTCCAAGTGCGAGTACACCGGGGTCGAGCTCATTGTGGGCGGGGAGAAGGCCAGCTTGGGGGAATTCCCGCATATGGTTAGTAGTTTCAAAAGTCAAAGTCAAACTTTATTGCAAGTAAGCACGTTGTGTACATTTTTGCACGTCAACATATTTTTGTACATTTACACCACTTTGCAAGGAAAAGGTGCCAACGCTGAGGAGAAAAAGTGGCAAAAAAACTCTCAGCAGCACATCTTTTAAAATAATAATAGTGACACAATTACTTAATAACTCGGTATTACACAACTATTACTATTGTTAGTAATCTACACTTTATCCCTTATGCGGAACCGGCGACTTCTGAAAGGACTTTATCCCGCCAGTAGATGCCCGGAGTCGCCACCAATTCTGCTATTATTAGTTTTATTCGGTTCCGGGGATTTGTGTCCCTGTGGGGGTTACTCCCTTGGACAAGGAGAAACTTCTTGTGGCTGTGGCTCCCCTGAGCGAGAGAAACAAAGATTACATTCCTATAATACAGGGTTTCTTAACGTGGGGTCCATGGACCCCTTAGGGGTCCGTAGCATGTGTGTCAGGGGTCTGCAGTAGGTCAGTCTAAAAATATTGCCTTGCCTTGTCGAAGACTGTCCCACAATGTAACGTGCTCATTGAGGCCAAACAGCAGCAACCTTCTCATTAACGTAGTAAGTGTAATAAAAGTGCAAATAAAAGACTTTTTTTATTTCCAAAAATATTTATGGCTGGGGTCCGTGGAATAGTTTAAATTGTGAAAGTGGTCCGTGACTGCAAAAAGGTTAAGAAACCCTGCTATAATATATCAAGTATTTATGGCTGTGTGAGTCCACTTAGTTCGTCATTTGTCGACGTTATAGGTACAGATGGGCGTACCCCAGGTTCTGGGCAAATCAGATTTTTTATAAGCCAGGTGCTGTAGAAAGAACGAACGCGCCGCGTAATTTTTAGTTGTAAAAATATTGTATTGCAAACAAATGGCAAAAAATTCGATTTCTTAATTTTTATCGATAAAAGTACTAGATAAGATACTTAGTAGGGACGTCAACATTATCCCCCCCTGCCCCTACCTGGGTACGCCCATGGGTACAGAATATTCATAAGATATAATAGTCTTCTCTCTTTCTCCAGAGGAGTCGCCGTAGAGTCGTCACCCTGGGTATACGCGTCTTCTTTTCTTCCTCCAGAGGAGTCGCCGTAGAGTCGTCACCCTGGATGTCAGCGTCTTCTTTTCTTCCTCCAGAGGAGTCGAAGTAGCGTCGTCACCCTGGATGTCAGCGTCTTCTTTTCTTCCTCCAGAGGAGTCGCCGTAGCGTCATCACTCTGAACGAAGCAGCTCGACAGTCACTTTCACTCCCAAGCTTGTAGCGAGAGACTCGTCTTGATAAAAGCTTGAAACACCAGATCTTGCTCAAATTATCCAACAAAATCACCATACTGTCACTCGCGAACATTTTCTGATTAATTTAACGTGATATTCATGTTTCGGCAGTCTCGGCCAATGCCACTTCGATAAGGGGGCTGTAGTACTTAGGGCTAGCGTACAACAGAACGTCGCCGTGTACCGCGCCGTCCGCCGGCACGAATGTTGTCCGCCTGTGACCGGCGCCGGCCGACATCGTGCACCGGTAGACGGGGCCGGCAGACGCCGTGACACGCTGCGCCATGCGACGGCACGGCGCCGCGCCGTGACGTTGTACGCCGGCCCTTACCTATAGAGGACTCAGCCTCGGTAATCCCAAATAGCTTTAATATAAAACCTTTGTCTCCAGACAGCAATAGGCTGGGCTAACAGCGAAGGAGGCTATTCCTTCAACTGCGGCGGCAGTCTCATCAGCCCGCGCTTCGTGTTGACCGCGGGCCACTGCTCGCGCGACCCCCGCGCGCAGAACCCCGCGCCCGTCGTGGTCCGGCTCGGGGACCAGAACATCGACCCGGCGGTGGCTGACGGCGCGAGGCCGGTCGAGGTAACACAGCTGAATGAAAGACTATGCGCGCTGACACTACGTGTATAGCCGTTGCTATCTGGCACACAGCTTGTAGCAATTGATTCTTACCAGGCGCCACGTCTTAGCGATACGCTTATATGACAGTGATAGTTGCATTACCAAGATTCGACTTGGCCGCGTCAGAATTTGCTATACTCAGTGTCAGAAGTTCAGTACCGTCTTTACCATAAGGGCACACGGGGCCCGTGCCCAGGGCCCCCATCCTCACGGGGGCCCCGAAAGACCGATATTACACTTTACAATTTATTTTATATTTTGAACCATTTATATTTCAGCTGCACTAAGTATTACCTCCAACATTTCTAAGTCGAAATGTTAATTGGACACCACAGGGCCCTTACCAATTCAAATTTTCACTGTTTAGAAGAAAAACGAGCAGGGGCCTTTGGGGTGCTAGCTTCCTGGAAATTTACCATGAATGTGACGACCTTAAAGTAAGCTAATTAAGGACGTCATGGTACCCAATAACAAAGTATTATTGAAGTAATCCTGCTATAAGACTTCATGGTAAGGCCCGCTCAGTTATTCTTCTAAACGGTGAAATTTTTAATTTTTTGGCATCCTCTTTTATTTTCCAACAGGGCCCCATATTCTTGTGTACCCAAGGGCCCTGGAATTGCCTAAGACGGCCCTGCTACACTCAGTGTCCTTCCTCCATTGCCATTCTTAACCTAATGGCATTAAAGTAGGCTTGCGCATAGTAGTTCGTGATCACGAGCGGTCAGTTTAGGTCGCTCCTCCTCGGCGAACTAGTTCGCTCTTCTAGTTCGTCAGCTCCCGTCGCGTTCCGCACCAAAGAAAGGCACGAGGCCAATTCTCGAAAAAAAAACGATATGATATCACGGTTTCTGTCACGCTCTTTCAAAGGCGTTGATTAGTAAGAGCGAATGCGACAGAGAGAATATCACAATCGACATGCAGCAGTGTATTAGTTATTTAATAATACTTACTTTTATAAACACTCTCTATGACAAGTGAGTGAACTAACGAACTAAACGGCGAGGGATCTGTAAGCTAGTTCGCGTAGGTCGTCTGTCGGAGCGCTCTAACGAACTAGTTCGTTCACGAACTACACAAGACTACAATAAAAGGATTTCGATTTTTGTTTCTTCACCACGATTCAGTTACGATCTTGTTTCCAATCTCTTCTCCCGCAGGTGCCAATAAAGTCAATCCACCGCCATCCGGAATACAAGCCACCGCAGCGCTACAACGACATCGCTCTCCTCGAGTTGGCAACGGACGTAGACTTTGAAGCCAACGTGCGTCCCGCTTGCCTCTGGACCAGCCCCAACTTCGGGAGGCATACCAAGGCCATTGCGACTGGATGGGGGGTCACGGATACTCGTAAGTTTACGGAAGATGGAGTCAATTGATATTCAATAAGACCGCTGAATATATCCTGGGCAGTGGCGTAGCGTGGACTAATTTAGACGTGGGCGAAGGTGCATCAGCGAGGCCCTTTTCTAATTTCTTTCATTGCATTATCATTTGCAAAACGATAAGTTTTCACCAAAATCGGGGAATCCCCAAAGACATAGATAACAATAATAGATTTTTTCAAGGTTAGGTACTAGAAAGGAAGGTTGGGACAAGTTTTGTGTCGCTGGTCTCTTTTTTGTCGCAGGTAATTTTTTTTATGAGAATACTGCCATACCTGGGTCTGAAGTAGATACTTAGCTCAGCGAGCTATGGAAAGAGCTATTTATTATTTATTTATTTTATTTTACATTTTGGAATTCCAACAGCTGTACAGTACAGTCCTCAGCGTTGGCACCTTTTCCTTGCAAAGTGGTGTAAATGTAAATTCAAAAATATTTTGACGTGCAAAAATGTACGCAACGTGCTTACTTGCAATAAATAAATTTTACTTTGACTTTTGACTTTGATGTTTTACAAAAACAATTTTTCAACGCAGCCAGTAATAGGTATTCGTAAATAAATACTTGATATGAAAACCTTATAAGCTAGAGAGAAAAAATAACAAACAAACAAAAAAGGATTAGCGTTATTGTCCGGTATCATAAGTTGTCGCTCGCGCTGCGGAACAGGTCCAGCTCCTGGCGGACGCTTGCTAGTTCGTTGAGTGACGTACTGACTCTAAGGAAGAATGAGTTGCGGCGGTAGTTAGTGCTCGCTGGCAGTCTCACTAGGGGTATGCTGTGTCTGACAGGTAATCTAGATGGTATAGGTATGTTGCTTTGATGGCATAGGTAATCTAGATTGTATAGGTATATTGCTTACTTAATAAATGAATAAATAAAATGTATGTTAACATTTTCCAGCAATGAGGGACAATCTATTGTATCATCAAGTATTTTAGTAAATATACAATATCGGCAATTTGCCTTCTTTTGGCTAAAGGTAGGAAATGATACCTTTTACATCGCGTCTCGTCTCGTAGCCATGGTCACGTCGCTTACATTTAAGGTATCTGAGAAATCGTTTCTGGATGGATTCTATGAGGTTAATGTGCACTTCATATTGAGGGTTCCATACCACCGAAGCATACTCAAGTATGCTGCGCACGTATGAGCAAAACAACACCTTAATCGGCTTTAAGCTTTTGAATCTAGATGTAGACCTAATTACAAACCCGAGAGATCTGTACGCTATGCTTGCCATTTCTCTGTTAGATAGAATAAGAAACGAGTATATCCGCCAGAAGACAAAAGTGGTTGACATTGCTCATAGAATCAGTAAACTGAAGTGGCAGTGGGCTGGCCACTGCCACTTCAAAGCTGCAGAAACTGACGCCCCCTGTATACTTTTATGTCTTCTTCCATTAGCAGTACTTCCGTTTCCAGGTACAAGAGAGTCGTCCAAAGAGCTCCAGAAGGTGTCACTGTCGCTTCTGCAGAACGAGTACTGCGAGCCGCTGCTGTCTGCCAGCAAGAACCGCAACTGGCACGGCTTCGAGCCGACGCAGGTGTGCGCGGGAGAGCTGCGCGGCGGGAAGGACACGTGCCAGGTGATTGTAGTGGCATCTAAGGGCAGCTGCCCCTCCTTGCCCCTACCGGGTACGCCCATGGCGACATCTTCCAGTGCAGTTACTCAAATTGATGTCTAATTGCAGTTAGAAATCATGTTTTTAATTGATGATTGTTTCTTATAAAGCGACAAAAAAAATATTAAAAGATAATATAAGTATCTTTAACGACTTCCAGGGTGACTCCGGCTCCCCTCTCCAAGTCGCGTCGAGCGACAACCAGTGCATATTCCACATCCTGGGCATCACGTCCTTCGGGCGACGGTGCGCTGAGAGCGGCCAGCCAGGGATCTACACCAGGGTCGCCAGCTTCGTGGACTGGATCGAGAGCGTCGTCTGGCCGGGGGAATAGTCTAACACAGTGGTTCCCAACCAGTGGTCCGCGAACCATAAGCTAAAATATATGGTCCACGAAAGATTTTTGATGCTGTTAATTAATGACACTTGAATTTTACGATTAGGTACGGAAAACAGAAGTTCAAAGGTAACGCTTGCAGTACGATTTCAATTCTTACGACGCAGATAATAAGAACGGTCCAATGTGTTAAGGGGCTGCCTTGAACCAACTAGCGCCGCCAATCTTAAAAAAATTCCAATATAATCAATTCCATTAAAAAGCTATGTAGGTACAAAATGTTTATTACGATAAAAGCTTATTTATAACGTGATTCAATTTCGCTAAGTTGTAGTTCTCAAATATGCCAACAACAGCCGTTTTTGGCATATTTGAGACAACTTAGCTTGTCGCAATATGCCATGTATTGTATATTGAAAATAGTATTTATCCTAATAAAGATTGTGTACTTACATAGCTTATTTGAGACAACTTAGCTTGTCGCAATATGCCATGTATTGTATATAGAAAATAGTATTTATCCTAATAAAGATTGTGTACTTACATAGCTTTTTTAATAAAAATGATCAATTTGGAAGATATTTTTTTTAAGATTGGCCAAGTCACGCCTTTAATGCGACGAACCGTACATTTGCTGTGCTTTGGGCTGTACACACGAAGACAGAAAAGGATAACGGGGGGGACTCAATAAGGTTGAGATTTGTCTAACAACGAACATTTATCTAACAGTGAGAAAATCATGATAGGTCAAGTAGCTTTTGAGGTAATCTCAACCTTAAAAAATTTCCTTTACGCTTTTCTACTTAAGACGTTGCTATTAAAGTATGGCGGTTTATTTATTAACCTTGTGGTCGATGTTAATTATAACGAAATCACAGTGTTTTGATATTTTCTTGCATATGCGCTATGCGAAACGAAAATCTAAATGATAAATGGAGAAAAATTCAAACATGATTTCTAACTGCAAAGACATGAATTTGAGTAATTGCACAATTACTGGATAGATGTCGCTACCGTCCCTCAGACGAGAATATGGAGACAAAATTCACGATCTTGTTACGAATCACGATGGCTCTGTTGGAATAGAGCGTGCCACGGAATGGCGAGGTCCCGGGTTCGTATCCCGGTCGTGATGAAAATTTTTCTCCATTTATCATTTAGAAATCACAGTGGTCTCTGGTCAAAAAAAGGTTGGGAACCACTGCTCTAACACAATGTGAAATAGGGGTTTCACATGTAACAATCAAGTGTAACACTTTGGACCGTTCTTATTATCTGCGTCATAAGAGTTGAAATCGTGCTGCAAGCGTTAACATTGATATGCTGTTGTCCGTTTGTACTTATTGAGAAACCCCCCTGAATACTTTTCTAAAATTAATTAGAAATAGGTATTTTTAATTAAAATATGATCGATTTATTGTCATCATAAAATAGAATACACTTACTTACCACATTTGTTTTATTCTTAATCTATTTCCAATTTTTATAATAAAATGGCTGAGTCTATTCGCAACCGGTCGCTCTGCTTGTCTATGGGAAAAACAGCAGTGTTGCCAGTGGAAAAAAATCGAAAAATAGCAGTGTTGTCAGTGGAAAAAATTGCAAAATAGCAGTGTTGACAGTTGAAAAAAATGAAAATGTTGCCAAAATTGATTATTTTATGGCCTTTTTTGGCCAAATTCATACCATTGACAAGATAAAGTACCCGCTGGAAATAGCCACCATACATTGGGATTTGTATGAGCTGTTCAAATTTCCCGCAAATTTGCACAGATTAGAAATCACCGAAACGAAACCGGAAACGAAACAAGTTTGTTTTGCAGTTTTACATATTTCATCAAAATCTTGAAACGGCGGATTTTCTATTCGATTGATTACTCGAAATAACTTGAGATTGTCGAAAATAGGAGAGCATTTTATATATGACACACGTGATTGGGATATTTTCCAACAGTTTCTAATGTGTGAAGGATATGTGTGTGGAGCAAGTGCTGGTCATCGGCGGTGATAGTCCTGTATCTGGATGACGGCAGTCCTTCACAGTAGCAGCAGACCTGTCTCTGTCGTTATCCTTCTAGACTGGCACAAAACGTCCTACCGAACCAGCCAAGAATACCATCACCCGCAGGACAACCAAACTAACCAAGGAGGCCTTCAAAGTAGTTGGAATTGGAAACGTTCGTAGTTTGTGAAGTGATTAGAGAATGGTGACCCCTAACAAACTCCATAGATCAAGCAATCAAATGCCATGAGTGTTCGATAGAAATACATGACAAATTGTGGGCCAGCAATGTCTTCTCATGCCAAGAGTTATCTCTACGACCATACCAATAAAGGAAGACTATGGTATTTGAGGTAAGTAGTAATTATAAACTATAAGGTATGGGTGGGTCAGGTGTGTAACATAACACATGTGTTAAATTCCTTATATGACAACCTCGCATTATTCATATTTAGGACAAAATAAACATCTAGGTACTTCTAATAAGTTTGTGCAGAGACTCTCGCCTCGTTAAAACTCTTAAGGGTCTCTTGCAATATCGAGATAACCCTGGGTTGAGAGAACTCCATACATTTCGCTCACGTTAAGTCGCTAACCCTTGAAGAATGTGTAGGTTTTCCGTCAGTATATTTAGGAAATATTAACTGGATTTGCTAGATAATATTGATTGATAAATAATATTCTTCATTGCAATTACACAAATATATAAATAAAGGGTGGGATATACAATAATATCACAACTTATCGCTGAAAGTGATCTCTATTTTCTCCTAGACAAGCGTTGAGAAAGAAATGTGAGAATGAATTAAGTAGCTTATGGTTATTTAAATTCATTTATTCACAAAATTTAAAATAATTAAAATAGGGTAAATAGAACATTACAAAAGGTACACGTCGTCGTGCAGCTCCCCTCCACAGAGCATCGTGCCGAGGACGCTGGCTGCATTACCTCTCTGTATGGCCAGGCTAAGCCTTTGCGAGAGGTATGCGCCAGCCCTCAGGTCGCCGGAGGCGTGGATCAGCCTGGTCGAGATTGCATGTACTATTTTTTTGGTGTCAGAGGACCACGGGCCCATCGTTTCTACGGCAAGCGCCGCAAACTCATGGTGGTCAGGTGACAAACATGAGTATTTGCGGCGCTTGAGTATCTGGGCATATTATTATCTGGCTTATGGTTCAAATTGTCATTTATGTGTCTTTTTAATTTGAGCTGATAATAATATAAATTTAATATTCTTTATTGCAATAACATTACACAAATACATAAAGGTTGGGTTATATTACAAAAGAATCACAACTTATTGCTGAAAGTGATCTCTCCTACAACCGTTGCGAGATAAATGAGAGGATGAATTATGTAGCTGATTGTGCAGTATTAAATTGTCATCTATGTGATTTTGATAAGCTGATAATAATGTTATAATTTTGTTACAGTATGCGTAAAATGTGAAAAGGTGATGAACGGGTCACTTCGTGAGATAAGAAAGACAAAATGGACAAGAGACTCATGCGCGGCGTTCTTGGGATGACAAATACTGAAAAGGGACACCAGTGAGGAGACTTTGAGAGGATGCCGAATCCTAGAAAGAGAGTAACGGCCACAATTGATTTGTTTAAATATAATTTTGATTTCAATTTGTTATTGACTTTTATTATAATATACATTAAGTACCCATTTCTTGTATGGTATACCCAGAGAAATAACTCTGAGATGGTAATTCAACGTCTCTGTTCATTTACAACTCAAAGATTTCCTTGACGGAAGTGCTACAAGCATGAATGCTCTATGGAGAGAGCCTAAAGTATATTTTGTATGGGGGACAGGGTTCTGCCCTTGAAACAGTGCTTTCACTCTCATGCATCAGAAAAAGCCATCTGTTTTTATGTTCGATTTTTATTGAAAAATTAAACAATGGAAAAGCAAGAGCAGTGTCGGTTATGCAAATATTGGAGTAATCCGCAAGATGTTCCTTGCTTCATATCTACATGCAGTTGGTTTAGTATATAAATTATTATTATTACTTATGCCTAAAATTACAACAATTTAATTAGACAAACACTTCAACTGACTACCACTTGACATAATACCACTACAATACTGGATATGTGTTTCAATTTCCTATTATACCATATTTCAATTAAACTAGTTGTGTTCCTCTAAATGACAATGTAATTAGATAAGATAAATATTCTTTATTGCAAAAAAGAAAAGAATTACACAAGAGAAAAGGCTAATATCGTTAATATTACAATTGGTGGTCTTAATTAGGTACTTTTAATGACAGCCTCTGATGTTGTATTGCCTATATAACTTTTATCGTCAATTACTACAGCTTTTGTTCTTAAACCAGACTTCTCCAGTTCCAATGTGGACAATGCAACTTGAATGGTCATATAGAATAGAATAGAAATATCTTTATTAGGCAACAAAATCCGGTCTTAAATAAATACAAACATATGTGAGTAATTAACTGTACAGATATGTTAGTATACGTCAGTATATACTCCACCTATGTGAGTAGGTAGGTATATACATTGTGGTTTTTGATGCTAAAAGGCCCCACGCTCAGCATAATGCTGACGGAGCTGACTCCGCCGAGCGCTGATTTTCAGCGTGGCCCCTTTCCTTAAACTAAACCCACCCCGTGTCCCTTTATTGTGTCTGTCTACAAACTACAACACCGATAGACTCATCGCCGACCACACCACTTATTCCTACCACGACCTGTGCCGCACCACACCCTACTTGCGATGACGATTTCTTTAGAAATTTAGATTTAGTACCGCAGAAAGTATTTTTAAACTCTGTTTCCTGGTCTTGTAGAACTACTTTTTTATACAAAGTTTTAAATGATTTTATATTTGTCATCGCACGTATGGGGGGCGGTATGTCGTTCCATATCTTCGACGCTGCGTATTTAAAACATCCCTTAAATCCTTTGCTACCATGTTTAGGGATGAATAGGTCATCTTTGTAGACAGAGCGCACATTTCGGCCATAGCAGTCTCTACACCACTTCAATTTATCATACAGGTATGTCGGTAATCTGGACTTGATTATTCTATATGTGAAACCAGCATAGTGCACCTTTCGTCTTTCTGTCATCTTTAGTATATTCGCACTTACCAAGAACGGAGTAATATGGGCTCTCTTCGGGACTTCAAATATAAACCGTGCACAGGCGTTTTGTACTCTTTGGACCGACTTTTCTGTTTTCTTATGTAGGCGCGGTCCGTAGACTACATCGCCGTAGTTGAACAGTGAGAGAACCAGTGCGTCGACGAGAGTAGTACGTACGTCCTGAGTCAGATAACGCCTTATACCGTACAGGATTTTAAGCCTGTGGAACGCATTTCTGGCCTTTTGCTGTATATGATGTTCAAATCGCAGCTCACCATCCATCCATATACCTAAGTTTTTTGCAGAATTTGCTCGTTCAACCCTTGATCCATTTATTAGGATTATTGGGTTATGATCAGATATAGTCTCTATTTGTCTTTTTGTTCCCAGTATAATAAATTTTGATTTGTTAGGGTTTAAAACTAGCGTATTGGCATTTGCCCATTGAAATATTTTATTTAGGTCACTGTTAATTTTGAGCACTGCTGCATGTGTTTCCTGCGGCTTGAAAGAGTAATATAGTTGAGTATCGTCGGCATATAGATGTGTGGAGCATGCACTTACATTATTGACCAAGTCTGCTGTGTAGATAATGAATAAAATTGGGCTCAATATAGAACCTTGTGGAACCCCTCTTGTTAATGGTTTGATTTTGGACCCATCCTTGTTTCCCTTTTCATCTTCACATATTACCTGTTGACTCCTTCCATTCAGAAAGGACTCAAACCAATGGCAGGTGTCATTTGAGAACCCGTAGTACGCCAGCTTTTTAAGTAAGAGGTCCGTGTTTATACAATCGAACGCGCGTGAAAAGTCCAAAAGCACCAAAACTGAGCCACAGCCCTCGTCTGATGCGGTTATGATATCATCCGTGACATGGCATAGTGCTGTGTCGGTACCGTGACCCGGACGAAATCCTGATTGTACGTGTGGCAGAATGTTGTGTTTATCCAGGTATCCCATTAACTGACGCTGAACTACACGCTCCACGATCTTCGACAAACAAGGTAGTAAGCTTATTGGTCTAAGGTCCTTTAGTGAGTTTACAGTGTTACCTTTTGGTAGGGGTTTCACCAAAGCCAATTTCCACATCTCAGGAAAAATTTTCTGTGATAAAGACTTGTTTATAATAGATGTGATAATGGGAAGTGTAGTGTCCAAAGTAAGTCTGATCATATCGATGCTTAGGGAGTCATGACCAATTGCATTTGTTTTTATGGAGTTAATGATTTTCAGAACCTGCTGTTCACTAGTTGGCTCCAACTGAAACGTTAAACCAGGTAAGTATACATTTTTATCAAATATCCTCATCACATCCGGGTCACATTTGTCATGGCCAGGTACATCCAAAAAGTGATTATTTATATGGTCTGGTTTATTTAAAGCGTGCGGTAGTACGTCACTGCACGGATCATTAAAAATGTGGGTACGTCTAAGGTGGTTCCACATCTTGCGCGAGTCCTTAGCGTTGTTGTTGACGAAGTGCGTGAAATAAGCAGTTTTCTCATGTCTAATAGCTGACGTTGTCAAATTGCGCAAACTTCTGTAATATTCAGTGTGAGATTCTACATTCGTTTTCATGGCTCGTTATCATATCATATCATATCATCACCGGGGTCCATTATAATAAGCATCTTCAATGACTCCATTCTTGCCATGGCAGTTGGGAGTCAGTGTACAGTACATCCGGTCAAATCCAAGTTTTCAAGACTTGCCATTCTGTCCAACTAGTCTATCCAGGCACACACATCAATGTATTTGTTATTCTTCAGACTCAACCATTTCAGAAAATTGAGACCGCTTAGGTTCTGTATTCCCTCATACCGAATGCCATTGTGATGGAAGTTTGTGCAGTCCACAGCTTCTATGAAGTAGCCATCAGTAGATCCAATCTTTCGAATTTTTCAATCTGAAAAAGGTCAACTTTAAGTATAAATATGTGAGATTTCATAACTCCTGTATCATATATTAGTATATTTGAAATTTATTTCTATTTCACCTTACAGATACAAGTTATATTTATAAAAACGAACCTGACAGCGCAGTGTCGATATGTGAAGAAATGTACAGCAGCTAAATTTGAACCAAGAGACGAAAGAGTTCTGGCAAATATTTCTGATTCTGTATCTCCTGGACCACCTTCATGCTCGTCCACCAATCTTTCACTGTTTGGACGTCCATATACGGTAGCGTAGTCTTTGCAATGCATTCATTATTTCTGGGCTAGGATTTTTCCGCGTGAACAGTGACAGTTTACTGGACCATTCGTTATCACGCTGTATCCAGGGCTTTCTCCATTCGGGATAAGGCTTTCCATGAACGGTTTGGGGTTGTTTGCCTTCCTCATCTTGTTGATAAATTGATTTTTTGGTACCTTCGGGAGGTTATGTAAAGGTATAGCTGACCGGGTGGTTCGTCCGTAGACAAAAATAAACACCGCGATAAACTTTGCACTTCTTTAATAGTGTAAATCAAACTTGTGTACAGAACGCGAATTACAATCAAACGTGTAGACTGAGAAAACGATTAAACGCAACGACGCGTCTCCGCACGCTCCGCAACCGATCGTCAATTGTTTTAAGATCTTCAACTGTCCCATTCGAATGCGGCTGCGCAGTAGCGCGCGGGCAGGCGTCGCGCGCGTTGAGGGCGCTGAGGTGCGGCCCTAGTGCGGGGAACGGTGGTAGGGATGTCCCTTGTCGCTACAGTCTCCCCCTCCAAGCCACACGTACGACTCGGGTGGGGATTGGCCTCTATTGGTCGACCCCGTCTCCTGGGATGCTCGATAGCATCGTCTTCGCCTATATAGGGAGTAAGGGAGCTGCTATGGTACCGACCCTTAATAATCCCGTTACGGTCTTCCACTTCAAATGACGTGGGAGACAGTACACGACGTATGAGGTAAGGCCCTTCACGTCGCGGAGCGAACTTACTAGTAAAACCCTTGGAAGACTGACTAAGTAGATGACAATCTACCAATACTAGATCACCCTCAGCATACGGAGGAGAAGGTCGACGATTTTCGTCGGCAACAACCTTCCGACGGTCCTGCTGTTCCTGGATTCGCGTGCAAACATCCTGATATACGCGGGAAAAATCCTTAAGGTAGGGTGTGAACTGCGGTAAGTAGTTGGCCTGACTTAGAATTACGCGAAAGTCATCTTTGACGTCCATAGGAGAGCGCAATTCTCGAGCGAAAGTCAGGTAAGCAGCAGTCTTTCCAGTTCCTTCGTTGTAAGCTGTATTTAAAGCGAAGCGAACAGCTGGCAACGCTTCTGACCAACGGCGGTGTTCTTGCCCTACAATGATAGCCAGCATCTGTTTAAGCTCTCGGTTCTTCCTTTCGGCTGGATTAGCCTCTGGGTGATAGGCAGGTATGAGATTCTGATGAATTCCAAACACGTACGATAACTTTTGAAAAATGGCGGCGACGAACTGAGGTCCATTATCGGAAATAATCCTCCGCGGGAAGCCGTATCTAAGAAAGACTTCCTCTAAAATTACCTTGGCACAGGTTTCCGCGGTGGCGTCGACTAATGGGAACAACTCGACCCAACGACTCGCCGTATCCTCGACCAAGAATACCCATCTTTCCCCCTTTTCATTTTCAGGGAGTGGGCCGAATAAATCTATGGCGAGAACTTCAAAACGACGATTAGGAACCGGCGTCTGGAGCAGTCCGGCGGGCTTGAGATTCGTCGGCTTATATCGCTGGCAGGCTTCACATGTCTTGAGATAGCGTGCCACGTACGATCGCATATTTGGGAAATAAAATCTTTCCCTAATCTTCCTCAGGGTGCGTTCTAAGCCCAAATGTCCAGCAGTCGGCGCGTCATGCATTTCCTTCATCAACTCCTCGCGCATCGATTCCGGTACTACTAGCTGTGGCTCTTCAGATTCTCCATCTGGATCGCAACGATATAAAACGCCCTGTGAAAGGTAGTATCCACGATCCGTCCAACGTGCAGCAGAGTCGGGTGCATCCGCCTCAAAATCTAGAATGATTTTCTGCACATTCGGATCTTCCAGTTGTGCAATGCGAATTTCCTCTGGGCCTCTGTGAGGTAAGTCGATCTCCACCGGACAGACATCGCAAATGACCCCACAGGACCATTCACTGACCGGTCGACTCAGAGTATCCGCAACTACGTTCATCTTACCAGGTCGGTATTCGATATTCAAATTGTAGGCTTGGATCTTCAGCGCCCATCTGGCTAAACGACCACTTGGTGTTTTCAACGACATAAGCCACTTCAATGGCTGGTGGTCCGTTTGAACGCGAACTTCGGTCCCCTCGATATAACCTCGAAATCTCTCTAACGCCCAAACCACTGCTAAAGCTTCTCGCTCAGTGGTGTTATAATTGCGTTCGGCTGAGGTTAACAAACGACTGGCATATTCAATAGGTCGTTCGAGATTCGGCTCCGGGCCCTGCATAAGAACAGCGCCCAAAGCGTGAGCACTCGCATCAGTGCGGAGAATGAAGGGTTCTTCAAAATTCGGCTGACAAAGAATCGGGGCTGAGGTAAGCTTCTGTTTAAGAGTTACAAAGGCTTCGGCTTGTGCCTCTTCCCATCTCCAAACCTGGTTCTTCCGGGTGAGCTCCGTTAAAGGACGAGCCACGTCCGAGAAACTTGGAATAAACTTCCTAAACCAGGAACAGGTTTGAAGGAAGGTCCTGAGTTGTTTTAAATTCCTTGGCGGTTCCATATCCAAAACCGCCTGCACCTTATTAGGATCTGGTTCAATGCCTTGCGCGGAGATAACGTGACCCAAGTATTTAAGTTTCTCCCGAGCAAAGGCGCACTTTTTACGATTGGCCCTTAACTTGAACAGACGCAATCTGTCGAAGACCCGTTTCAGGTCCATTATGTGGGACGCGAAGTCGTCAGAAAGCACTAATATGTCGTCCAAATATGCTACGACCACAATATCTTGGAGCCCTGACCTGAAGCGGTCCATCAATCGCTGAAAAGTAGCCGGTGAGTTTTTCAACCCGAAAGGCATTCTGGTAAACCTGTAGGTTCCAAAAGGTGAAACAAAGGTAGTTTTGTCTTTATCTTCCGAAGTGGCGAGTTCCACTTGCCAATAGCCGGATTTCAAATCCAGCGAGCTGAATACTTGTTTCTTCGTCGATTGAAGCAGCTCGTCGATGAGGGGCAGCGGATAGTGATCGGTCTTGGTCACGGAGTTCAATTTCCGGTAATCCACACAAAATCGGACTTCTCCGTCCTTCTTCGGTACCATCACCACTGGCGACGTCCACTCCGCCTCTGACTCCTCAATTACTCCTTCTTCTAGCATCCTGTCGATCTCTCTCTTCATGATATCTTTCTTCGCCGGTGGAACCCGATACGGCGGAACAGAAATAGGGAAATGATCTCCCGTATCAATGCGGTGAACGGCAAAAGCGGTTGGCGCTCCCCCTAGCTCGAAGATATCCTGGTTTTGATTCAAAAGGTCTGACAACTGATCTCGCTCATTTGACGCCAAAAGTGTGCCCTCATCCTCGCGGAGCTTAATAGAAGAACACACGACGAGATCGCGTTCACGACCTTCACCTTCGTAGATGATGGGAAAATCGTCATTAGGGAATTGACGTAGTGACCAGCGATCACTACAAAAGTCAAGTACCATACCAGCATCCCTGATAAAGTTCATACCTAATAAAGATTCGGTAGCACCTGGCAAGACAATGAACACCGTAGGTACCACCATCCCTCGCACTTGCACATCTACTAAAGCGGTTTCGACATTTTGCGCTGTAACAGAACCATCTGCTAACTTAATTTCCGTATCTACATTTACAAACTTTTGGCCGTTCTTAAGCAAATGGTATCTTAAACTAACACTGGCGATAGAGTGTTTAGCACCGGTGTCGATTAGCACATCACCATGTTCACCAAACACGTTAACACGTAACACAGGGCGCACTCGCGGGTCTATGGGCTTAGCCCCTATCGCAGCAATTGACTGAGATGCGGATGTCGTGGCTCTCCTATCCCTACATGTATCGCACTTAGACCGGATGACACCTGGAGCCCCACAGCCGAAACACGTAATGCTCGGTGGGCTTGACACCACTCCGACAATCTGCGTCGCGGTTCCTACCGTGTCGGGGTTCCTGTTCAGTAACCTCCGACATGTGTCTTTGGTATGGCCAAATTGTTTGCAATATATGCATTTGTCTCTTGGCTTCTTCTTAACATTTCCATTGGAATCCGTATTCGCCGGGGATGGAGTAGTCACCTGATTAACTGGGGGTGTACGTTTGGGCTGACCTCCCGTATTCTTGGTGGACGAAGCGGGGCGCCCCTCATCCATCATCTCTTCCACTCGGCGGGCGAGATCTAACATCTCCTCAAATGTAATGAAATCCGTACGGCTCACCTTTTCCCTGATGCGGCGGTGCAACAAGCCGTATATCATATCCATCTGGACCTCCATGGAAAGCGCATTCCGCGGCAGCTGACTCAATAGCGCTCGCGCTTTGCATACAAATACGCTAGTAGGCTCATTACCTTGTTCATTCTCGAACAGACGCCGGTACACCTTAGGCGGTGGCAGTTTCATGCCATAGGTGTGAAATATAAGTTGTACAGCAACATCCCAGGTATCTACGGAGTGCTTTATACCCTTCCACCACGTTGCAGCTAGATCCGTTAAAAGCATAGGCAATCCTCTCAAAGCTATATCATCCGACATGCAAACACATTCTTTGTAAATAAGTATAGAGTCAATAAAAGCCTCCACGTCTCCAGAGCCATCGAAGCGTGTGGTACACCTAGCAAAATTGCCATGCATAGAAGAAGCGACCGTTGGTTGAGACGGCGCCCTTAACGCGTTAACTATGTGAGCAAGCTGCTGGTCAGTCATCACCATAGGTACAGGGGAAGCTGGCGTCGAAAAAGCAGGCGGAACCCGTGGGTTAGCAAAAGGCTCGTTAAGCGTAGACGGTGGCATATGACCAAAACCCGTAGTTGGTGCATAAGGTGCAGACTGTACATTATACTCATAATAGGATGGTACAGGAGCCACTGAAGCTGGATGCAGCGTTGTATGTGTAGGATATGTGTGCTGGGGTAATCCTGATCTGCCTTCATATCCAGGCGCAATATGCGGAAAAGGAGCAGTTCGCACCGATACAACTGGCGCGGGGGGGCATGCAGCATGCGCGTGCCAGCTGTACTGAGAAATCGGATGCGTGAAGGAAACTGCATCTCCTTTGGATGGCGCGGAAGCATATGATAAGGTAGGAAGTGATAATACTTGCGGCTCGACGTTTTCTGAAGTTACCGACATCGGAGGAGGGGTACGTCGTATCGCTCCAGTGCCTGGCAGGAACATGCCAAGCGCAGCGCTGTGGTCAGGGTCGGCTGAGTAGGCCGGCAGCGAGTGCGCGCCAAGCGCACCAGGTGATGCACCATCATCCGCTGACAGCGAGTACGCACCATGCGCACTGTACTCAGGCGGCGCCGCGGCCATGGTAGTGACCGGCGGCGAAGACATGACCGTGGTAACCGTCACCACAGGTACCTCGTTCAAATTGTTCTGGCTATTCGCTCTAGAACGCGTGATAACCATTTCACGAACACAGTATATACAAAAGTTCAGAACAAATAATTATTTAACAGAAAAAGTTCGAATAAACGACTTTAAAATATTTGTTCGACTTAATCGTTCAAAACACGACAAAAACACTAGGTATGAATAATTGTCCGAAATTCACCCTGTATACGTTAATTTTGAACGAAAAGCAAAAGTACACCCTGTATATACAATTTTCCGACAAAAAGGGAAATACACCCTGTATAAACAATTGTCCGAAAAAAAACACCGTGTATATACAAATGTTCAAAAACACAGCATTTCAATTGTCTAATATGTACACTATAAACACAAAATAATCACTCTGTCTGTTGTCCAATAACTGTGTACACTATACACTAAACTATACCTACAATGTTCCATAAGAAAAGTCCTCAACCTATGAACAGTTTTGATTGTAAATGTTCTATTTACAACAGGCACAGGGTACCAACACGAGTAGGTATAATATGTACACAGTTCTTAACGATTACACCAGTTCTAAACACAGTTTAGTCCACAAAACTGGCGACACAAAATCGTACGACAAAAAGTTCAACGAATTGGCGGTTATAGTTTATATACACAGATTTTAGTGATTACGCGGGTCGGCGAAACAAAAATCACTATGATTACACTATATACAAGACAAAATAACACGGCACTAGTTCGCAGTCGTGTTCTAAACACGGAAAAACTGCGACGAAAACTGAGCGTCGGTTAAAATTGTTCGGCCCCACGTTGGGCGCCACTATAGCTGACCGGGTGGTTCGTCCGTAGACAAAAATAAACACCGCGATAAACTTTGCACTTCTTTAATAGTGTAAATCAAACTTGTGTACAGAACGCGAATTACAATCAAACGTGTAGACTGAGAAAACGATTAAACGCAACGACGCGTCTCCGCACGCTCCGCAACCGATCGTCAATTGTTTTAAGATCTTCAACTGTCCCATTCGAATGCGGCTGCGCAGTAGCGCGCGGGCAGGCGTCGCGCGCGTTGAGGGCGCTGAGGTGCGGCCCTAGTGCGGAGACGCGTCGTTGCGTTTAATCGTTTTCTCAGTCTACACGTTTGATTGTAATTCGCGTTCTGTACACAAGTTTGATTTACACTATTAAAGAAGTGCAAAGTTTATCGCGGTGTTTATTTTTGTCTACGGACGAACCACCCGGTCAGCTATAAAGGCCTGAATGTACCGCAAATTAAATGCCATGTGATGTATGTGTTCAGAACGACCAGAAAACCAGAAAAAGATTATTATTACTGTAGTCTGTATCGTATACAATCCAATATCACAAAAAGGATAGAAACATTTTGTTTGCAATTGAATTTTGTAGCTTTTTTAATTTTTTTTGGTAAAACATAGGGATGCCCGATTCGAATCGATCTTATTGAATACGACCTTCGATTTTTTGAATCGATTCACGTGAATGCGATCTCGGCACAGATCGAATCGCATACCTTCTAGATCGGATGATCTTCTAGATCGGATGAAAAAAATCGAAAGATTGTAATTGTGAGGAACTTTGTGCCAAACATCAAAAAGGGCACAATATAGAAATTTCCACCATATCAGCTCTCAGACTTTAAAATATACTATTTACCGACACTCAAATATGTGCAAAAGCACTAATCGATGTCACAAATTAGACTGAAAACCGTAATTGACTAGATCCCGAACGTATAAGTTATTGCTTTTGAAATGCTATAATAGATGTTAGTGTAGGTAGTTGACATCCAGTAAATATATAGTATGAATAGAATAATAATAAAAATCGGTCATTTACCCCATATTTCGATATATTTTTGGGTACAAAACGATACGATTCGATCTTTGCGAAATCGATTCAAACCCATATGATTTAATCGCGAATCAATTCAATTAGTTACGATTACGATTCATTGCGATCCACAAGATCGATTTAAATCAAAAAATCGAACATCCCTAGTAAAACACTTCTTCCTTCTTAGAGGGACAGGCAAAGCCTACTAGAGCATACAGCCTAGTCTGATGTAATAAGAATGTCTGGGTTTTTATAAATACATACATATATACGAAGATCGCGGACATTTCTCCTGATTAATTTAACGTGATCATTAATCACTAAATGTCGCGGAAACTATTTAATTAGGATTTTCACAAAAAGTAGCTAATGACGTTTCGCGCGCTTAAACTTACACATTATGTACTTTGATGTGTAAAGGCGGATATGTTATTTTTGATCCCGAACGGTGGGTATATATATATATATAAATAAGAAAATAATGCAACAGACTTGGACGTATAAACTTGCAAGTCTTTTGCCCTTTCACAATCCATCCATAAAGAATAGTTTGACACTGACAGTTTTCTTTATAAATGTAGAAAAAAATGTCTATGGTCTTATTTGTAACCGATCCTCTAGATTGTTTATGGATATTGTCTATGGTTAAACCATAGACAATGAAGACGACCCGCTGGAAATAGCATCGCCGTAATAAAATAACAGAGAAAAGCGCGGGAAACCTTCGAATTTGGCGGTCGTGGATTTTGATTTTTTTGCTTTTAATTTAATTTTAACTGCATAAGGATCGGTATTTTGTAGATATTGTGTACAGTATTTTAGTTGCTATTATTTTTACGTAGTTTGTGTAAGTTTCCTGCTTGTTTGGTAAGTCCAAATATCTTTTACGATGGAGGAGCCGGAGGATCCAGGTGGGGGCATAGTCCCGGAGGCAGCGCATTATGTGACTGTCTCCAATAAGGTTGAGAGATGCGAATCGAGTATGGACACGGATGCGTCTATTAATTCTAAAGTATCCGAGGAAAAAATAAAATCCCGTAAACGCCGTGGTGTGTCACGCACAATTTGTAAGCAGTGCAGCCGAAAGAGGAAGAGACATTCAGATAAATTAAATAAAGATACCGATTGCCTCTGTCATTTAGAAAATATTTCTCAATCTCAACCCCTTGACGCTGTCAGCAATATACCACAGTCCAGCGATAATCGCTCGGCCAAACTTTTGGAAAACCAAGGCAAAACTGATACACCATTCATACCTGTTGGAAGAGCAATGTATACATCCACTGACGTAGCCCCATATGTAGTACATGTGCAAAAGGAACAGTCGTCTCCAAATGATTCCACGATCCTCCATCCTGTAACATTTGGTAGATTCCTCAAAACCAACACCATTAAGAATATAATTAACGGAAGCGTGAAAAGAATAGGCAGAAATAGACTATCATTATCCTTTTCGAACTATGACGATGCCAATTCATTTCTGGACAAAGATTGCCTTACGGCACATAAATACAAGGCTTTTATCCCGACTTTTAATGTCACTCGAATGGGTTTGGTTAGAGGAATTCCTGCTGATTGGTCGCCGGAGGAGGTCATGGACAATATCTCCGTTCCTGTGGGATGTGGAAAAATATTAAAGGTTAGACGAATAAAAAGAAAAACTGTTGTAAATGGTACAGCTAACTTTATTGACACTGAAACTGTAGTAATCACATTTGATGGACAGGTTTTACCAAAGCGTATATTTTTGTGCTATAATGCTCTACCTGTAGATCTCTACATATTCCCAACAATACAGTGCTTTAACTGCTGCCGCTATGGGCATGTGAAAAATCAGTGTAGATCAAAACCAATATGTTTTAAATGTGGTCAAAGTCATTCGGCTGAAAGCTGTGATGTTGATGAGGAATCTATTGCATGCTTCTTGTGTTCTGGTTCGCATTTCGCCATAAGTAAAAAGTGTCCCGAATTTGAAAGGCAAAAATGTATCAAACAATCTATGGCCCAGAGCTGCATATCCTACGTTGAAGCCTGTAAATTTCACCCTGCTGTTTCAAAATCATATGCTGATGTTGTGAGCTCACCTCCCAATAAGTTTAATATAAATTCTGTCATGCAGTTAGACAAATCACCTTCATCATCCCAAACAAAGACATCTTACAAAAAAACTGTTTTTATGAAACCACGTTCTCCAGCTAAAACGAGTCCTGGCTATGATCAGGCTGCCCACAGTTCTTTGGTTAAGGACTATAATGTCCCTGCTCCTGCATCTAATGGTTGTGCTTTAGCACAAGATAGCTCTTCTAAAGTGTCTGTGATGGATATCATCATTGCACTTATAAAATCTTTATCCAGTAATACTATACCGCCCAACGTTGCTCAAATTCTTGAAACTTTTGTTAATTCTTCACAACCCAATTATGGACTTACGGCCCAAGGTAATTCAGTGGAATTGCCGAAGTATCAATAATAAGAAAAATGAATTAATACACTTGATTAACAAACATAATCCTTTTATCCTTGCTATTCAGGAAACATGGCTACGGCCTGGGTTCTGCTTCAAGATCCCTGGCTACGCCTGTCTCCGAGAGGACAGATCAGATGGGTATGGTGGTGTCGCTATGCTCATCAGACATCCTCTTTCTTTTGTACATATTCCTGTCTCTCCTCACAATAATGGCTTCTCCATTATTGCTGCTTCTGTAAATAATGTATGTTTCGTTTCTGTATATATTCCTGATCCTTCATATAATATTTTTAGAGAACTAAGTGCTATTTTATCTACATTGCCTAGACCTTTTTTAATTCTAGGTGATTTTAATTCCCAACATTCTTCGTGGGGTAGCTCTCGAACCAATGTTGCTGGAGAAGATTTGGTGGAGATTATAGATTCTCTTAATTTATGCGTCTTGAACACTGGAGATCCTACACGACGAACAGCTCCCCATATCAACACCAGTGCTCCGGATTTATCCATTTGTTCTCCAAGCTTAGCTTCTTGTTTGAGCTGGGAAACTTTACCTTCCTCCTATGGAAGTGACCATATTCCAATTTTGTTATCTTTCCCGTATCACAGTAATAACAGGCAGCCACACAAGCGTTCACATCGTCTAAAATATAACCTTAATGACGTAGACTGGGATTTGTTTATGGAGCGTTTTGATCGTAAAGTTTCTACATTTCCTGACATATGTCATGGGGATGAAGTCGCATGTAATAACGTCATAACTTCAGCTCTTATAGAAACTGCGGATGAAACTTTCCCCGTCAAAAACGAGATCTCTGGATTTATTGCATCACCTCCGTGGTGGGATAAAGAATGTTCTGATGCAATTAAAGGAAGGAAAGAAGCAGAAAGAACATACTGTGAACATATGACTATTGAAAATTTTGATTTTTTAACAGATGTTACTTCTCAAACCCGCAAACTATTTAAAAAAAAGAAATTTGAGGGATGGCGAAATTTTTGTGCGGCTATTTCACCGGATACTCGACCTTCACTCGTTTGGAGTAATATTAACAGGTTCAGATCAGCATTTAGGGAATCCACACCAAATTCCATTCCTTCTTCGATAGCTAATAATTTTTTAGATAGATTGGCTCCTCCCTTTGTACCAGAAGAGGGTTCTAATGTTTCTCTTCCGCCTTCCATAAGTAATAACCAGACTGGATTAAATTCTCCATTTACTCTCAATGAGCTTCAAGGTGTTGTAAAGAATGTAAAGGACTCCGCACCTGGGAGTGATGGCATCCCATATTCTTTTTTTTCTCACTTAAGTGAATTTTCGCTATCTTATTTTCTAAAGCTGATTAACTCTTTAATGAGCACAGGCAATATTCCTCCGTCCTGGAAATCCCAAATAGTTGTGCCGATTTTGAAACCTGATAAACCTGTGTCTGAAGCCTCGTCCTATCGCCCCATTGCTCTTTCATCTGTTTTATTGAAAATTGCAGAGCATTTGGTCAAAAATCGTTTGGAATGGTACATAGAGTCGAAGTCACTATTGGCTGGTAGTCAATACGGATTCCGAAGGGCTAAAAGTGCCATAGATAGCATTGCAATATTTACTACTGACATCCGTATAGCTTTCTCTACCAATGCATCCGTGATCTCCGCCTTCTTAGATATAACGTCGGCTTATGATAACGTTGTTTTATCTATTCTGAGGACTAAACTTGAACGTTTAGATGTTCCGCTAATGCTCACTAATTTTGTTATGAATATTCTTTCAGAGCGATCTATCAGGTTAACTATAGATGATTCAGAAGTAACTAGATTTCTATGGAAGGGGCTTCCGCAAGGATCTGTGTTGAGTCCTTTACTCTATAATATATATACTTTTGATTTGGAAGATTCTCTGAATGGTTACGTTAATGTTCTCCAGTATGCCGACGATTTACTTCTTTACATTTCTGATCATTCTATCCATAAAGCTTGTGAATCTCTGTCTACTGCCCTGAGTTTACTCAAAACCTGGTTGGATAATAATGGCTTGGAGCTATCTAGTTCCAAAAGTACCATTGTTTTATTCTCTAGGATGCGAAATCCTCCCCCAACTATTATTTACTATGATAACAATATAATACCTGTTAAAGATTATACAAAGTTTTTAGGAGTTATTCTAGATTCAAAGCTGACCGGTCTCCAGCATTGTAACTACATTGTCACTAGATGTGAACGTTTATTAAATATGCTCCGTTGTCTTTCTGGAGTTTGGTGGGGAGCCCACCCATTCTGTTTAAAACTTTTATATAATGCAGTGATAAGAAGTGTTTTGGATTATGGCACTTTTTTATTGGAACCAGGATCCGTTGCTGGACTTAAGAAGTTAGATAAAATACAATCAAAAGCCCTTCGAATTATATTAGGCGCAATGGGGTCGAGCCCCATTAATGCTTTGCAAGTAGAGTGTGGAGAACCTCCTTTGCAACTCCGCCGTCAATACTTATCTGATAGGTTTTTATTCCGATCATTACAGTTTAAATATCACCCTCTTTATCAGAAACTTATCTCTCTGTCAGAACATGTCGATTCATCTAGATATTGGACGCACAAATCCCCACCGAATCTAGTCAAGAGTTTAAAAAATTTTATGTCTATTGAAGCACCTACGCATCGTTCGTCACTTTTTCCATTATTTTGCGCAGACTATAATGCTTTAATAATTAGTCCTGATACTATCCTTAATATGGGCATTGATAAGAATGACCAGCATGCCAGGGTAAATTTTTATTGTGCGGCAAATGATAATTGGCAGGGCTACCAGTACATTTATACTGATGCCTCCAAGCATGCCCCAACTGGATGTGTTGGAGTTGGGGTATTTCATTCACAATTTGGAATTGTTCAAAAAGTTAAACTTCCTCCAGAAACGTCTGTATTTACTGGCGAATGCTTTGGAATTTTTAAGGCTATTGAGTATGCACTCCTTCTAAAACTTAAAAAAACCGTAATTTTTTCTGATTCCATGAGCGCTTTGCAGGCTTTAACAAAGTACCCTTTTATATCCAAGCCTGTTTTCCCTATAGTGATAGAGATCAAACAACTGCTTCATGAATGTATGTTAAAGGAACTCGTTATTTCATTTGCTTGGGTTCCTAGTCATCGTGGTATCAAAGGAAATGAAAGAGCGGATCACTTGGCCAACGAGGCTGTTGTGTGTGGGGACCTATATCCATACAAAAGCTTTTGCCATGACTTAGCTACTCTTCCTAGGTCATTTCTTAGAGATTCATGGAAGGATACTTGGGATAATAGTGTTCAATTTAAAGGAAAATCTTATTATAAAATACAGCAACTCATTCCAGTTAAACCTTGGTTTTTCAAATTTAAATATAGTAAATCAGTTACAACTACAATTATTCGCATGAGATTGGGGCACGTTTGTTCCCCAGCTCATCTGGCCAAACTTAATATTGTAGATAGTGCCATTTGTGAGTGCGGCCTTGACCTTGGCGATATAAATCACATTGTATTTGCATGTCCGTTATACGACCACTCGCCTCTCTTCGACCGTTTAATTTCACGTAATATTCCTCTCCCCGCATCTTTCCAAACACTATTCCACCATAATAACCAGGAAATTTACGATATTGTAGCATCCTTTTTATTATATAACCAAATTAAACTTTAAAATGTAAACCATCCTTATTAGTTCTAAATTCCGATTCTAAATTTTAAAATTTTAAACTTATGAAGTTTCCCCAACTTGACGTTGGCAAATGACTTTAAAAGTCGAGTCCAAACTAAGAAAAAAAAAAAAAAAAAATAACAGAAAGCGCGGGAAACCTTCGAATTTGGCGGTCGTGGATTTTGATTTTTTTGCTTTTAATTTAATTTTAACTGCATAAGGATCGGTATTTTGTAGATATTGTGTACAGTATTTTAGTTGCTATTATTTTTACGTAGTTTGTGTAAGTTTCCTGCTTGTTTGGTAAGTCCAAATATCTTTTACGATGGAGGAGCCGGAGGATCCAGGTGGGGGCATAGTCCCGGAGGCAGCGCATTATGTGACTGTCTCCAATAAGGTTGAGAGATGCGAATCGAGTATGGACACGGATGCGTCTATTAATTCTAAAGTATCCGAGGAAAAAATAAAATCCCGTAAACGCCGTGGTGTGTCACGCACAATTTGTAAGCAGTGCAGCCGAAAGAGGAAGAGACATTCAGATAAATTAAATAAAGATACCGATTGCCTCTGTCATTTAGAAAATATTTCTCAATCTCAACCCCTTGACGCTGTCAGCAATATACCACAGTCCAGCGATAATCGCTCGGCCAAACTTTTGGAAAACCAAGGCAAAACTGATACACCATTCATACCTGTTGGAAGAGCAATGTATACATCCACTGACGTAGCCCCATATGTAGTACATGTGCAAAAGGAACAGTCGTCTCCAAATGATTCCACGATCCTCCATCCTGTAACATTTGGTAGATTCCTCAAAACCAACACCATTAAGAATATAATTAACGGAAGCGTGAAAAGAATAGGCAGAAATAGACTATCATTATCCTTTTCGAACTATGACGATGCCAATTCATTTCTGGACAAAGATTGCCTTACGGCACATAAATACAAGGCTTTTATCCCGACTTTTAATGTCACTCGAATGGGTTTGGTTAGAGGAATTCCTGCTGATTGGTCGCCGGAGGAGGTCATGGACAATATCTCCGTTCCTGTGGGATGTGGAAAAATATTAAAGGTTAGACGAATAAAAAGAAAAACTGTTGTAAATGGTACAGCTAACTTTATTGACACTGAAACTGTAGTAATCACATTTGATGGACAGGTTTTACCAAAGCGTATATTTTTGTGCTATAATGCTCTACCTGTAGATCTCTACATATTCCCAACAATACAGTGCTTTAACTGCTGCCGCTATGGGCATGTGAAAAATCAGTGTAGATCAAAACCAATATGTTTTAAATGTGGTCAAAGTCATTCGGCTGAAAGCTGTGATGTTGATGAGGAATCTATTGCATGCTTCTTGTGTTCTGGTTCGCATTTCGCCATAAGTAAAAAGTGTCCCGAATTTGAAAGGCAAAAATGTATCAAACAATCTATGGCCCAGAGCTGCATATCCTACGTTGAAGCCTGTAAATTTCACCCTGCTGTTTCAAAATCATATGCTGATGTTGTGAGCTCACCTCCCAATAAGTTTAATATAAATTCTGTCATGCAGTTAGACAAATCACCTTCATCATCCCAAACAAAGACATCTTACAAAAAAACTGTTTTTATGAAACCACGTTCTCCAGCTAAAACGAGTCCTGGCTATGATCAGGCTGCCCACAGTTCTTTGGTTAAGGACTATAATGTCCCTGCTCCTGCATCTAATGGTTGTGCTTTAGCACAAGATAGCTCTTCTAAAGTGTCTGTGATGGATATCATCATTGCACTTATAAAATCTTTATCCAGTAATACTATACCGCCCAACGTTGCTCAAATTCTTGAAACTTTTGTTAATTCTTCACAACCCAATTATGGACTTACGGCCCAAGGTAATTCAGTGGAATTGCCGAAGTATCAATAATAAGAAAAATGAATTAATACACTTGATTAACAAACATAATCCTTTTATCCTTGCTATTCAGGAAACATGGCTACGGCCTGGGTTCTGCTTCAAGATCCCTGGCTACGCCTGTCTCCGAGAGGACAGATCAGATGGGTATGGTGGTGTCGCTATGCTCATCAGACATCCTCTTTCTTTTGTACATATTCCTGTCTCTCCTCACAATAATGGCTTCTCCATTATTGCTGCTTCTGTAAATAATGTATGTTTCGTTTCTGTATATATTCCTGATCCTTCATATAATATTTTTAGAGAACTAAGTGCTATTTTATCTACATTGCCTAGACCTTTTTTAATTCTAGGTGATTTTAATTCCCAACATTCTTCGTGGGGTAGCTCTCGAACCAATGTTGCTGGAGAAGATTTGGTGGAGATTATAGATTCTCTTAATTTATGCGTCTTGAACACTGGAGATCCTACACGACGAACAGCTCCCCATATCAACACCAGTGCTCCGGATTTATCCATTTGTTCTCCAAGCTTAGCTTCTTGTTTGAGCTGGGAAACTTTACCTTCCTCCTATGGAAGTGACCATATTCCAATTTTGTTATCTTTCCCGTATCACAGTAATAACAGGCAGCCACACAAGCGTTCACATCGTCTAAAATATAACCTTAATGACGTAGACTGGGATTTGTTTATGGAGCGTTTTGATCGTAAAGTTTCTACATTTCCTGACATATGTCATGGGGATGAAGTCGCATGTAATAACGTCATAACTTCAGCTCTTATAGAAACTGCGGATGAAACTTTCCCCGTCAAAAACGAGATCTCTGGATTTATTGCATCACCTCCGTGGTGGGATAAAGAATGTTCTGATGCAATTAAAGGAAGGAAAGAAGCAGAAAGAACATACTGTGAACATATGACTATTGAAAATTTTGATTTTTTAACAGATGTTACTTCTCAAACCCGCAAACTATTTAAAAAAAAGAAATTTGAGGGATGGCGAAATTTTTGTGCGGCTATTTCACCGGATACTCGACCTTCACTCGTTTGGAGTAATATTAACAGGTTCAGATCAGCATTTAGGGAATCCACACCAAATTCCATTCCTTCTTCGATAGCTAATAATTTTTTAGATAGATTGGCTCCTCCCTTTGTACCAGAAGAGGGTTCTAATGTTTCTCTTCCGCCTTCCATAAGTAATAACCAGACTGGATTAAATTCTCCATTTACTCTCAATGAGCTTCAAGGTGTTGTAAAGAATGTAAAGGACTCCGCACCTGGGAGTGATGGCATCCCATATTCTTTTTTTTCTCACTTAAGTGAATTTTCGCTATCTTATTTTCTAAAGCTGATTAACTCTTTAATGAGCACAGGCAATATTCCTCCGTCCTGGAAATCCCAAATAGTTGTGCCGATTTTGAAACCTGATAAACCTGTGTCTGAAGCCTCGTCCTATCGCCCCATTGCTCTTTCATCTGTTTTATTGAAAATTGCAGAGCATTTGGTCAAAAATCGTTTGGAATGGTACATAGAGTCGAAGTCACTATTGGCTGGTAGTCAATACGGATTCCGAAGGGCTAAAAGTGCCATAGATAGCATTGCAATATTTACTACTGACATCCGTATAGCTTTCTCTACCAATGCATCCGTGATCTCCGCCTTCTTAGATATAACGTCGGCTTATGATAACGTTGTTTTATCTATTCTGAGGACTAAACTTGAACGTTTAGATGTTCCGCTAATGCTCACTAATTTTGTTATGAATATTCTTTCAGAGCGATCTATCAGGTTAACTATAGATGATTCAGAAGTAACTAGATTTCTATGGAAGGGGCTTCCGCAAGGATCTGTGTTGAGTCCTTTACTCTATAATATATATACTTTTGATTTGGAAGATTCTCTGAATGGTTACGTTAATGTTCTCCAGTATGCCGACGATTTACTTCTTTACATTTCTGATCATTCTATCCATAAAGCTTGTGAATCTCTGTCTACTGCCCTGAGTTTACTCAAAACCTGGTTGGATAATAATGGCTTGGAGCTATCTAGTTCCAAAAGTACCATTGTTTTATTCTCTAGGATGCGAAATCCTCCCCCAACTATTATTTACTATGATAACAATATAATACCTGTTAAAGATTATACAAAGTTTTTAGGAGTTATTCTAGATTCAAAGCTGACCGGTCTCCAGCATTGTAACTACATTGTCACTAGATGTGAACGTTTATTAAATATGCTCCGTTGTCTTTCTGGAGTTTGGTGGGGAGCCCACCCATTCTGTTTAAAACTTTTATATAATGCAGTGATAAGAAGTGTTTTGGATTATGGCACTTTTTTATTGGAACCAGGATCCGTTGCTGGACTTAAGAAGTTAGATAAAATACAATCAAAAGCCCTTCGAATTATATTAGGCGCAATGGGGTCGAGCCCCATTAATGCTTTGCAAGTAGAGTGTGGAGAACCTCCTTTGCAACTCCGCCGTCAATACTTATCTGATAGGTTTTTATTCCGATCATTACAGTTTAAATATCACCCTCTTTATCAGAAACTTATCTCTCTGTCAGAACATGTCGATTCATCTAGATATTGGACGCACAAATCCCCACCGAATCTAGTCAAGAGTTTAAAAAATTTTATGTCTATTGAAGCACCTACGCATCGTTCGTCACTTTTTCCATTATTTTGCGCAGACTATAATGCTTTAATAATTAGTCCTGATACTATCCTTAATATGGGCATTGATAAGAATGACCAGCATGCCAGGGTAAATTTTTATTGTGCGGCAAATGATAATTGGCAGGGCTACCAGTACATTTATACTGATGCCTCCAAGCATGCCCCAACTGGATGTGTTGGAGTTGGGGTATTTCATTCACAATTTGGAATTGTTCAAAAAGTTAAACTTCCTCCAGAAACGTCTGTATTTACTGGCGAATGCTTTGGAATTTTTAAGGCTATTGAGTATGCACTCCTTCTAAAACTTAAAAAAACCGTAATTTTTTCTGATTCCATGAGCGCTTTGCAGGCTTTAACAAAGTACCCTTTTATATCCAAGCCTGTTTTCCCTATAGTGATAGAGATCAAACAACTGCTTCATGAATGTATGTTAAAGGAACTCGTTATTTCATTTGCTTGGGTTCCTAGTCATCGTGGTATCAAAGGAAATGAAAGAGCGGATCACTTGGCCAACGAGGCTGTTGTGTGTGGGGACCTATATCCATACAAAAACTTTTGCCATGACTTAGCTACTCTTCCTAGGTCATTTCTTAGAGATTCATGGAAGGATACTTGGGATAATAGTGTTCAATTTAAAGGAAAATCTTATTATAAAATACAGCAACTCATTCCAGTTAAACCTTGGTTTTTCAAATTTAAATATAGTAAATCAGTTACAACTACAATTATTCGCATGAGATTGGGGCACGTTTGTTCCCCAGCTCATCTGGCCAAACTTAATATTGTAGATAGTGCCATTTGTGAGTGCGGCCTTGACCTTGGCGATATAAATCACATTGTATTTGCATGTCCGTTATACGACCACTCGCCTCTCTTCGACCGTTTAATTTCACGTAATATTCCTCTCCCCGCATCTTTCCAAACACTATTCCACCATAATAACCAGGAAATTTACGATATTGTAGCATCCTTTTTATTATATAACCAAATTAAACTTTAAAATGTAAACCATCCTTATTAGTTCTAAATTCCGATTCTAAATTTTAAAATTTTAAACTTATGAACTTTCCCCAACTTGACGTTGGCAAATGACTTTAAAAGTCGAGTCCAAACTAAGAAAAATAAAAAAAAAAAAAAAATAACAACAATAAAAAATTATAACAGTAAGCATTAAAAATGAGGGGTTTCAAGGTTACATTTAAAAAAGAAAGAAAGTCCCGCTATCCCCGGTAGACGGCACTGACTGGTCTGATGTCAACATTAAACGCGTTGTCATTGCTTGTAACTTGGGCTTCTCGTATTTCATACCTAGTATTAATTTGTACTGTATTGTTTAAATTATACAAACAAACCAATAATAATATATTATTCAGCTGACATTGCAATTTTTTTTCATGGTGCTGTTTTTTTACGGTGATATCGCACTTCGGTGCAACGCCTTCTATTATCAACTTAAAAAGCTTGTTTTTTCCTTTGAACAGTCAGTTTGAAAACCCCTCATTATAATGTCATATTCTCTATATAGTTACATTCGCAGAACTATTTATTTATTTATTTTCTATTCTGCCTTTTATATTCCTCACAAAGCATTTCCGCATAAAGCCTGTGCTGCCATCTATCTGTTTTATTGGATGACTTAACCTTTTTTTTGGGGTTTATTTCGTTTAACCGTGCATTTTCTCAATTCGTTGGTCATCACCTAAGTACTCGACACTGGCAAAATTACTGTGCTAGCCACGGTAGAAGCCATATTTTACAAAGTGAATGTCATATTCATTATACATATCACGGGTTCTCTTGAAAATGGCGGGAAACGACGGTTGCGAAATTATTTGATAATTTTCCTTTTAACGTCTACAGGGACTATTTTGTGTTTAATATCACGTTAAATTAATCAGAAAATGTTCGCGAGTGACAGTATGGTGAATTTGTTGGATAATTTGAGCAAGATCTGGGGTTTCAAGCTTTTATCAATAGTTCCCGCTACGAGCTCGGGAGTGAACGTGACTGTCGAGCTGCTTCGTCCAGAGTGATGACGCTACGGCGTCTCCTCTGGATGAAGACATGAAGACGCGGCTACCCAGGGTGAAGACGCTACTGCGACTCCTCTGGATGAAGACATGAAGACGCGGCTACCCAGGGTGAAGACGCTACTGCGGCTCCCCTGGGGGAAGGTAGAAGACTATTACATATTGAATTTTCTGTAACATGACATTGGCAAATGACGAACTGTCGAGTCCATTAATAAAATAAATAAATAGGTATTTTTAATTAAAATATGATCGATTTATTGTCATCATAAAATAGAATACACTTACCACGTTTGTTTTATTCTTAATCTATTTCCAATTTTTATAATAAAATAACAACAATAAAAAATTATAACAGTCAGCATTAAAAATGAGGGGTTTAAAAAATAAAGCTAGTCCCGCTATCCCCGGTAGATGGCACTGACTGGTCTGATGTCAACATTAAATGTGTTGTTATTGCTTGTAGCTTGGGCTTGTCGTATTTCATACCTAGTATTAATTTGTACGGTATTAGAACAAGATGAAAAAATTCTTGCCGTGGGCAGGACTTGAACCTGCGACCTTGTCATTCCGTGACACGGTACTGTTGGACGTTGTACTGTATTGTTTAAATTACACAAACAAACCAATAATAATATATTATTCAGCTGACTATGAAATTTTTGTTCATGGTGCTGTTTTTACGATGATATCGCACTTCGGTGCAACGCCATCTATTATAAACTTAAAAAGCTTGCTTTTTCCTTAAAACTGTCAGTTTGAAAACCCCTCATTATGTCATATTCATTATACATATCATACAACAATTTTATAATCATAATTAACAACAGTATGCTTATATACAGAAGGTTCCAAATATTTATACACATAAGCATATAAGTGTGGCAGTACGGAGACTAGAAATATATACAAATACTTGGTTATTGCCGGTGTATGTCCAAATGGATATAACCAGATACCGCGTCTGTTTGCGTCTCTTATATGGTGACTGCTATAAGCTATTATTAACATCCATGATAACAGAAATATGTTCAGTCTTTTGACTAAATAACTGTACGCGAGCAGTAGAGATGTCACCGTCAGCCATAGTGTTGTACAGTGGAAAATCCCTCTTTGTTTTAAACCAATCATGTCCTGAAATAATAAAATTGTAGTTACAATAGGCTAGACCAAAAAAAAAATTGATCTTAAATAGTGAATAATCGTTCTATTGTACCGTACAAAAAATCCCAGAATTTTTCGAGACCTTAAAGGTCTGTGCGATAGTTCATACAAATTGTATTAATTTGAGCGGATTTTTGCGCTCCGCCCCGACACGCTGCGGCCCGGCATAATGTGCTCGGACCTTAACCCGTTTTATAAATTACATTTGAATAGAATAGGACTCACCTTCAAATAAAATGATTTAGCTACAAATGCATGATCTACATCGATTACAGACGATATAATTGTGCACAATATTACATTAAACAGGCACGCATGGTAACTAACATTTATTTCATGGCTAAAGAATGCAAGAGCAGATATAAATCCTATAGCAAGGTGTACCACGCCATCGGAAAAGGCACGAAATAGTTGCGATTGAGAGTACGAGGATCTAAAAACTACGTAATCCCCTAAAACAGCAGTGAAACATATGCTGAGAGAGAAAAATACTTTCAAAAACTTCATTCTGATAGAATTTTTACACTTTTAACTGGTATTGGCGCCTTGTACAAGTGTGGTTCTGTTAATTACTATTAATTTGGAGTGGAATAAATAATGCAATGTACCACATTTTCAAAATATGTTTAAGTTTCATTCCACACAAACATTTTTCTCTTCAAAAATCAAAACAAAAACAAACAAAATGTCACATTTTGAGGTTAGATTATGATGATGCATTCATTCCATGAAAGGCAAAGGGATCTAGCTAGCCCGTACAGCCAAGGCAAAGGTGCGACCACAGCTACAATTTATTTCAGCCATATCGCATCTAAGTACCGTATCATCTTCCGTATAGGCGTACATCATTGTAATAGGAAGTCCGAAGGGAAGGCCTAGGCACCAATTCGTCCAAGTCTCGTTTTAACCAACTTTTTTATTTTGTGTAATCGCAATAACCAAATCGCATTTTGTCAAAGTCGCATTCTGTCCAAGTCGCATTTTGATACCGATGAGAGAAAATTCTCATGCGATATCTATAAAAAAACTGTTTCCATAGCCTAGGCACCTACGCTAGGCACCAATTGTGTAAAGGAGGGTGCGAAAATTTAGTAACAAAACACGAAGTTACCGGAACAGCCGGTCTCCTGCGTCTGTTTCTTGTTTTGTTTCATTTCAAAAATGAGTACCGAGGACATTTTCTGATTAACTTAACGTGATATTAAACACAAAATAGCCACGCTACCTTCGTCGACACACTGGCCTCCCATGTGCAGCTCACGGGCGGCGCACATTGGTCCGAATTTAAAAAAACGTGGACATTCTAATTTTACGATTTTTAAAAATAGTATTAGATAGTACTAACAAAACGTAACAATAATTGTTATGTATAGTTTTTCAAAAAAATAAGTCTTTCATACATAAAAAAAATATTGAAAAATAAAATGTATGGAAGAAAACTTTGTTTATTTTTTTTCTCGAGACTGTCAAGGTCTAACCTAAAGAATCATTTAGAACAACATTTTCTTAATATCCACCAATTAAAATCTTTTGCGGTTACGCGCGGTTTTGCCGTTGAGAGACTTTTAAAGTTTAAATATTTTTTTTCCCGTGTTTTCGATTTATTGCGTAAATGATGTTAATGGGGTTTAAATCTTTGATGGAAGCGCACTCTACTTGCCGAATTCATGGAGTGAACTGTATTCATTTCATTTGTTTTGAGACAATTTAATTAAATAAATATAAAATAAGAGACAATAAATAAATGAGTCATCCTCGAAAGTCGGCTTGGTCGTCAGCTGCATGCTCATGAGTCATCTTAGATACTCACTACTCAGCTCTGGCTCAGATTGGTCGGTCGCACAAATCACAGATTAAAGATATAAGTTTTCTATTCAAAAATTACTAAGAGGAGTCGGTCGGCAGCTACGTCCGCTACTCGCTCGCACAGTCACTAATTGGGATACTTGGTATTGTGTAATATTGTGTATAAATATAGCGGAATGTGCGTAGGTCATTCATTCGCTAATTAACTGCGTAACCTGTGACCTCTGACGATAAATCTCGGGAAATTGTGACTACTTCAACAATGTCTACATTTGTGACTTACTTAGATTTCTACGTTTTTTTGCGTGCAGAGGACCTAAAGGACGTTGACCGATTATATCAAGCTATTATCAGCAAGATTCCTTCAGCGATATCGCCAGAAGATTCTAAAACTATCATCGGGTTTGCAAGAAATTTTGTTAGCAACTTGCAGAAAAAATGGACTAAAGCTTCTAGAAATCATAAAACTTTCATGAAGAAGCACACTGCATGGTTGGAATCCTTTATAAAATGGCCTCGATGTAATTCAGTCGATTTAGAAGAAATATTTCAATGCCATGAAGGTGTCGATGAAAATGCTGACATGGAGTCTACAACATCTATTGAGCCAAGTACATCAACATCTACTGTTGAAACGACGAGGAAGGGTTTCAGTGATTTGGGAAACAAGCAGAAGAAAAGACGTTCCGGGTCCTTGGTTGATCATTCGGAAGAAAAGCTTATTTTTGCATTGATTACAAAGCTGAAATCCAATGGTAAACTCGACTTGGCCCATATAATCGACCATCTTGAGAAAAATCCCCAAAGGGTCCTGGATGTCAAGAATCTTTTATTTGGAAAAGTTGAAACGACAATTGTCCATGAAGCATCAGAAGCAATTCCAGATCCTATGTCAATTTAAGACAATAGTCACCGAAAAGCCCTTTTTCGGACTCTTCAAGTGTTTTCAATACTGATAAAAGTCCTTTTCAGGACTATCCAACTCTATTAAAGACTTACCAACAGCCCTTTTCAGGGCTACAACACATATCCACATGTTTCAAATGATTGTTACGCAATAAACGTCACATGTAATCAAGTAAAAACATGGGAAATAAGATAATAAAATATTTATATTTTGAAAGCCTCTGAAAGGCAGAGCCACGCGTAACCGCAAAAGATGTTAATTGGTAGGTATTAAGAAAATGTTGTTCTAAATGATTCTTTAGGTTAGACCTTGACAGTCTCTCGAGACTCTTAGCAGTCTCGAGAAAAAAAATAAACATAATTTTCTTCCATACATTTTATTTTTCAATATATTTTTTATGTATGAAAGACTTATTTTTTTGAAAAACTGTACATAACAATTATTGTTACCTACATTTTGTTAGTACTATCTAATAGTATTTTTAAAAATCGTAAAATTAGAATGACTACGTTTTTTTAAATCCGGACCAATGACGCGGCGAGGGCGGCGGCCGGCGACGCGGAAAGCCTCAAGCGGCGCAAATATGCGTCTCTCAGCCACAAATTACTAAGAGGATATTCTAGCTTGTAGCGGGAACTCTTGATAAAAGCTTGAAACTTGAGATCTTGCATAAATAATCCAATGACTTCACCGTACTGTCATTCGCGAACATTTTCTTAACGTGATATTAAACACAAAATAGTCAAAAGGAAAATTCGTTTCCCGTCATTTTCAAGAGAACCCTTCCTGTTTCTGGTTCTGGGAGCACAATTGTTACGCCACGACTCTAAATGGGATGTTTCTGTGTTTCGTAACACGGAAACACGTCGCAGGAGACCTTGCTTAACAGTTTTGACGGATACCTACGTATTTTCTGTTTCTAAAGCCGCGTCTCCTTAGTCATCCAACGTAAAAACTAAAAACAAATAAATATATTTCAAATGCAGTATTAAAATTAAATGGCTTGATGGTTTTGTTTTAAGTTATGATTTATTAGGCATTTTGTTACAAATACATTAAAGAAAAGACATTGCCACATTTCAATGGAGCTTTGCCCCACCTACAAAACTACGTGACCATTTAAGCTGTACCTATCATTTTGTTGGAGACTTATTACAGGTTTCATATTGCATAATCATAATCAGTATCATTTTCTACTACTCTCGCAACTCCTATAGAAGAATAACAAAAACAATGAATAAATCGCTTCGATTTCTTACTATTTTCAGAATTTTTAATTAAGCTGTTTTTTTCGAATCGCAACTTGTAGAAAACTTTATTTTAAACGGAGATATTTTTACATTTATTCGTTATCTTGTACATCTTGCGGTTGATGGTGGGGCAGAATCTGGCATTGTCATTTATGCCTCCCCGGCTGAACTCCAACTCTACATACTTACGTACGACGGTACGACTAAACATTTTTTTTACAGATGTTACATATATACATATTCACATTGTGTCGAGAAAGCTTTGCCTTACATCTAAATCGGTTTTTACATATATCACACGAATACGGCTTTTCGGCGATATGAACAATTCGATGCTCATTAAGATACATCTTACATTTATATCGTTTTCCACATATGTCACATGGAAAGGGCCTTTCAGCCGAATGTACACGCATATGTTGAGGAAGATATGCCTTAAATTTAAACTGTTTGCCGCATATATCACACGAGAAAGGCCTCTCAGTACTATGAACCAGCTTGTGTTGAGTAAGTTGCGCATTAGTTCTGAACTGTTTATTACAAACATCACACGAGAACGGCTTTTCACCGGTGTGAATAAGCCTGTGCTTAGCAACATTCGACTTAACACTAAACCGTTTATTGCAGATATCACATGAGAATTGTTTCTGACCACACCGGTGTTGTGTAAAAATCGAATTAAGACTAAACTGTTTATTGCAGATATCACACGAGAACGGCTTCTTACCGGTGTGAGTAAACTGGTGTTGAGTAAAATGCGACTTCTGACGAAACTGTTTATAGCAGATATCACACGAGAACGGCTTCTCATTGGTGTGAATAAACTGGTGTTGAGTAAAATATGACTTCTGACGAAACTTTTTAGAGCAGATGTCACATGAGAACGGCTTCTGATTGGAGTGAACTTTCATGTGTAGATTAAGACTTGACTTGCGGCCAAACTGTTTATTGCAGATATCACATGAGAACGGCTTCTCACCAGTGTGAAGAAACTGGTGTTCAGTAAAATGCGACTTCTGATGAAACTTCTTAAAGCAGATATCACATGAGAACGGCTTCTGACCGGTGTGAACTTTCCGGTGTTGATTGAGCTGTGATATACGTCTATACTGTTTTCCACAGATGTCACATGAAAACGGCTTCTCATCAGAGTCATCAGAACGACTTGACGTAGTATGTAACAGCTTTTTACTGCATGATGAGGCTTTCTTAGTATATTTCAAACTTTGTTCAGTGCCTTGCTCGTTCTTGTCACTACACATATCATATTTGAGCATGCTCAGTTTCATGCTATACTCCTGGCTCCGCCGGGCCACCTCGCTGTGCTGTAACTCGTGCTGCTGTGTGTGCGCACACAAGGCGGACGTGCTCGGGAACTGCTTGCGACACAGCTGGCAGCTATAGACGGACTGGCACAAGCTTATCTCGACGTCAGAGCCGTCTGAAAGAATGACACATGTTCATTATCAGTGTTCCAAGCAGCCAAGTCGAAACAGAGCCAGTATACTTGACTTTTTAAACTACTCAGTTTAAGAAGTCAATATTATTAAAAAGTAAATGTAATAATGATATATTTGCTTGTCAACATTTTTATATATGTATGTATCTAAATATCATACCTCTGTTACGGTGAACGTTTGCAAGGCTAGCCAAATAACTTTGAACAAAAAGTCACCTGTATCAATGGCAGGCGCAGATATGGTATTCTGCAGCACCACGGGCCCTATGACTATCTCCTCCTTGACCTCATGGCCAGCATACAGCTCCTCCGTGCATTCAGGCCCCTCCGGACTGGCTGGCTCCTGTTTGACATGCTCCTCAAAGATCTCCTCGAATTCAATCTTGACCTCGTTAGCAGTTACCAGAACTTCACATGAACCATGAGGCTTAAACATTTGAGTACTGTCATGATCATTTAACATCTGTGGGCATTTTTCAACTGGTTTGTTAGTTCCCCAATCTGTCCTTGTGGCTGGCCGTCCCTCCCCCGCGCTGTGGTCGTGCTGCCCACACTCGCTCGGCTCCTGTTTGATTCGGACTCCATCAGGAGCCGTGTCACACATCATGTTCTGTGGAACAACTGTTATTATAATCTTACAATTATTTATCTCTACATTAATAAAACTCACTTATAGACGTGAAGTGGTCGATCACATATTTGGTTAAATAATTATTGTAAATAATAAATACCGCTACAACAGAACTCACCTTGAAAACATACGAAAAGAGTAGAGTAGAGAGAGGCCAACTACTACTAATTAATTACTAAACTAAACTAAACCCCTAAAATCTGCCTACAACCAAATACATTTATTTATTTATTTATTAATGGACTCGACAGTTCGTCATTTGCCAATGTCATGTTATAGAAAATTCAAATAATAGTCTTCCGTCTTCCTCCAGGGGAGTCGCCGTAGCGTCATCACCCTGGGTAGCCGCGTCTTCTTGTCTTCATCCACAGGAGACGCCGTAGCGTCAATCACTGTGGACGAAGCAGCTCGACAGTCACGTTCACTCCCGAGCTCGTAGTGGGAATCTTGACCATGGCGCCAAACTTCAGATCCTGCTTCAATTCTCCAATAACTTCACCATACTGTCATTCGCGAACATTTTCTGATTAATTTAACGTGATATTAAACACAAAACATTCACTGTAGACATTGAACTGAATATTATTAAATAATTTCGCAACCGTCGTTTCCCGCCATTTTCAAAAAGCCCAACCAAATACATTTTCTAGGAAGTAGGAAGTAGCATTTTCTTTGCTAGGAAATCTAGGAAGAAAGAAAGCAGATTTTTTTATTATAAAATTCAACCCAAAGGAACAGGCAAGGCCAACAAGGGCATACAGCCTGGTCTGATGTTATAATAATGCCGGTTTTCTTATAAATACATAATATACGACGATAACCTAACCTAAATGTTGATGGTTATTTCGTTTGTGAGGTATGGGACATGGGTAGGGTTGTGTAGGTCTAGGATAGGCTATTTTTATTATTTATTTATGATTAATTGAACTTACCAAGTGAACTTCAATCATAATTATATGAAATGTTACAGGTTACATCCGAAGAGATTTAGTGGTGATGCAGTACATTAGAAATCGTACTACATAGTTAACTAAATCTCGAGGATGTAACATAGAAATATAACTTATTTATTTACGTATTTATGGAAATAGAACGTTGTCTTTACGACAGACGAGGCTGTATGCTCTACTTAGCCTTGGTTTTTCTTATGGGGCGGGGCGGGCGTGAACTTAGCAATGAGAACTTACCATGAACTTACCGTCAAAGGTAGGATTCCTTGAAAAGCGCGCCAAACGCTTCTAATTAAATATCTATTAACATCAGACCAGACTGTATGTCCTAGTTGGCTTTGCCTTTCCGGCTGGGAAAATATAATGTTTTGTTTTTGTATTTATTTTCATATTTCTTGAAAATCATGAAATACTTGCATTTATATCAATGTGACATCCCATATCTGTGAGAGAATTGAGGGAGGGACAAACGGAAGTCGGAACGTGAGTTTTATAAATAAAACGTAAATAATATATTGCAGCAATTCTAGAATGTAGAACGCTAAATTATAATCGTCCCCAAAGAGGATCATCTTCGCTAAGAGGCGTCCCGCTCACTCTTACGCGATGTAGCATTTGAGAGACAGTGACAGTTGCGTTTAGTATTACGATAAGATTCAGTGGCCGCTACAGAATCACACCTAATAAATAATTATCAATTTGTAAATTTTATAGACCTTTTTATAAACCGACGAGCATGCATGAAGAGATTGATGAATGTGGAGGAGGCAAGGGTTGTGTGCCAGGATCGCAGCAGATGGAAGTCCATCGTCTCTGCCTACCCCTACGGGAATCAGGCGTGAGCTTATAAATAAAATTTTTAAAAAAATTATAGAACATAACAGTACTCTTGTTCCACAGAAAATGATGTGTGACACGGCTCCTGATGGAGTCCGAATCAAACAGGAGCCTGGCGAGTGTGGGCAGCACGACCACAGCGCGGGGGAGGGACGACCAGCCACAAGGACAGATTGGGGGACTAATGAACCAGTTGAACAATGCCCACAGATGTTAAATGATCATGACAGTACTCAAATGTCTATACCTCATGGTTCATGTGAAATTATGGTATCTGTTGACGAGGTCAAGGTTGAGTTCGAGGATATCTTTGAGGAGCATGTCAAACAGGAGCCGGCAAGTCCGGAGGGGCTGTATGCTGCCCATGAGGTCAAGGAGGAGATGATCTTAGGGCCTGTGGTTCTGCAGAATACCATAGCATCTGCGCCTGCAATCGATACAGGTTTGTTTTTTGTTCAAAGTTATTTCGCTAGTGTCGCAAACGTTCAGGGTATTTAACTGATATTCAGATTCATATATAGATTTAGATTTCAATTATTTCATCTTTATATAATTTTCTTACAAAAGAGAAATATGACTACTATTTGTAATGACGATCGTCTTATTTTGAAATAATAATAATCGATTGTTAAATAGCATTAACTGTTGCACTAGACTAGTAGACGATCTACTGAATATAATATTATGTAATATAATAATTATAAATTAATATTCAATGTCAATAATAATAACTACCGTCTATACAAATAATAAAAATGTCAAAGAGGATATTGAATCAATAGGTACTAAAAACTATAGAACAATATATTATTGCAAGCATTTATTTTGATTGTGTAAGTATACCTAATAAAATTGAGAATAATGGCAAAAAAACTCTCAGCAGCACATTGTCTCATCTATTTTACTTACGTTATTTTATACAGGATGATTGGAAATTCGATACATTCCTTGAAAGGGGTGATACTAGAGGTGGTTTGTAACAAATTAGGCCCTATTAACGACGAGAGAGGATAGGCTCGTCAATTATCGTTCACCTGAGGGAGCTCTATTTGACTTTTTAAACCGTTAAATAGATTCTACCTGTTTCGCCTTTGCTGCTCCGGAACACTGATAAAGAAGATGTGTTTCTTTCAGACGGGACTGAAACCGAGAATAGCTTGTGCCGGTCTGGCTATAGCTGCCAGCTGTGTCGCCAGCAGTTCCCGAGCGCGTCGGCCTTGTGTGCGTGCACTCAGCAGCACGAGCACAGTGAAGTAGCCCAGACGAACCAGGAGTATACCGTGAAACTGTGCAGTCCCAAATCTGGTCCTAATTGTAACATGAACAAGCAAGAAACTCAAACAAGCAAGGAAACAAGGAAGGATAGACAGGTTCGTCCTAAGGCACATCTTAATCGAAACCATCTTGTACAAACACGTGAGAAGCCGTTCTTCTGCGATGTTTGTAATAAACGCTTTACTAGTAAGGGACGTCTTACTAGACACAGGCTTATTCATACTTGTGAGGGACCGTTCACATGTGATGTCTGCAATAAACAGTTTCGTCTTAAGGTACATCTCAATCGACACCATATTATTCACACAAGTGAGAGGCCATTCTCATGTGATGTCTGTAATAAACAGTTTCGTCGCAATGAACATCTCACTGAACACCAGCTTGTTCACACGAGTGAGAAGCCATTCTCGTGTGATGTCTGTAATAAACAGTTTCGTCGCAAGGGACATCTTACTAAACATCGGCTTATTCACACAGGTGACAAGCCATTCTCATGTGATGTCTGTAATAAAGAGTTTCGTCGCAAGGAACAACTTGCTCAACACCAGCTTGTACACACCGGTGAGAGGCCGTTCTCATGCGACATTTGTAATAAACGCTTTAATAGTAAGGCAGGTCTTACAGCACACCACCTTATTCATACAGGTGACATGCCATTCTCGTGTGATGTCTGTAATAAACAGTTTCGTCGCAAGGGACATCTTACTAAACATCGGCTTATTCACACAGGTGACATGCCATTCTCATGTGATGTCTGTAATGAACAGTTTCGAAGTAAGCCACAACTTACTCGACACCAGCATGTGCATAGAAGTGAGAAGCCGTTCTCATGCGATGTTTGTAATAAACGCTTGAGTACTAAGGCAGGTCTTAATGCACATGGGCTTATTCATACAGGTCTGAAGGTCTCATGTGATGTCTGTGAGAAACAGTTTATACATAAGTCGAAACTTATCCAACACTTACGTGTTCATTCCGACGAAAAACAATAATAGTGTGATATTTGACAACTGTATAAAGCAAAATTCTGATAATGTATATTTTTATGTAATTACTTTTAAATTTTTATTAATTTATGTATTTTAATGTGACTGAATTAATTTTTTATCTATAAGTTGACTAAGTTATTATTATGATTTACACAGCGCATTGGTCTTAACTGTAATGCTGTGTAAGATATTGTAAATAAATAAATAAATTTGTAAAAAAAACTTATTTTTAAGGCATTATCTTAAGGGGCTTCATGGAGCCAACTAGCGCCGCCAATCTTAAAAAAATCATATCTTCCAATATAATCAATTTTATTAAAAAAGCTACGTTCACATTGTTTATTTCTATAAATATTATTTTTTAAATGCTTATTTGTAACGTGATGCAATGTAGGTAAGTTGTAGTTCACATAATTGCGAAAAACGGCCGTTTCTGGCACATTTGTGAACTACAACTTACCTACATTGAATCACGTTACAAATAAGCATTTAAAAAATAATATTTATAGAAATAAACAATGTGAACGTAGCTTTTTTAATAAAATTGATTATATTGGAAGATATGATTTTTTAAAGATTGGCGGCGCTAGTTGCCTCATGTCAGCGTCTTAAGGCCATCGCAAAACGCCACGGCTCGGCGCCGTCCACCGTTGGCCGGGGGCAATGGACGGCGCCGGTGGACAGTGAACAACGCCGGTCAACGGCATCGTAAAATTTGTACCGCGATGGTTATTAGCTGTAAGGGTGCAAATGATATTATGAATAAATAAATAAATAAATAAATAAAAGGCCCCGGTATTTTGTGCGCTGGCACTTACAGTGCGCGAGGCGTAAGCTCAGGTTTGCATTTGTGTGAGTGCACACAGATAGTGTAGAGTGATATTCGGCCTGAGGCGCGACGCGTCCAATACAAACGCAACAAAATACACCCTGCCGCGCACGCACCGCACTTCACCTCTTGTACCGCTATCACTCACACAAATGTAAACCTGAGCTTACGCCTCGCGCACTGTACACTACTGTATATATATTTTTTTTACATTTGTAGATTTGTTTAGATAGTTTAGTTTTTTATTAGCAACATATTATAGGTATATATTGAGTATTGAATAAATGTAATTATAATAAAATAAATGATATTAGATAGAGAGCTCGGTGGCTCAGTGGTTGGGTCAATGGACTTGCAATATGGAGGTCCCAGGTTCGATTCCCAGCTAGGGCAGCCATGTACCAATGAGTTATCCTCAGTTTTTTCGACGGAAAAACTTACGTACATTTACCGAGTGCTCTCAAAACGGTGAAGGAAAACATCGTGATGAAACCTGCATGTCGTAGAAGAAAAAAAAAATCTAAGGCATGTGAAATCCGCCAACCCGCACTGGGCCCGCGTGGTGGATTATGGCCCGAGCTCCCTCGATGTAAGGGAAGGTCTGTGCCCGAGCAGTGGGTCAATATAAATAGACTGATGATGATGATGAAATGATATTATTTTTTAAATATCTAAAAAACAACTCAATAAAACATGTTAAAAATGATAAAAGTGTTTTACTTTTCTTTTTTGCATTGTTCTTTTATCCAAACGTCGGTCGCGCCACGGAATAAATAATTTAGTGCAGTGGCTGGATGATTATTTATTTAATTAAACGATGGACACGCATGGAGTATGTATGTCGCTAGACACCCGTTTCACATGAATTCTAAGTTACTCAGTACCGTAGATAGAGACTCATACTCTATCTATGGCATGCCAGAATGACTTAGTTTTTTTTTTCAATAAAAACTTTCTTCGCAGTGGGAAAGGCATGGCCATCTAGGGCATAAAACCTGCGGGCTAGCCGTAGACTGATTATTAGGCTTCTCTGGTTCTCTTGAAAATGGCGGGAAACGAAGGTTGTGAAATTATTTGATAATTTTCCTTTTAATGTCTACAGGAACTATTTTGTGTTTAATATCACGTTAAATTAATCAGAAAATGTTCGCGAATGACAGTACGGTGAAGTTATTGGATTATTTATGCAAGATCTGAAGTTTCAAGCTTTTATCAAGAGTTCCCGCTACAAGCTCGGGAGTGAACGTGACTGTCGAGCTGCTTCGTCCAGAGTGATGACGCTACGGCGACTCCTCTGGAGGAAGATAGAAGACTATTGAATATATTGAATTTTCGGTAACATGACATTGGCAAATGGCGAACTGTCGAGTCCATTAATAATAAAAAATAGGCTTCTCTGTCTGTCTATGGTCTACGGGGCTAGCCGGTTGGCCTGTTTCTGTTTTGTCCTGACAAAACCTGCGCGAAGGAAATTTTTGTACTAATTTTCGCCAAATCTGACGGCTAGTAAAAATCGACACAGCGCACGAACCCCCCTGAAGTAAAATCTCTGTTTTCATTAAATACATACATATATACGAAGCTAACATAAACCTAGACACAAACAACCCTCAACCCCTAAACGAAATAACTCAACGATCCACACCATCACTGAATTATGCAAGGAATTCTTGCCTTGCTATAAGGGCACAAAACACAAACACGACTTCTTTCGAACACTCCATTTAATAGAAACGTTCACGGACATCTTGTGATTAACTTAACGGGATCATTAATCACTCAATACTACAGAAACTATGTACTTAGAATTTTCACATAAAATAAAAAGTAGCTAAATGGCGTTTCGCGCGCTTTTCAAGGAATCCCCAAACAACTGAAGGCAAAGTGTGACAATTCGCGCTGATGGCTGGCAACCCAGGTGATGGTGGCAGCCTTGGAGTGTGACGTCGATAATGCGTCGATACCAAATCAACGCAGCCCATTGGTTCGCGCCTTTTCGTGTTCGACGCGAGCAGCTACCAACATTAAGAATATTAAATTCAAGTGTAAAATTGATAACGTCATATCCTCAATATGGCGTGCATAAATACAGTGAACATGTGAGACCCTTTTTCTTTTCTCGTTCGAGGCTCGCTAGTGCAAGTTATTGTTAGTGAAAAAACGTTAGAAGTGTTTAGAGTTAAGTATTCCAGTTTCTCTAATAGTGTTTCCTTTTACCTCGTCATTGCAAATAACTGTTTCATGGTTATCAGTTAATTTTTGTGTCGCGCCCATGTTGCCGTTAACATACCGTTACTATTCAAAGGGAGATTGGGGTTTCCGTAGCCATGGTAAAAGTCACACCAATACTGGCGAACTGCTGTGTTAACGTAATTTCAAAATGTTTTAACGGCAACATGCCACGTGGCACTTTATTTTGTTGTAATTGTCTCAACTTTAAATTTATTAGCATATTCATGCATTTAAAGATGATTTCCCAATTACCCAGTGATTGTAAGAAGGCTGTTATGTTATATTAATTTTGTGTTCAATTAAAGTGCCTAAATTGTGATACAAAGTAAGGTAATTCATAAAATAAAAGCCCATGTGAAAGTTCGTAGTTGTGTATTACTTAATTCCAGTAGTTGCTAACATAATAATTTAACAAAAGCAAGAGTAATATAAAAGGCAAGACTTACTGGAACATACAGCCTAGTGTGATGTTTTATCTCAAAGAAATAATCTGAATGTTAACCGATGGGTCGGCAGAGGTCACAGACCACTTACCCCAATAGACTTGAAATCGGTACATATTTGCAAGCGAAACATTCTGTCAAGGCCGGTAACCTAGAGACGAGGCGGGGGACAGCGGCGCACTCGGTGAACTCATTTAAAGAGACGCGGCCATGTCGATATCGATAATATATTATCGATGGGGATTGTTGAACTGTTAACTACACAGTTTCAATACTTAATGTACTTAAGTATGAATTTGAAAGTTAATAAACGATTTCTACTGAGGCAATGCTATCTGTTTAATATTAATATAATAAAACAAGAACTTCTCATTATTAACGTATCACAAAATTTAATAATTACACATTATTTATAATTTAATTATTGTGAAATAATAATTATGCGTAACGAACATCATGATTGTAGTCCAACCAATAGGCATTGATGAATAAACATGGCCATAAAATAATGTAGGTCGATATTACATTACGTAGGCTTTCTATAAAGGTTTGTATTATGGTGTTTTTCTCAAACAAAGCGCGGCTATTTAAACAAGTTACGACTGACGATTCGTGATCATTCCTAACGATTGCTTGCGATTCTTGTGATTTTTAGCGATTCTTACTCACCCAAATACATTAAAACAGAACCTGACTTTTAAAATTTCTGAACGCCTATTTGTTATTTGTGTCAGCCATAAAGTTTATGTTTAGAAATAGGTAAATTCAGTTAAGAACAAAAATTAGTCGATGCTATTTTTATTCATAAAAAAAATTAAGCTTTAACTAACTTTGTTAATTTGCTACGTTTACTTATTATGATACTCCTTACTAGTCGCCGACCTATTATTTTTAACACAATAATACTATTATGATATTATTATGATTATATGAATATTATGATTTCTTGAAATCCCGAATTCCGGTTAGAATGCCGCCCCGTTAAATACCTACCTGCATTAGAATAGGTACCTTAGCTAGATAGCATTAATAAAAATATAAAATACCTGTACAACTGGTAGGTATAACGTTGGAATTGCAGTACTATGGAGTTTTCTTCGATAGTTCATATTAATAAAACAATCCGCCGTAAAGTTACGGGAACATATTGTGGTGAAAGACGACAGCCACCAATTTTCACGCATTGTCTTTATTATCCATTCACTTTTAATGTCTGGATCAACAGGAAAGCTATTTATAAAGAAAGTAAATGAAATCAAAACTCATAAATCTACACAAACTTATTTAGGTGACGTAAGAATATCGGTGATTGTATACCACGTCTCTAGCTTACACGTGCCGCGAAACGAAAAAGTGAGATAGGGCTACAATTAGTAGGTGGGTGAAAGAGAGATCTCTCGGAACTACTCATTTGCATAACCGCATGGGGTGGAGCCGCAAAAACCTATATTATTGAGGCAGAACGCGCTCAACGAGCTGTTTTAAAGGTAACTATGCGACTCCCCTTTAGATACCCTACAACTGATCTTTATGACGAATGTAAAGTCCTAACAGTGAGGAAACTGTTCATATATCAAAGCCTACGTAGATACCACCGTGTAACTGTGCCTACCCTTGAAGCCAATACTAAAAGACTCGATCTATGCCCTTTGCCCAGACTAAAGAGCGCTTTCGCGAGGAGACACTACATGTATTTAGCTCCCTTACTATATAGCATAGTTAATACTAAAGAAAATATTAAAAGGCATAGTAATCATGAAATCAAGTCGGTTATGATAAATTGGCTAAAAGGTTATGACTACAACACTATTGAACAATTATTTATACGATCACAGTAACTTGCTGCATCCATTAATTCACAGGTAACATCCTCACCAAATCCTCACCCTCACATGCAACTCACACACTCGTTCATACTCAATACAAGCACATTTTAATAACTATTCACTCATCAGTGTTATAACCAATCACAATCACACACTATCCATTATATACATGTTTGTTCAAAATAATAAATAAATAGCTGATCTGATTTTAAATTATTTATTTATTTAACTATTTATTTATTATAGGTACTATTTATTTATTTATTTTATTGTTCATACTTACCTTACTTACGTATACTAGTTAACTGTCAGTTTAAGCTTAACCTGTGTAAGGGGAAGACACTGGTGCCTGAAACACAGTTTCACAACTAACTCAGGCGCTAGGGCTTCATTAAAATAACTCATGTAAACAGTTATAAATAAAGATTTTATTATTATTATTATTATTATTATTATTACTCGTAAGACACGACAATCGAACCAGTGTAAGTTGAACTCCTAATTGATTTGTCGGATTAAGTAATGAATTGATTTATTAATCAGATACTTACCGATGAAATGTGATACCATCCTTTTTGTAATTGTTCCTCCTACTGTCATTACCACACAACTTTATAGCACAGTTGGGCATGTCAAAATATTTTTTTCTTCCTTTTTTTTACAGCAGTTTATGGGTCGAATATCTGGTCACTACTAATTTGATAGGCGACGTAGTTCGGTTTGTATAGAACTTTTGCGCTCATGTGTTGGCAGAAAGCGGGGCCCTCCTATTACAGGTCTTTGGGGTAAGTGGTCTGTGGCAGAGGTAGACCGAGGAGAACGTACGTCGTCGACCAAATTGGCGATGTCTTGAAAAAGGGCCAAGTGAGTCTTAAGACTACTACAAACCGACGAGCATGTATAAAGAGATTGATGAATGTGGAGGAGGCAAGGGTTGTGTACCAGGATCGCAGCAGATGGAAGTCCATCGTCTCTGCCTACCCCTACGGGAAACAGTCGTTGAGGTATTTCGTTTAGGGATTTGGAAGGGTTAATGTGCGTAGGTTTAGGTTAGGTTATTTATAAGAATTCAGACATTCTACTACTAAACATCAGACCAGGCTGTATGCCCTAGTTGGCTTTGCCTTTTCCTCTGGGAAGAATTTTACCAAAAAAAATGAAAATTACCAATCAATTCCGGAAGAACGATTTATTTTCGTAGAATATCCTCTTCTTAGTAATTTGTGGATTCATTTCTTTCAATCAAATACAAGTACAGTGCGCGAGGCGTAAGCTCAGGTTTGCATTTGTGTGAGTGCACACAGATAGTGTAGAGTGATATGCGGCCTGAGGCGCGACGAGTCCTACGCATACAAAAGACATTGCCACATTTCAATGGAGCTTTGCCCCACCTACAAAACTACGTGACCATTTAAGCTGTACCTATCATTTTGTTGGGGACTTATTACAGCTTTCGTATTGCATAATCATAGTCAGTATCATTTTCTACTACTCTCGCAACTCCTATAGAAGAATAACAAAAACAATGAATAAATCGCTTCGATTTCTTACTATTTTCTGAATTCATAATTAAGCTGTTTCTTTCGAATCTCAACTTGTACAAAACTTTATTTTAAACCAATAATTTTAATAAAATACGGAGATATTTTTACATTTATTCGTTATCTTGTACAACTTGCGGTTGATGGTGGGGCAGAATCTGGCATTGTCATTTATACACGGCCTGAGGCGCGGCGCATCCCCAGCGGGACGCCACCCTGCCGCAAACACACCGCACTTCACCTCTTATACCGCTATCGCTAGCAGCTTGACGTGTTATTATTTTGTGGTTGTGTTCGAATTATTAGTGAAATGGCTCCTACTGTAAGTAAACGAATAGTACGAAGTCCATTAAGCAGCCAAGTAAAAGAAATTCTGTGCACATTGAATGGATATTTTAAAGAAATGAATGATAAAGATATGTCAAGTGTCACTACATCAGCGCAATTGGTAGCGACATCGACAGGAATTCCGCTGTCCACTGTACACAAAGTTTTATTAGAAGGTAAACGTGTTTTGGAGGACGGAAGCGAATTTAAGTCTCCGAAAAAGAAAAGATGCAGGAAAAAGACCATTGTTATTGACGATTTTGATAAAGCCGTGATTCGAAGAACAATTCGTAACTTTCACATCACTGATAAAGAATTTCCTACTATGAAAAGATTACACGAGAAGTTGAAGACAGAAATTAATTATCCAGGTTCAATTTGGTCATTACGTAAAGAAGTAAAGGATTTAGGATTCAAGTGGCGAAGGACAGAAGATAATCGCAATGTAGGTTATGACCTAAAACATTGTGTTTTTTTATGATTATAATTAATGTCAGCATTAACTAGTGATGGTCAACTCGAGTTGAATTATCTTTGACTCGAGTTCGAAAACCGAATGGAACCGACATGGAGCGACCTGGATTTTTACTTTAGTCAGTAATACTCTTCTTCCAATCCTACTGAAACTATAAACGCGAAAGTTTGTAAGAATGCATGGATCTGGTATGTTTGTTACTCTTTCATGCAGAAACTACTGAGTGGATTTTGAAGAAAATTTGAACAGACAATTTTCTTATTTGTTTAACAGATAAAAAATGGTTTCCTTCTTTAACTAGTAATGCGAAGCTGAGAGAATAAATTAGTAGAAATTAAAAAAAAGACATTCACTCTTCCATCCAGTTAACTCGAGTTCAACCCGAGTTCCGTGAATTTTGACTCGGGTTAAATCGAGTTATGTTTTTTCCGAGTTGGCCCATCACTAGCATTAACTAACAATAAAACTGCTTTAAAATGATTTTTTTCTGACTCTTTTTGGTGATCACTCACACAAATGTAAACCTGAGCTTACGCCTCGCGCTCTGTATGTATTGTTTGATTAAATAATTGGCTTTTACTTAACGAGAGACAGAGTTATAGATATAATAAGTTATTTCCTATACATACTACTATTGAGTTAACAGTGCCCTATTGTGGTTCCACAGATCATGTTGTGTGACACGGCTCCTGATGGAGTCCGAATCAAACAGGAGCCGGGCGAGTGTGGGCAGCACGACCACAGCGCGGGGGAGGGACGGTCAACCACAAGGACAGATTGGGGGACTAATGAACCAGTTGAACAATGCCCACAGATGTTAAATGATCAAGCCAGTACTCAAATGTTTAAGCCTCATGGTTCATGTGAAGTTCTGGTAACTGCTAACGAGGTAAAGATTGAATTCGAGGAGATCTCTCTCAGTGAGGAGCATATTAAAGAGGAGGCGGCGAGTCCAGAGGGGCCCGACTGCACAGAGGAGCATATCAAACAGGAGCCAGCGAGTCCCGACTGCACAGAGGAGCTGTATGCTGGCCATGAGGTCAAGGAGGAGATGGTCATAGGGCCCGTGGTGCTGCAGAATACCATCATATCTGCGCCTGCAATTGATACAGGTGACTTGTTTAGTTATTTCACTAGCCTAATTTTAAACATTTAAAATCCCCTCCCAGACTTCAATAAGGCAATGTTTAATATGACAGACACACGACCGCTGCGAGGACACCACATGAAATTACACTGCACCACCTTCAACACCAATGTCGCTCGTCACTTCCTGAGCAACAGAGTGGTTCAGGCCTGGAGCTCACTTCCAGACGACGTTGTCTCTGCTGTCTCAGTTAACGCATTCAAAAACAAAGTGGACAGTTATTTTAAAACCCTTACCAAGAATAATACCTCTAAGTGATAGACTTTACAAACACTGTGAAGTGTACATATCAGCGATGAGCTGCCGGGACATAATTGAATAATAATAATAATATCCAGGGTAACAGAGGCCTGCCTGATATTCAGTTTCATATCTTTTATTGATAGTAACTAGTCTGCACACTCGTATATTGAACAAGGGATTGGCAACTGTGTGGCGTTTAGTATGACATCTTTCATTTAGTCATAGCGTCTTGGACGAGATCAAACGAGCTCCCAGATTTTGGAGTTTCAAAAATAGGTTGAAGAGTTGGCTTGTCGAGGAGTCCTTCTGATAGAGATGTGTTCTTCTTTCAGATGATCCTGAAATCCAGCCAGGCTTGTGCCAGTCTAAATCTGACCCCATGTGTAATATGAACGAGCAAAGCACTGTGAAGAGCTCGAAATATGAATCTAACAACGTCCTTAAAATATATAACATACATACCAAAACATTTATTCAATACCAGTTTACACAAATCGATCAACAATTTTCGTGTGACATCTGTAAAAGACAGTTTAGTCACAAAAGATATCTTATTCAACATCTACCTATTCATTCCGATGTCAAACCATTCTCATGTGATGTCTGCAATAAACAGTTTCGTATTAAGTCGCGACTAACTCGACACCAGGTTGTGCACTCAAGTGAAAAGCCGTTCACATGTGACATTTGTGATAAACAGTTTACTCGTAAGTCACATTTTACTCAACACCAGCTGGGACATACCAGGCCATTTGCGTGCGATGTCTGCGATAAACGGTTTAGATGTAAGTCGTTGCTTGCTCAACATCTGGTTGTTCACACCGGTGTGAAGACGTTCTCTTGTGATGTCTGCAATAAAACATTTGGTCGTAAGTCACTACTTCCTGCACACCAGCTCATTCACACCGGTGAGAAGCCGTACTCATGCGATGTCTGTAATAAACAGTTTCGCTGTAAATCAAATCTAGCTCGACACCAGCTTGGAAGGACCAAGTCGTTATCGTGTGATGTTTGCAATAAACAGTTTAGATGTACGACAGTTTTTACACAACATCAGTTTCTGCATTCCGGTGGTACGCAGTTCTCGTGTGATGTCTGTAAGAAACAGTATCGTCATAAGGCACATTTTACTCGACACATGCGTTATTCACACAAGTGAGAAGCCGTTCTCATATCAATCTACCTATTTTATTTATTTATTTTATTAAGGGACTCGACAGTTCGTCATTTATTAATTAGATAAAACGGGAATTACCGTGTTAAACATTTATTATTGATGTCTCGATATTTCGCCAGCATTGCAGCCATCATGGTCACGAGTAGACTGAAGTCGGTGAGTGTTGAACGTCAGAAGGGTGACACAAAACGATCTACCCTCTTTCGTGTTCGCTGACTGCGTTCAGAAAAGTTGTTGATATTTGCAGGTACCCCCATTTTGAAAAAAAAATTGCGTTTTATCTAACGGTTTGTATACATATTAAATGTATACAAACCGTGAAAGTTTAAAAAGTGATAGTTCGTCATTTGCCAATGTCATGTTGCAGAAAATTCAATATATCTCTGTTTTCTATCTTCCTCCAGAGGAGTCGCAGTAGCGTCTTCACCCTGGGTAGCCGCGTCTTCTTGTCTTCATCCAGAGGATACGCCGTAGCGTCATCACTCTGGACGAAGCAGCTCGACAGTCACGTTCACTCCCGAGCTTGTAGCGGGAACTCTTGATAAAAGCTTAAAACCCATCTTGCTCAAATTATCCAACAAATTCACCATAGTGTCACTCGCGAACATTTTCTGATTAATTTAACGTGATATTAATCTCAAAATAACTACTGTAGACAATAAAACAAAAACTATCAAATAATTTTGCAACCGTCGTTTCCCGCCATTTTCAAGAGACCTCCAATCTACCTATTATACTTAAGTACAACTAAACGCAATATTATTGTTATTATGTACCCATGTACAAGAAGATATATACATAATTTTGTCATTAATACTATATATACTATATCTGTAATGCAAGGCATGGCATTCGATAGTTCAACCGACCTATTTTGTACATATTATAGTTTTAGTTTAGTTATATTTTAGTAAGTACTTTTATTTTTAGTTATAAAATATTGTAAGTTTAGTATGTTAGTTTATATTTTTAGTTATTTAAATAAATATTTACACATATACCTACGGTAGATAAATATTTTTAATTTGTTGATTATCTGTGATACATGCACCTTGAAACTGTAAAGGCGCGTACAGACTGGTGAAACGTAACATGAAATGTATTACTCTGCCTTTCATTGCATGTTCACTGCAAGCGTGGACGCATAGCGCGCTCTTACTGCGCATTCAGTACGCTGCTGCCACGCGCATACTGAGCGCCCCTTTGTGTTCGTCCGAAAAACCGACAAATCACGGATCGCACCGCGCGCAGCTTGTAATGCTCGTAGCGCGCGCGTGAAATGCACAGTTCGCGCGCGCAAGACGTCCAAACTATGAGAAATTGTTACAAAGTGTGTTACCTTTCACGATACATTGCAGCAATTTGGACGGCAAATTCTTTCATTGCAAGTTACATTGCATGTTACGTTTCACCAGTCTGTACGCGCCTATACATTTCATGTTACGTTTCACCAGTCTGTACGCGCCTTAAGAATTATTGTAAATTCGTTAAATACAGTACTAATTACCTGTCTTTTAAAATTATTTTAATCGAAAACATTGTTCACTCTTGCTCAGAAAGTCGTAATTAAAGCATTTTAACAATCCGTGAAATCTCTTATTGAAATCCCTATCATTGCATTTTGACTAGTCTATAGCGGAAAGAGTAGGAAATAAAAAGTTCCAATCGTCACCACTGGGGACGAACGAAACTTTTATTCCCCACTCGTCCCCAGTGGGACGGGTGGGCACGACCGGGAATAAACGATGGCTTCTACTCTTATTTAAGAGATAATTTCGCCAATATCAAGTTATTTAGAGTAAGTATTCATGTAAATAGGAAATTAAACGAATAAAATATCGTTCCAAAATGGTGGCGGACATCCAAAAAAACAAGAAATATCGCACATATACCCATTTCATGTCTTTTAATGCTTCGCGCACATTATGCCGGGCCGCAGCGTGTCGGGGCGGGCCGCAGCGCAGCGCAAAATGCTTACTTAGCACATTAGTGACGGGCCGGGTCGCAGCGCATTGACGGATTTTGAGTCCAGTGTACTGCCAGATAGCCAAAAACAACACGGGTGCTCGTGCACTCCAATCCGCTTGCTATAGCACACTGTGTCGGGGCGGACACAAATCCGCCTCGCAATAATGCGGCCCGACACAGTGTGCGATAGTTCATACAAATTGTATTAAACAGATTTGAGCGGATTTTTGCGCTCCGCCCCGACACAAAAAAAACTAACAGTTACATTTATGTATTTTTCATTTTTTGAAACACAATTTAAATTTCCCTCGGAAATGCTCATGGACTGTCATGGCGTCTTGAATGACGTCGCGCCGTGCGAAACAAGACTTTGCTCCGGGAGATATAATTCTATGATTAAAATGAAATCTTATTACAAGTACTGTATAGTGCCCCAGTGTAAAAGCACAAGTATAATAACGCCAAACAAGTTATTTATATATGTTCCAAACAATAAACAAATACGGGAAACGTGGCTAACACTTGCAAGGAGGGTTGATGCTCATTGTTTATCAACAAATACAAGAATGTATTTTTGTGAAGATCATTTCGATGTAAGTATTTTACCATAATCTAGGTAAGTACCTATTCTAAATGTAAAACTGATGAATTTTGCTCATGAATATTGATGAAACAATAACATTGGCACAATGATTGACATTGGACAGAGAGAATAACGTCAACTTTTAGCACTTGACACGTAGACAGATTATCCTATAGACGGAGTCCCCGCGTAACCACATTTACCCTTTCTTTCTGGCAGCCAGGTGTTGCCTAGGAAAAAACATTACCCAATTTTAAGGGTATCTTTCACAATAAAAATTTTAACCATTGAAGTATTAATTACCAAAAAATTATAAAGTGTGTCTATGTATGATATTTGTAAAACTATATTTAGGTAAGTATAATATAATGTATAATTTGCCAAAAAAAAAATGCAATTTGAAAGCGTAATATTTTCGTTTCTACTAATCAGTAATGAGTGTATCTGACACTGACAGCAAGCCCGTTCCCTTTTCTATAATCCATTGCTCGTTTCCTGTGACATTAATTATCATAAAATGGTCCACTTCAAAATGTACTGAGCATATTCGACTATTTTTATTTGGCGTCCAGTTTGGTTTACCACACGCGTTTATCCATTTTCTACGTTCTGGTTCATATAACGGAAACCTTGTAAAAAGTAATCGAGTCAACAATGGTTTTGCACAAAGCAAACTATCTAATAAATTACTAGGTCGTTTACTGCTGCTGCATTACTAGTAGTATTGTGCTAGAAACTAGAAGGACTAGCTAAATACTACTGTAATTCCCATACATATATTGTGGAACAAAATATTATTTGGGAAATTTTTTACCGACACTGTTGACAACACTGAGTTTTATGTCATACCTTTTACAAAATACTTTTCGAAGTTATTTTGATATTTAGGAACCGATTTCAAGCAAAATAACAACACGTTGCAACGTGTTGATTATTTATATACTGTGTACATCACGTTTTAAAACCTAGAAAGCTTAATAATAGAAAATACTGACCTATGAAACGAAATACTTGGATCGTTGCTTTCCCATCTACTTTTACACCCCGGTACGCAACAAAGCACCATAATGATGACGGTATACCAAGTACAATAATGTTTCGAACTATCACATGCACATAAACACTAGATTTAGCAAAAAAACGGTACTAAAACATTATTTTGTAAAAAATACACAACAATGTTGGGTCACGCAATGTCATTCTGACGCTGTGACATGGCTTTGACAGTAAGTGTTTAGTAATAAAAGCGGTTACACCGATAAGGACGGAAGATATATGAATCTTTCTCTCTCACGCTTACGATATCCATATTATGTTGTTCTTGTCACTCGAGAGCGAGACAGAAACCACACTCCGTCTATAGGATAATCTGTCTACGACTTGACAGTACAAAGTCGGCGTCGTCTCCATATGAAGCTCGTGGAGACCTGAAATTAAGTTTGTTAATTTAACACTTGTTTAATACACCTACCTTGTAATTCTAACCTCAAAAATTGTGCCAACAATAGGTATACAAAATGGTTCTTTAAAATAGTTTACTGAATTATTATAGCACTATAATCTTATAAGTACTTAATATATACTTTACACTCGTGTAAACATAAGTTTTAACATTGCGGAATTCCGACGAGCAAAAGTAGTCACTGTTTGCCATAAAAGTGGAAAATATTATCAAATCAAGTAGGTAATCTATGACAACAACAAGAATGTTTCGCACGGCGTGACGTAACACTTTCTGATTGGTGTTCGCTGTCACGTGACTTAGGTAATGGCTATTTTTACCGAATTGGTTTTCCAAAAATAACAATAATCTTTAATTTCTATGATAAATGTTTTTATTTAAATCTAAGTACAATATCATGATTAATAAATAGAGACTCTAATCCATTCGATTTATTCTTAGGCGACGTCCATGTTTGTGACTGCAATAAATCATTTTAATATAAATGCTAAAGTTCAATATTTGATTTCATTTCTTTATTTATTCTTAGGAAGATTTACAGCTATTTCATACTAATATAGATAATGACTATGAGTAACTGTAGCCAATTACAAATCTCCACATATGAGTTGAAATGAAAATTGCGAGTAAGTATACTGTATTTCAGCATCGAGCATTTGCCTGCGCGATCCTTTACTGCTATTAGGTGTGTAATACGTGGGGGAGACCTCGTTTTGGAGGATGTTTTACTTGAATTTTCCACTCCAGTGTGCGGCAATATGTACGGTGAAGTTATTTGATTATTTATGCAAGATCTGAAGTTTCAAGCTTTTATCAAGAGTCCCGCTACAAGCTCGGGAGTGAACGTGACTGTCGAGCTGCTTCGTCCAGAGTGATGACGCTACGGCGTCTCCTCTGGATGAAGACATGAAGGCGCGGCTACCCAGGGTGAAGATGCTACTGCGACTCTGGAGGAAGATAGAAGACTATTGAATATATTGAATTTTCTGTAACATGACATTGGCAAATGACGAACTGTCGAGTCCATTAATAAAATAAATAAATAAACAAAATTCATTACTTAATCCGACAAATCAATTAGGAGTTCAACTTACACTGGTTCGATTGTTATGTCTTACGAGTAGTTCCGAGAGGTCCTCTCTTTCACATTAGGGGATCGGACAAATTCACAGAAATTATAATGATAAAATTCACAGTTTTAAATTAATCTTCATGGATAATTATTCCTATAAAAATAACACTTCAAACAAATAAAGCTTTCTATGTACTGAAAATCATATTTCAATATTATTTGTTTAAAAATCCCGCGCAAACGGCACGATACGTCAGCTGAGAGTGCGTGACGTCATTTGTGTGTGGTGTGAACCAAACAAACTGCAAGGGCTCTATGCTGCGTGAAGTTTAGTTTCGTCGATTACATCCTTTATTTGTTAATATGGGACGAAAAACATATCGTTGGTGTGTAGTACTTGAATGTAAGAATACATCCAAAACTACTCCAAATAAATTATTCATTGATGTGCCACGAAAAGAAGACATACGAAAAAAATGGTTGGACTTAGCAAGAAGAAAGTGCGACGGAATGTCTGTAACTTCACCAATTTACTTTTGTGAAGATCATTTCGATGTAAGTGTACAATAGTTATTACAAATAAATTGAATGAAGCGTGCAGATAACTTTATTTATTTAAGTTTAGTTAGTATACATTGAGTAATGTTTGAGGTTATATTTACGAGACCAACATAATTTTTACTTGTTTTAGCTGCCGAATGATAGGTAGGTATACTTAGGGTAAATAATGAATAGTTGTAATACTTACACAGATGTTTTCACATTTCTAAATTCAGCATCACAAAAGTTTGAATTAGGTAGGTAGCATTTGTAATAACTTTGTATCATTTATTTATTTATATTTGTTTATTTGTAATGGATAGGTATAAGCAGCCTTTCTAATATCCCCGCGGTTAGAGTGTGGCTAAGGGGGCACTGAGGAAAAAAGACTTAGAAAAATTTAGATCGAAAATGACAATGCCAGATTCTGCCCCACTATCAACCGCAAGTTGTACAAGATAACGAATAAATGTAAAATATCTCCGTTTTTTTATTAAAATATTAGTTTAAAATAAAGTTTTGTACAAGTTGCGATTCGAAAAAAAAGCTAATTAAGAATTCAGAAAATAGTAAGAAATCGAAGCGATTTATTCATTGTTTTTGTTATTATTCTATAGGAGCTACGAGAGTAGTAGAAAATGATACTGATTATGATTATGCAATATGAAACCTGTAATAAGTCGCCAACAAATGATAGGTACAGCTTAAATTGTCACGTAGTTTTGTAGGTGGGGCAAAGCTCCATTGAAATGTGGCAATGTCATTTCCCCTCTATAATATACCCCCCAACCTGTTATTATCGGAAGGGGGACTCTTTGGGGATGATTTATTGTCAAGGTAATTTTTTTGTCCGATCAACCCCTGTCATATTAGGGGCTGAAAATTAAAATTAGTACTTAAACAAGAAACTAGATCACCCAGAATCATTAGGTTAGGTTTGTTTTATGACTACAAACGCACGAGCCGAGCGAGCGAAGCGAGCGTGCCGCGGCAGCGGCCGGCGAAGTGCCAGAACCGAATTTCTTACGTTTTACCCCCTAATTTGACAGGGGTTGATCGGACAAAAAAAATACCTTGACAAAAAATCATCCCCAAAGAGTCCCCCGTCCAATGGTATCACAAGGGGGGGTCAAGCTCATTGGTTCATGGCACAGCCAGGATTCAATCTTATCTATCATGGGTGTTTATTCGTATTTCAGCTCCCAAAGGATATGGAAAATTATATGGAGTATCATGTGATGGGATCAGTGTCACAGATTCGCATGCAACGAGGATGTATGCCCTCCAAATTTGGGTGTCAATTGGACAGGAGAAAACGAACGACTACTACAGAACGCCCATACATGCTCAAGAAACAAAGAAAATTATTAATTGAAGAATGTGAGAAAGATATAGAAAACAGAATGAATACAACAAGTCATTTGGGATCAGGAGAGACTTTATCTGGAAGTTCAGGTACTCGCTATACCTCTACGCGTTTGTATATTGTATAAAATTGGTAAGATTTTTAAGTAAAACAAAACTGCAAAACTAAGGCAGTGCGCAGACCAAGTCACGACTGTTTTAAGACCGCGCACACTTCAAACGAGACGTCTCATAGACAAAGCTGTCTAATACCTACGAGAACTGCTCAGCGACAAGTCAATATATGTACAATACATGGCAGAATTGCGACAAGCTAAGTTGTAGTTCACAACACAAATGTGCCAAATACGGCCGTTTTTCGCAATTATGCGAACTACAACTTACGAAATTGAATCACATTATAAATAAGCATTTAAAAAATAGTATTTATCGTAATAAACATTTTGTAAATAGCTTTTTTAATAAAATTGATTATATTGGAAGATATTATTTTTTTAAGATTGGCGGCGCTAGTTGGCTCATGGAAGGTATAGAGATAAATAATTGTAAGATTATATATAATATTGTTGTGTCAACAGTTGTTCCACAGATCATGTTGTGTGTCACAGCTGCTGATGGAGTCCCAATCAGACAGGAGCTGGGCGAGATTCATGAAGTTCTGGTATCTGGTAACGATATCAAGATTGAATTTGAGGAGATCTCTGAAGAGCATGTCAAACAGGAGCCCGTGAGTCCAAAGGGGCCTGACTGCACTGAGGAGCTGTATGCTGGCCACGAGGTTATGGAGGATATGGTCATAGGGCCTGTGGTGCTGCAGAAGACCATCATATCTGCGCTTGCAATTACAGGTGACTTTTTGTCAGAATCATAATCATATGTCTTTTGTTCTGTTGGAACTTATACATTTTCGCACCTCAACATTTTTAAATTTAAATGACAATGGTAGTTTTGAATGGAGCTTTGCCCCACCTACAAAACTACGAGAACATTGAAGCTGTACCTATCATTTTGTTGGGGACTTATTACAGGTTTTATATAGCATAATCACAATCAGTAGGAGTTGCGAGAGTGGTAGAAAACGATAACAAAAACAATGAATAATTCGCATCGATTTCATACTATTTTCTGAATTCTTAATTAGGCTGTTTTTTCGTCTATCAAATTGTACAAAACTTTTTTTGGAAACCAATAATTTTAATAAAAAAACGGAGATATTTTTACATTTATTCGTTATGTTGTTCATTATGCGGTTGATGGTGGGGCAGAATCTGGCATTGTCATTTACACCACTTTGCAAAGAAAAGGTATCAACACTAGTAAGGAGAATACCACAACCCTCCCATCCTAGTGGTCTTAGTTATAAACGGACAATCATCGAGCCCATAAGCTTGTGTTAATAAGAGCCGTTTAAAAGTCATGCCATGGTTAAGTAAGAGCCTTCCATGAGACAACTAGCGCCGCCAATCTTTAAAAAATAATATCTTCCAATATAATCAATTTTATTAAAAAAGCTATTTACGAAATGTTTATTACGATAAATACTATTTTTTAGAAGATATTATTTTTTCAAGATTGGCGGCGCTAGTTGGCTCATGGAAGGCCCTTAATGAAAATCTTTTAGTTGCATTTGATTCCATTAATATTCCCTTTAATAAACGCATAAGATAATAATTCACTGTTATAAATTGGATACTATGGTCCGTCGCTTCCTAGGACACTGATAGAGATGTGTTATTCTTTCAGACGGTCCTGAAATCTAGCAAAGCTTGTGCCAATCTGGCTATAGCTGCCAGCTGTGGAGCAAGCAGTTCCCGAGCACGGCGGCACAACCTGACCACTCGCAGCACGGCAGAGCCAGGAGTGTAGTATGAAACTGCACAGCCCTACATCTGGTGCTCAGTGTATGAACAGGCAAAGAACTGAAGAAAGCTTGGAACATACATCCATAGACACCGGAATATTCATGCTGATGAGAAGCAGTACACTTGTGATAATTAATTTAAAAATAAATGGTTTAGAACTAAGAAAGGTCTAAATTAGTTTGAAATATATAATAATTAAAATAAATCTATTATTATAAGAAAGGTCTTATTGAACACCTGCTTATTCACTCCACCGAAAAGCCGTTTTCATGTGATGTTTGAAACAAACGGTTTAAATGCAAGTCAACGCTTAAGCGACGCATTGTTAACATTGATCTCCTATAAACAACTAGATACAGACTGCCTTCTAAAAATGTCCGAGCGCAAAGAAGGTCCAAACGGATGAACGGACCCTCATTTGCTTTATTGGACATTAACAATGGACCCTTATTTGGACGTTTTTTAAATTATTTTAGTAATACCTGTGTGTATCTATAGTATGACCGTCTAAATCAGTCTTCGCCTGCGCGGTACAGGGATGCGGGGGAAGGCGACTGACTGTTAAACATTGACCTAAACGCGAACGCTACACATGAATATTTATTTACAGTTTAATAACGCAATAAAACATGTTAGAAATGATAGTGTTTTATTTTTTGCATGAGTAGATAGATTTCATTTGTAATTTTGTAGTCGTAGAGAGAGAAACCTTTTGTAGTGCTCGAAAGAAGGCACTCAACATGTAATAGGAGTTGAGACATGTTTGTGAAGTGCGACACAAAATAATAATAATAACGTGCATCATTATTTTGTGTATAGCTCAGAGAAACGTGTATAGGAAGGCGGTAGTTATTTTCAGTCAGTGTATTTATGGCAAGACAATAAAATATCAAACAAGGCTGTATACTCCAGTTAGCCTTGCCTTTTATATATTACTCTTTCTTTCGTAGAGAGGTAGAGAGAGAATTGGAGAGAATAGAATCTAATTCGTTGTTTGCTTTGCTTTCCATCTAGGAAAACAAATAAAAAGTTTGGAAAGTTGTAATTGAGTTTATGTTTGGGGATTCCTTGAAAAGCGCGCCAAACACTTTTTAGCTACTTTTTTGTGAAAATTCTAATTAAATAGTTTCCGTGGTATTTAGTGATTAAGATCACGTTAAGTTAATCAGGGGATTTCCGCGGACGTTTCTATTAATTTTAATTAAAGTGCTTGAAGAAAGTCGTATTTAATAATAATAATAATAATTCTTTATTGCAGGCATAAAAAACCCATAAAAAATACAAAATAAATAAAATAACAATATAAAGCTTACATTTGTACCTAATTAAGGACACGTCAGTCTTAACCTACTTTCGAAATTCTACTATTTGTGAAGTTTTGTGCCCTTAGCAAGATTTCCTTGCATAATTCAATCGGTGCGTGGATCGCAGAGTTATTTCGTTTAGGGTTTTAGGTTAGGTTATCTTCGTATATGTATGAACTTATAGACATTCTATTATATAACATCAGACCAGGCTGTATGTATGCCCGTTTATGTAGTTGGCTTTGCCTTTCCCTTTAGGAACAATTTTCCAAAAAGAAAATACTTTCCGGTTTCTACGTAGTTCTACTTTCTATTCTAACCTTTTCTTCATTCATTATATTTCATAGGTTTATAGAAAAGAAAATCTGTGTAGATACTTACTTCAATCAAATTTAATTGTAAATTTTGGTTGCCCTCTACATATTAACTCTTCGTACGCTACGTTTCAAATTGTGTTATTTATATTGTAGATTATTCGCATACAAGACGAATAAATTAACCCAGGATCACTTTTTTGTTTGTAATAACCATTGTATCCAACAAAGCTAGAGTGTTAAACTGATCTGATCACTTCCCGCCTAGCGGATCTTGAATCTAGATTTATTATCAAATTAGTGAGAGGAGAGATTCTGACACACTGAGTGAGTATAGACATACTTAATAAGTTCCTTCCTATTTATTGACACTACTATTGTATTAACAGTGACTTACTGCTGTTCCACAGATCATGTTGTGTGCCAAGGCTCCAGAAGCCTCAATAAAACAGGAGCCGGGCGAGTGTGGGCAGCACGACCACAGCGCGGGGGAGGGACGGCCAGCCACAAGGACAGATTGGGGAACTAACGAACCAGTTGAACAATGCCCACAGATGTTAAATGATCAAGACAGTACTCAAATGTCTAAGCCAGCTGCCGTCAAGGAAGAGGTGGAATTTGAGGAGAGATCCCTCAGTGAGGAGCATGTCAAACAGGAGCCCGCGAGTACGGAAGGGCCCGGCTGCACGGAGGAGCTGTATGCTGGCCACGAGATCAAGGAGGATATGGTCATAGGGCCCGTGGTGCTGCAGAAGACCATCATATCTGCGCCTGCAATTGATACAGGTGACTTTTTGTCGGAATCATAATATGTATTTTTGGTTCTGTTGGTACGCTGGAACACAGAGAAAGGTGTACAGGAGAGTTTTTGAGGTTGAGATTTTCTCAAAAACTACTTGACATATTGCAAAAATTCTTTCACTGTTTGATAGATAAAAGTGAAAACTATGTAACTGTAAAAGAATTATTGAAATCGGTCCAGTAGTTTTTGAGAAAATCTCAACCTTATTGAGGCCCCTGTATACTTATCTGTCTTCGACTTTACCTATCTACATTTTCGCACCTCAACATTTTAGAATTTACATCCCATGTACCCAATTTTGTTATTAAAACAATTTGGGGATTTATTTGTGAATTTTGGGGGAAAAAATCCTATCTAGCAACCCTGTTACTACATTTTGTATTCATATTAATGAGATAAAACGGCAATAGATATGCACAGTTCCATTATTCCCTATAATGAGCATTGAGCAGTCATTTTGCTGTTATAAATTTTGCCATAGTAGCTCCTCTACCTGCCAATAGCGTTTGGACGTCGCTTCCTAGGACACTCTGATATGTGTTTTTTTATTTCAGACGGTCCTAAAATCCATCAAAGCTTGGGCCAGTCCGTCTATAGCTGCCAGCTGTGTCGCAAGCCGGCCTTGTGTGTGTGCACACAACGGCACGAGTCAGAGCACGACGAGGTGACCCGGCGGAGTCAGGAGTATAAAATGAAGCTGCGCAGGCCCACATCTGGTCCTCAGTGTATAAACAAGCAAGGAACTGAACAAAGCTTGGAACATACTAAGAAAGCCTTATTATGTGACGTCCGTAGAAAGTTACATAGTAAGTCAGATCACACTCGACACCAGCTTACTCATACCGATAAAAAGTTATTTTCATGTGATATTTGTAGAAAAACCTTTAGATGTAAATTGATACTTACTCAACATTTGTTTAATCATACCGATGAAAAGCCATTCTCATGTGATATCTGCAACAAACAGTTTCGTGATAAGATACATCTTACTAAACACCATTCTATTCACACAAGTGAGAGGCCATTCTCATGTGATGTTTGCAATAAACAGTTTCGTCGTAAGGGACATCTTACTAAACATCTGCTTATTCACACAAGTGAGAGGCCATTCTCGTGTGATGTCTGTAATAAACAGTTTCGTTATAAGGTTAACCTTATTCGACACCATTCTATTCACACAAGTGAGGGGTCTTTCTCATGTGATGTCTGTAATAAACAGTTTCGTCTTAAGGTATATCTTACTAAACATCTGCTTATTCACACAAGTGAGAGGCCATTCTCGTGTGATGTCTGTAATAAACAGTTTCGTTATAAGGTAAACCTTATTCGACACCAGTTTGTACACACCGACGAGAAGCCGTTCTCATGTGATGTCTGTAATAAACAGTTTCGTCGTAAGGTATATCTTAATAAACATCTGCTTATTCACACAAGTGAGAGGCCATTCTCGTGTGATGTCTGTAATAAACAGTTTCGTTATAAGGTAAACCTTATTCGACACCATTCTATTCACACAAGTGAGAGGTCTTTCTCATGTGATGTCTGTAATAAACGGTTTAGCTGTAAGTCATATCTTGCTAAGCATCAGCTTGTACACACGGGTGAGAAGCAGTTCTCATGTGATATCTGTGAAAAGCGATTTAAATTTAAGTGGAATCTTAACCGACACTTGCTTATTCATATCGACGAGAAGCAGCATTCATGTGATATTTGTAAAAAAAAGTTTTATAGTAAGGCATGTCTTACTAAACACCTGCTTACTCATACCGATGACAATTTGTTATCATGTGACATTTGTAATAAAAGGTTTTGCAGTAAGTCTAAACTTACTCAACACATGGCTGTTCATAGTGATAAAAAGCCTTTGTCATGTGATGTATGTAATAAACAGTTTCGTCTTAAGGCAAATCTCACTCGACACCATCTTGTACACTCAACTGCGAAGCTGTTCTCATGCGACATTTGTAATAAACGCTTTAATAGTAAGGGACGTCTTACTGAACACGGGCTTATTCATACTCGAGAGGGGCCTTTCTCATGTGATGTCTGCAATAAACAGTTTAGCTGCAAGTTGTATCTTTCTAAACACTTGCTAATTCATACAGATGAGAAGCAGTTTACATGTGATATTTGTAAAAAACAGTTTAAAATTCAGGCATACCTTACTCAACACCTGCTTATTCATGCTGATAAAAAACCTTGGCCGTGTGAAATCTGCAACAAACACTTTCGTCGTAAGATTAATCTCACTCGCCATCAGCTTGTTCACAAAAGTGAAAAGCCGTTCTCATGTGATATCTGTAATATGCGATTTCGTCGTAATGTACATCTTACTCAACATCGGCTTGTTCACACAAGTGAGAAGCCGTTCTCATGTGATGTCTGTAATAAACAGTTTCGTCATAAGACACATCTTACTGAACACCATTTTATTCACACAGGTGAAAGGCCATTCTCATGTGATGTCTGCAATAAACAGTTTCGTCGCAAGGAACATCTTATTCGACACCAGCTTACTCACACAGGTGACATGCCATTCTCATGTGATATCTGCAACAAACAGTTTCGTTGTAAATCATATCTTACTCAACACAATCGCCATATACACACAAGTGAGAAGCGGTTCTCATGCGACATTTGTAATAAACGCTTTAATAGTAAGGCAGGTCTTACAGCACACCAGCACATTCATACTGGCGAGAAGCCATTCCCATGTGATGTCTGCAATAAACGGTTTACGTGTAAGTCACATGTTACTCTACATCAGCTTGTACACACCGGCGAGAAGCCGTTCTCATGTGATATGTGTGAAAAGCGTTTTAAAGGTAAGGCGAGTCTTATCCAACACGTCTTGCTTATTCATACCGACGAGAAGCATTCGTGTAATATTTGTAAAAAACTGTTTCATAGTAAAGCACATCTTACTAAACACATGCTTAATCATACCGATGACAAACTGTTCTCATGTGATGTCTGTAATAAACAGTTTTTTCGTAAGTCACAACTTGCTCAACACCAGCTTATGCACACAAATGAGCCTTTCTCATGTGATGTCTGCGATAAACAGTTTCTTTGTAAGTCACAACTTGCTCAACACCAACTTATTCACACAGGTGACATGTCATTGTCATGTGATGTCTGTAATAAACAGTTTCGTAGTAAGCCACAACTAACTCGACACCAGCTTATTCACAGAAGTGAGAAGCCTTTCTCATGTGATGTCTGCGATAGACAGTTTTGTCGTAAGTCACAGCTTACTCAACACCATCTTGTACACACCGGTGAGAAGCCGTTCTCATGCGACATTTGTAATAAACGCTTGACTAGTAAGGCAGGTCTTACTGAACACAAGCTTATTCATACTGATGAGAGGCGATTCCCATGTGATGTCTGCAATAAACGGTTTAATCGTAAGTCACGTCTTACTAAACATCAGCTTGTACACACCGGTGAGAAGCCGTTCTCTTGTGACATCTGTGAAAAGCGGTTTGTGTACAAGCGGAGTCTAACCCAACACTTGCTTATTCATACCGGTAACTCCGGTAAGAAGCTGTATTCTTGTGATATTTGTAAAAAAACTTATGGTAAGGCATATCTTAGGAAACATCTGCTTACTCATACCGATGAAAAAGTGTTCTCATGTCATATCTGCGATGAACAGTTTCGTCGTAAATCACATCTTACTCGACACCAGCTTAGGCACACAAGTGAGAAGCGATTCTCATGTGATGTCTGTGAAAAGCGGTTTAGATATAAGGCGAATCTTATCCTACACCTGCGTATTCATACCGACGAGAAGCAATTTTAATGTGATACATGTGGGATACGGTATACTCATAAATGGTACAGTGCGCGAGTCGTAAGCTCAGGTTTGCATTTGTGTGAGTGCACACAGATAGTGTAGAGTGATATTCGGCCTGTGGCGCGGCGCATCCCCAGCGGGACGCCACTCTGCCGCGCACGCACCGCACTTCACCTCTTGTACCGCTAGCGATTGGCGATCACTCACACAAATGTAAACCTGAGCTTACGCCTCGCGCACTGTGACTGTGTATGCATAGATACCAGACAATAGTCAAAGTCATAGATTTTTATTGCTGGTTGGTTATAGGTATTACAGATGTTGTGGTTTGGAAAGTGTTTATCGCCATAACCTACCTTGTTAAGGTAATACAATGATTAAAAGACATTGCCACATTTCAATGGAGCTTTGCCCCACCTACAAAACTATGTGACCATTTAAGCTGTACCTATCATTTTGTTGGGGACTTATTACAGGTTTCATGTTGCATAATCATAATCAGTATCATTTTCTGCTACTCTCGTGGCTCCTATAGAAGAATAACAAAAAAAAAATCGCTTCGATTTCTTACTATTTTCCGAATTCTTAATTAAGCTGTTTTTTTCGAATCGCAACTTGTACAAAACTTATTTTAAACCAATAATTTTAATAAAAAACGGAGATATTTTTACATTTATTCGTTATCTTGTACAACTTGCGGTTGATGGTGGGGCAGAAACTGGCATTGTCATTTAAAGATTGTGTAATATAATACCCACACATATTTTACATCGTACCTAATGTAAATTGAAGAAGAACATGTCAATATAATGTTTGGTTTAACTGTAAGTGTTGTTATGAAATAAGTAAATAAATAAATAAGTATTTTATAAAATGTTATTTTATATAATCTTTATACTTAGAACATTCACCATATTTTTTTATTATTTTTAATACTTATCAATTTTCTTGTGATGTGTGTAATAAACAGTGGGGTGACCGCGACTTCCAATCGTTATCGCTTTCAATTTGACCCATGGACGTTATACATTGTTGCTATGTTTTTGCAAGTTGTAACAAACGACAACGAAACGCAGCAATGTATATCGTTCAAGCGTCAAAATGAAAACGATAACCATAACGATTGAAGTCGCGGTCACTGTTAGTTGTATGTATGGGGTATCTTGATCAACATCGGCTTATTCATACTGGTCAAAAGCCATTATCATGTGGTATCTGTAACCGGTTTTGATGTAGGTAAGTCAGATACCAGTTTCACTGTATTCACACCGCTAAGAAATTCACGTGTGATATCTGCAATAAACAGTTTATTCTTAAATCACATCTTACTCGATAACAGTTTATTTATTTATTGGAACACCAACAGATTACATGTAAGCGTACATATGGAAACGATATAAATTATGTTCTAACATGCAACCCAATTATAGGTGAACACATCATTCACTTTAATATATAGTACAATTTAGAAAATAACAGTCAGTCTATTTTAAACAAGTTATTGAGAAGAGGACTGTATCTTTGACTTAAAGTTGAAAAGAGAGTCATGATTAATGTCAAGATCGGTTTTGCTATTGAGGGTGTTGTAACTACGAACCATTCTGTGAAAGGGAGCGTGCCTACCGAGGTTGGTTTTCATGAGGGGCACAACAAATGTATCGGTGAGTTTATCAGTTTATACACAACGTGGAAAAGTCGTACTCATGTGATATGTGCAATAAACGGTTTAGATGTTAGTCGTATTTTACTCAACACTGCCTATGTCACACTCGAGAGTAGCCGTTCTCTCTCATGTGATATATGCAGTAAACAGTTTCATAATACCTAAGTCACATTTGTCTCGACACCTGTCTGGATCAGATTGTTGACGGTTGCAAAATTATTTGATATTTTTTTGTTTTAATTGTCTACAGTGGTTATTTTGAGATTAATATCACGTTAAATTAATCAGGAACTGTTCGCGAGTGACAGTATAGTGAATTTGTTGGATAATTTGAGCAAGATCTGGGGTTTCAAGAGTTCCCGCTACAAGCTCGGGAGTGAACGTGACTGTCGAGCTGCTTCGTCCAGAGTGATGACGCTACGGCGTCTCCTCTGGATGAAGACAAGAAGACGCAGCTGCCTAGGGTGAAGACGCTACTGCGACTCCCCTGGAGGAAGATAAAAGACTATTATATATTGAATTTTCTGTTACATGACATTGGCAAATGACGAACTGTCGAGTTCATTAATAAAATAAATAAATAAAGCGAGGGTTCTCTTGGATTCCTTGAAAAGCGCGCGAAACGCCATTAGCTACTTTTTTGTGAAAATTGTAAAAAAAAAAAAATTATCATCAAACCAGGCTGTATGCCCTAGATGGCTTTGCCTTTCCCTCTGGGAAGAATTTTCAAAATAAAAAAAGTAAACAAAGCATTGTAGGTATAAGCACAGAATATATAATGTATAAGTCAATGAAACAAAGCGACTTTACGTGAAGTTTACGTGAAATACGCGATTTAATATGAAATCAAAGGCGAAGTGTTGTATGGTCCCCGAGTGCGTTAATACTTCAAAAAGAACTCCAAATAAATTATTTATACGCGTTCCAATCGATAAGGAAATACGTTATCAATGGTGGAAACTTGCACGACGAGATCCAACAACAGCTATAGCCACAAAAAGTACTAAACTTCATATTTGTGAAGATCATTTTGATGTAAGTTTTTATATCATTAGTACAAAATAAGGTGTTTTGTGAACTTTTGTGTCCTTGAACGATTATTGATCATTTTTTTTTGTAAAATTCTTCCCAGAAGGAAAGGCAAGGCCAACTAGGGTATACAGCCTAGTCTGATGTTAATAGAATGTCTGGATTCTTAAAATATATACATACATACTCAGAGAAATTTCTCTGAGCATATATTTTTCTCTCTCGGCTGCCGTCCCGGCCGGACGTGCGTTCCGCGCTTTATATTAATTTACGAAATGCCTAGTACTTTATATTGGACTTTATGTGCGAATAAGTAATATTTAGTGTGATGGCGGATAAAGTTATAATCGACGAGTTCTTGACTTTTGTCCAGAACAAAATAGAAGTATTAGACGAAGTGACTATTGTGCGTATATGTGCGTCAAATTTCACGGATACCGAGATCGAATCAAGTAAAAGTGTATTGTACAAAGCAGTTACGCTAGAAGGTGTGCGTAATGTTCAGCGAAAAGGTGAAGACAAGAAACAGAAGAACATTAAGGATGTTATTAAGGTTTTTAAAGAGTCTGACCCTGCTGCACAGCCTACTTTCGTGGCAAAGAATCTGAACCGTCTCCCACCCGTGACCTTTGACCACGTAGATGTTACGCGCCTTCTTAAGGATTTGACCATCATGAGGACCGAGTTAACGAGTCTGCGTGAGGAGACTGTCTCCAAGACTGAGTTGCTCCAGCTCCAGACGAGTATCAGCTCCGACCTGACCGAACTGCGTACTGTAGTTGGCCAAAAAGACGTGAGTTTACACTCTAATAATAAGAGAATATCGGGAGGCGGATTGAATAAAATTTTAACCACACCGATTAGATCGAATGTGAGTCATGCGCCGCGCGCACCGTCCGTGCCTATACCTAAACAACCGACAGGTGCGCACTCGGACTCCGAGCCGCCGCACACGCCGTGCTATCGCGACATAGTGCAGGGCGGCGGGAGGAGGCGAGCGACTCGCGACCGTAATGCGATTAGCAATAAGGTTCAAGCGGCTGTTAGCGAGGACGGCTTTCAGTTGGTGGAAAACAAGAAGCGCAAGAAGCGAAATAGTAATTTGTGCGGCACCGCGCAGAACACGACCACGATACAAGTTGCGGACTTACCTACAGCTATTTATGTTTCCAGAGTATCGAAATCAACGAATATCGATGATATTAAGACACACATTCGGGAGAGGGGTGAGCAATGTATTGACGTACATCAGCTCGAGCAATGGTATGAAACGGCCTTTAACTCATTTAAGATTACGATATCAAAAAATAGTCTAACGAAATTTCTTTCGACTGATTTTTGGCCTGAAGGTATCAAATATCGAGTATTCCGCGAGCGAGCGGTTAGTGCAAGGAAAGGTACTAATGACAACTAAGTATGGATAGTACAATTGCAAGTAATATTACAATGGTATCTTTTAATTGTAAGTCAATTAAGAGATCCGTATCGTGCGTGCGCGCGCTGTGTGCGTCGGCCGACATCGTCGCCCTGCAGGAGACGTGGCTGCTGCCGCACGACCTGGGCTACGTGCACACGGTGGACGCGCGCTTCGGCTGCGTCGCCAAGTCCTCCGTGGACACAGGCGCGGGGGTGCTGCGCGGCCGACCGTATGGCGGACTGGCGCTCATGTGGAGGAAGGATAGGTTCCCGAACGTATCTGTGATAGACTGCTCGAGTGATAGACTTATAGCTATACGTATAATGTTAGGTGTGTGTTCGTTTATTGTGTTCTCTGTGTATATGCCGACTGACGACCCGGAGAATCTCCCGGACTTCACGGACTGTCTGGCCGCGGTTAGCGCTATCATAGAAGAGAGTGATGTACCTTTAGTATATATATTAGGAGATTTTAATTCACATCCGAGTGCGAGATTCGGCCATGAACTATTGGCCTTTTGTGACGAGCAGCAGTGGACATGCAGTGACATCGAAAAACTGGGGCTCGATTCCGGCGCCTATACTTTTATTAGCGAGGCGCACGGCAGCCAGCGATGGCTCGACCACTGCGTGACCACGCAGGCCGCGCGGGACACCGTCGTGGCTGCGCAAGTGATGTACGACGGCTACTGGTCGGACCACTTCCCGCTGAGTATAGTGTGCAATATCACAGCGGTAGGCATCAGTCCTCTCGCTCCAGCTGGCGGCGGCGATGACGTCACCGCGCACGATAAGATCAAGTGGGGAGTGAGGGATGCCGCGCAGATAGAAATGTATTATAACTACTGTAGCTCGATACTTGATGGTGTGAATGATTCGTATGATTGTGTCGCGTGTGAGAGTAATGTTTGTTGTATGGATGTGCAGTTACACTATAGGCATATTGATAAGTTATACTGTGATATTGTGTCAGCGATGCAAGCGGGAGCTATTTTAAGTGCCGGTGCTCGGTCCGGTGGCAGGAAAATACACAAACAAGTGGTTGGATGGAACTATCATGTAAAAGATAGCCATCAAATGTACAGACTGTATTTCAACTGCTGGGTTCTTGCCGGCAGGCCGTCCACGGGTGAAGTTTACGATAAAATGTACGACAGTCGAAAGATTTTTAAAAACAAATTGAAATGGTGTCAAGCAAATGAAGAAAAGGTTAAATTAAATATTTTAGCATCTCACAGACAGGACAAAAATTTTGTTAAATTTTGGAAGGAAACGAAGAAATTTAATTACAAACAAAGTCTCCCAGTGAGCGTGGACGGCCTGCAGGAGCCCACACAGATAGCCAATTTGTTTGCCCGCAAGTTCAAGGTGGAACCTAGACCCGTGCCAGCGGGCGCGGGGCACGGGACGGACGAGGGCTGCCAGCGCGATGCGCGGGACTGCTCGACCTCGATACAGTTTACGCCGGTTGACATCGCGAAAGTAGTCCGTCAGATGAGTCGAGGCAAGTCCCCCGGGCATGACAGCCTGAGTCTGGAGCACGTGCTCTGCGCCGGCGACGTGGTGTACACCAAGCTGTGTGCACTGTACAATATGAGCATCAGATGCTCGTATCTTCCAGATGACCTTATGAAGACTATTGTTGTTCCCATAGTTAAGAACAGGACGGGTGATCTGGGAGCTACGAGTAACTATCGCCCTATCTCGTTAGGCACGGTGATAGGAAAGATCCTGGAACGACTGCTGCAGCCCGAACTACTGAAAAATGTATGTATAGATGACGCTCAGTTTGGATTTCGTCCCGGGCTCTCAACAGATTCAGCCATCATGAGTTTGAAACACGCTGTAAGATATTACACCGACCGCGAGACCTCGGTATACGCTTGCTTCCTGGACTTGAGTCGCGCATTTGATCTGGTGAATTATGAAATTCTCTGGAGCAAATTGCGCGACTCTAAAGTCCCTAAGGAAATGGTGAATCTGTTGAGGTACTGGTACGGAAGCCAAACGAATAGTGTGAAGTGGGGCGACGCGACGTCTAATACTTATAGATTAGACTGCGGAGTGCGCCAAGGAGGGATAACCTCTCCGGACCTCTTCAACGTTTACGTCAATGGGCTGATTGAGGAGCTGAGAGGCACTAAAACTGGTTGTCACATAGGTGGCGTATGTGTCAACAGTTTGAGTTACGCGGATGACATGGTGCTTCTCGGCCCCTCGATCAGTGCTCTGAGGAAGCTTGTTTCGGTCTGTGAGCATTATGCGAATGCTCACGGGTTGAAATATAACGTAGCTAAGACTGAAATGATGGTATTTAGAGCGGGAAGAGGTCCGGAGAGGATACCCGAGGTGTGTCTGGATGGTTCAGTGGTTCGGGTTGTGCGGCAGTTTAAATATCTGGGGCACATACTGACTGAGGACTCGACAGACGACAAGGATATCGAGAGGGAGAGGAGGGCCCTGTCCGTCAGATGTAACATGCTCGCGCGCAGATTTGGCAAGTGTAGCGACGAAGTCAAGATAACTTTATTTAAAGCTTTTTGCCAATGTCTCTACACTTGCCAACTCTGGGTCAAGTACCTGCGGAAATCGTATAGCGTCATGAGGGTGCAATACAATGATGCATTTCGCACCCTCATGCGACTGCCGCGTTTCTGCAGCGCCTCGGGCATGTTCGCTGACGCGCGGGTGCCCGACTTCTTTGCTATTGTCAGAGCTCGTATTGCTTCCTTCTGGAGCAGACTGCGTAGCTCTGACAATAGCATACTGATGATGGTGAGTGACGACTTCTCCAGCCCAATATTTCGTCATTGGCTGTCTGTGCACCGGAGCGAGAACCGAAAGTAGGTTAAGACTGACGTGTCCTTAATAAGGTACAAATGTAAGCTTATATTGTTATTTTATTTATTTTGTATTTTTTATGGGTTTTTTATGCCTGCAATAAAGAATTATTATTATTATTATATACGAAGATAATCTAAGCTACGCACAACCCTCCCAAACTCCTTAACGTAATAACCCAACGTGGATCGCAATCATTGAACTATGCAAGGAAACCTTGCTAAGAGCACAAAACTTCACAAACACGACTTCTTTCGAGCACTCAAATAAATAGAAAGAAACGTTCGCGGACTGATTAACTTAACGTGATCATTAATCACTAAATACCACGGAAACTATTTAATTAGAATTTTCACAAAAAAGTAGCTAGGTAATTGAGTTTCGCGCGCTTTTCAAGGAATCCCAGGAATCTTTCATCTCTTCAATAATTTTATTTATTTATTTATTATTGGACTCGACAGTTCGTCATTTCCAGTATCATGTCACAGAGTATAACCAAATATCATCATATCGTCTTCTCTTCATCCAGCGGAGTGAGGAGTCGCCGTGGCGTCGTCACCCTGGGTATCCGCGTCTTTATGTCTTCATCCAGAGGAGTCTTGCTTGCGTGCCATGTGAGCAGCACATTCCCACTTAAGCTTTGCTACTCTTTTTATAACATCACTGACTTTGCTTTGTTGTCTTAGCCATGTGTTAGTGTTGCGGTCGCGGAGGCAGGCTTACTCCCATCAGTTTCATTTCTATTGCTCTTTGGGCCACTTGAAGTTTTGTTGCAGACATCAGAGGGGTGACCGCGACTTCAATCGTTTTCGTTATCGTTTTCATTTTGACACTTGAACGATATACATTGCTGCTTTTCGTTGTCGTTTGTTATAACTTGCAAAAACATAGCAGCAATGTATAGTGTCAAATTGAAAGCGATTGCGATAACGATTGGAAGTCGCGGTCACCCCACAGCACAGAGCACCCCCACAGCTATCATAATGGGAGTTTATGCAAATTTCAGCTCCCAAAGGATATGGAAAATTTTATGGAGTATCATGTGATGGGATCAGTCTCACGGATTCGCATGAAACAAGGATGTATGCCCTCCAAATTTGGGTGTCAATTGGACAGGAGAAAACGAACAACTACTACAGAACGCCCATACATGCTCAAAAAACAAGGAAAATTATTAATTGAAGAATGTGAGAAAGATACAGAAAACAGAATGAATACAACAAGTCATTTTGGATCAGGAGCGACTTTATCTGGAAGTTCAGGTACTCGCTATACCTCTACGCGATTGTATATTGTATAAAATTGGTAAGGTTGTTTAGTAAATCAAAACTGCAAAAACAATTGAACTAAGTACGTCACACAATGACCTAAAGCAAGGTCTCTTGCGACGTGTTACGAAACACGGTACCGTCCAATTTAGGGGCGTGACGTAACAATTTTCCTTTGTAAAATCGGTTACCGAAACATGTTACGCGCGGTAACACGTCGCAGGAGACCCGCAGTTAGACATGCATGACCATTATGTCAAATTCCATTAAATAATTATTTGCAAAAAATTAAAAATACTTACCTTTAATGCCTTAAAATATAAAAATTCTCCATGAAATTAATATTTTTTTGATACTTAGTTGAATTTATTGTAAAAAAAAATATATTCCCCAAATAGTTTAATTGTATGATCATAATAATATTGTGTTAACGCACGATCGCCTCCCGGACTAAGGAGCACATAGCTGCGGTCAGAAAGAACGAAGCGCACAAGTCAGCCGTAGCACAGCATTTGTTAGAGTCGGGCCCTAATCACTGGATTGAACTTCACAATCCAAAAGTATTATCGACAGAACGCCATTATGTTCCCAGATTAGTACGCGAGGCCATTGAAATAAAGAAATACAGAAATTTCAATCGCGACGATGGTTTTCTGTTGTCAAAAACTTGGAATCCAGTGATCGACTTATGTAAAACGAGGCACAAAGGCGAGTGCGTGCAAACGAGCGGACATAATTAGTTCTTTTTGCAAAATGGGGGTACCTGCAAATATCAACAACTTTTCTCAACGCAGTCAGCGAACACGAAAGAGGGTAGATCGTTTTGTGTCACCCTTCTGACGTTCAACACTCACCGACTTCAATCTACTCGTGACCATGATGGATGCAATGCTGTCGAAATATCGAGACATCAATAATAATAAATGTTTAACACGGTAATTCCCGTTTTATCTAATTAATATTGTGTTAACAGTTGTTCCACAGAGCATGTTATGTGACACGGCTCCTGATGGAGCCTCAATCAAACAGGAGCCGGGCGAGTGTGGGCAGCACGACCACAGCGCGGGCGAGGGACGGTCAACCACAAGGACAGATTGGGAAACTAATGAACCAGTTGAACAATGCCCGCAGATGTTAAATGATCAAGCCAGTACTCAAATGTCTAAGTCTCATTATTCATGTGAAGTTCTGGTAACTGGTAACGAGATCAAGAATGAATTTGAGGAGATCTCTGAGGAGCATGTCAAACAGGAGCCCGTGAGTCCAGAGGGGCCTGACTGCACGGGGGAGCTGTATGCTGGCCACGAGGTCAAGGAAGAGATGGTCATAGGGCCCGTGGTGCTGCAGAAGGCTGTCATATCTGCGCCTGTCATTGATACAGGTGACTTATTGTCAGAATCATTAATTAATTTATTATTATTATTATTTTTCATTATGTATACTTACACATTATTTATATGACGTCATTAATACGCAGAACACTGCACATTTCTATCACCAACCCAACTCAATTTTCTGCCAGGTTAGGTAACAGGTTCAATCCAGGTTTAGAAATCTATACTGGTTTACCTACCTTTTAACCATAGAACCTTTTAAGGTTCTACCTTGTGCGCCATTGTATAAACAATATTATGTATGTAAATTCATTGGATATAAATGATTTTAATTTAATTTGATCATAACATGTATTTTGTTCTGTTGGTATTTATCTACATTTTCGCACCTAATTTACATTTACACCACTTTGCAAAGAAAAGGTATCAACACTAATAAGGAGAATACCACAGCCCTCCCATCACAGTGGTCTTAGTTATAAACGAACAATCATCCAGCCCAGAAGCTTGTGTTAATAGGAGCCATTTAAAAAACGTGGTGTAAGAATTCTCATATTAATGAAAATCATTTAGTTGCATTTCATCCCATTAAAATTCCCTATAACAAAGACATTTTGCTTTTATAAAATCATCGTAGTAGGTCCTCTACTTGCCAATCGCGTTTGGACGTCGCTTCCTAGGATACTCTGATATAGATGTGTTATTCAAAGTCAAAGTCAAATTTCTTTATTGCAAGTAAGCACGTTGAGTACATTTTTGCACGTCAATATATTTTTTGAATTTACATTTACACCGCTTTGCAAGGAAAAGGTGCCAACGCTGAGGAGAAAAAGTGGCAAAAAACTCTCAGCAACACATCTATTATGTTATCTAATATGTTAGTTAAATTGAAAGATTTGAATAGACTAATTATCCTAGTTGTAAGTGAGCTTTTTTCTAGTAAATCTACATTAAATCCCCACAGATTATAATGTTTTTTTTTTACTTTTGCTGACCGTATTTAGTACATCCTCCATAATTGATTCGAAATTAGAGTAATTTCAATTCTTTCAGACGGTCCTGAAATCCAGCAAAGCTTGTGCCAGTCTGGCTATAGCTGCCAGCTGTGTAGCAAGCAGTTCCCGAGCGCGTCAGCCTTGTGTGCGTGCACTCAGCGGCACAACCTGACCGACTCAGGACCGAGCCAGGAGTATGAAATGAAACTGCACAGCCCCACCACATCTGGTCCTCAGTGTATGAACAAGCAAGGAACTGAACAAAACTTGGAACAAACTAAGAAAGCCTTGTTTTGTGGCGTCCGTAGAAAGTTACATAGTAAGTCAGATCACACTCGACACCAGCCTACTCATACCGATAAAAAGTTACTTTCATGTGATATTTGTAGAAAAACCTTTAGATGTAAATTGATTCTTGCTCAACATTTGTTTAATCATACCGATGAAAAGCCATTCCCATGTGATATCTGCAACAAACAGTTTCGTTCGAAGGAACAACTTACCAGACACCAGCGTTATCACACATTTGAGAGGCTATTATTTTGTGATGTCTGTAATAAACAGTTTCGTCATAAGATACATCTTACTCAACACCGACTTATTCACACAGGTGAGAAACCATTCTCATGTGATGTCTGTAATAAACAGTTTCGTCAAAAGATACATCTTACTCGTCACCAGCTTACTCACACAAGTGAGAGGCCATTCTCATGTGATGTCTGTAATAAACAGTTTCGTTGCAAGGAACAACTTACTAAACATCAGCTTATTCACACAGGTAACTTGCCATTCTCATGTGATATCTGCAATAAACAGTTTCGTTGTAAGGGACATCTTACTCAACACCATCTTGTACACACCGGTGAGAAGCCGTTCTCATGCGACATTTGTAATAAACGCTTTAATAGTAAGGCACGTCTTACTGAACACCGGCTTATTCATACTGATGAGAGGCCATTCCCATGTGATGTCTGCAATAAACGGTTTCGTCGCAAGGAATATCTTACTCTACACCAGCTTATTCACAGAGGTGAGAAGCCGTTCTCATGTGATGTCTGCAATAAACAGTTTCGTCGTAAGTTTCAACTTACTCAACACCATCTTGTACACACCGCTGAGAACCCGTTCTCATGCGACATTTGTAATAAACGCTTGTCTAGTAAGACAAGTCTTACAGCACACAAGCGTATGCATACTGATGAGAGACCATTCCCATGTGATGTCTGCAATAAACGGTTTAGATGTAAGTCACATGTTACTCAACATCAGCTTGTACACACCGGTGAGAAGCATTTCTCATGTGATATCTGTGAAAAGAGTTTTAGAATTAAGTCTAGTCTTATCCAACACTTGCTTATTCATACCGACGAGAAGCAGTCGTGTGATATTTGTAAAAAACTGTTTTATAATAAAGCATGTCTTACTAAACACCTGCTTTATCATACCGATGACAGACTGTTCTCATGTGATATCTGCGATAAACATTTTCATCATGAGTCACATCTTACTCAACACCAGCTTGTACACACCGGTGAGAATCAGTTATCATGCGACATTTGTTATAAACGCTTGAGTACTAAGGCAATTCTTACTGAACACAAACTTATTCATAGTGGTGAGAAGCCATTCCCATGTGATGTCTGCAATAAACGGTTTAGACGTAAGTCACGTCTTACTAAACATCAGCTTGTTCACGTGAGATATATGGAATAAACAGTTTGTTCATAAATCACATCTTACTGGACTCATGTGATATGTGCAATAAACGGTGTGGAGTGGATGCAAGTCGTAGTTTACTCGACATTGCCTTATTCACGCCAGTGAGAAGACTCATGTGGTATCTGTACCTAATGAACGTTTAAGGGCTCCCGCACACGGGCCACCGGCCACAACCACAAAACGCCGCCACTGGCATATTTCCTGTACTTTTCATACATTTTATATGGACTCGCCGCACACGGTTGGCGCCGGTGGCGGCCACACGCTACAAGCTTCTAGCTTTTCGTGGCGGCGTTTGTGGCTGTCGCGTGTGGCCCGTGTGCGGCGACACTTAGATGTTAGTCACACTCAACACTGCCTATGTCACACTCGTGAAAAGCCGTTCTCTCTCATGTGATATATTCATAATAAGTCACATTTTTCTTGATACCATTGTTCACAGCACTGAAAAGCTGTTCTCATGTGATATATGCAATAAACAGTCATACGTAAGGCATATCTTCCTCGACACCGTAATATTCATGGTTGAGAAACAGTTCACTTGTAATAAGTAACTGTAAAAAATGGTTTAGAACTAAGAAATGTCTTATTGAATTAGAATAGGTCCTTATTCACTCCACCGAAAAACCGTATTCATGTGACGTTGTAACAAACGGTTTAGATAAAAGTCAACGCTTAAGCGACGCACTATTAAGTTAAACATTGACCTAAACGCGAACGCTACCTATAATCAGAATCTATTACAGTTAAGAATACAATAAAGCATGTTAAAAATGATTGTTTTATTTTTTGCATTCTTATTTTATCCGAAGCTCGGGCGCGCAGTGGCTGGATGATTATTTAAAATATGGACATACGTGCATGGCGTGTGTGGCAAGTTGCGCCTGAAGGATCAAGTTTAGATTTTTAATAAAGTAATTATCTAGTAATTATAGGCACCTTTTCCATGCCAAAGTGGCTATGAAACGTTCATATGCAAAAATTTACACAAAATGCTAACAAGAAGACTGCTAGTAAGTATGGTTTTATGGCCCACACTCGATCACTTAAGTATATATTGTACAATTTCTCGGTTGCGTGGATCGTAAAGTTATTTCGTTTAGGGGTTCGGGAGGGTTGTGCGTAGGCGTAGAAGGCTTCTCTGTCTACGTGCGTAGGTTTAGATTAGGTTATCTTCGTATATAAGTATGTGTTTATAAGAATTTCAGATATTCTATTAACATAAGACCAGGCTGTATGCCCTAGATGGATTTGCCTTTCCCTATGGGAAGATTTTGAAAAAAAAGAAGTTCTTTGGGGAATGGCTCAGAGAGTCCTTATTTCTCTGTAGGCCAGTCATTCTGGCGAGCGTTTGTATGGAGACCCCAACAATAACTCCTCTATCGATGAAACTTTTTTGTATACTTAATAGCATATTTATAAGAACAATTGTCAGAGAATCCAATAATATTTCGAGGCGGAAGTTACTTATTTTAATTGAAATTCAACATTATACCGTATCTTTTTCTGGAACAATGTTATGGTCATAATTCTTTTTCTATAAATTGTATTTTATTAGTGTGCTTCTGTACATTCATAAGTAAAACTACTTTTTAATTCGAAAGTGTAGGTATTTTAATAAAATGTCTTTTTTGGCCGTAGTTTCCATAGGATAATTACTCCGCCGGGTTTCTGTTTTTAATATGCCTTCAAATTATTATTTCTAGTATAAGTACGAAAATCCAACAAAAAAATCCAAATGAAACAATTCATTATACAGAATTTGTCTTTTAACTATCTCTAGAAAATTACTCTATCAGATATTTTTTACAATTGTAATGAGATACCCACAAATAACCTGATTTCAAAAGAATCCAACAAAATATCCAGGCGGAACACCATTATTTCGAAATACCTATCAAGCGCAGGCCAGCGCGGGGCCCGAGGCGGGCGAGGGGCGTCGAAAACCGGTCGCGCGGCAGGCGAGTTTCTTCAAGTAGGTTAATAGGTACAGCTAACAGAAGATCAACACTTTGGACTAAGTACCGTTCTTATTATCTGCGTCGTAAGAGTTGAAATCGTGCGAATGCGAGCGAGTATTACCATTGATTTGCTGTTGTCCGTACTATACGTATGTATGTATGTATGTAGGAGGTTGATCTAAACATCGCAATTTAATTATTATTATCGTCATCGTTTCGAAACATACGAACGCAGTAAATGTAATATGCGTATTGCCTTGTATAAGTTGAGTATATAGTGTGTGTTTTCTTCGCGACACGGGGTCTAGGATAAACTAACCCAGAGATTCCTTTAGAGTGTCTTTAACTTATTTGGGCGCTTAGTGTTTTTTTATGTTACTTCCAGCTTTAAGAAACGCCCCTGTTGTGAATCTGTACTAGATTATTTGCAATTTTGTCGAAATCTAGTCGCGTTCATGTCTCACGCTGGTGCATGAGATAGTGTTTGATAATTTCGCCACGCCAAACAGCGGGCGTATTGGTCGAGTGGCTGGAGCGGTCGCCTCCCGTGCACGCGGTTCCGGGTTCGATTCTTAGCTAAATATATATGTTCACAAGTACACATCTGCCGTGTCGACTCTGTCAAGGACCTTGGAGTGATGTTCGATCCGCTTCTCACGTTCAATGAACATATTAAGACGCTCGCTGCCGACTGCTATCAGCGTTTGGGATTTGTGATGCGCAATGCGAAAGACCTCCGAGATCCCAAAACCATCGAGCTGCTGTATACGGCCCTAGTGAGAAGCAAGATCGAGACCGCTTCCGTCGTGTGGCATCCACATGAGAAATGTCATAAGCTTCTACTGGAGAAGGTACAGAAGGCTTTCCTCCGGTCTTTGTACAAAACAAAATTTGGGTACTATCCATTCCTCTACCCCACTAAATATCTGTTGGGGACACTGGGTTTCAATTCGCTCGAAACCCGTCGGAATGTTGCTTCGATGGAGACGGTCTGCCGGTTGATGCGTGGCGAGATGGATTCTCCTGCCCTGGTGGAGCAGACGTGCCGGCTGTCCGTGCCGGACCGGTACCTGCGCGCGCGCGGGCACCGCCTGCTGGCGCCGGACACGTCGCGCACGGTGTCGCGCCGCAACTCGCCGCTGGTGCACGCGCTCGCGCGACTGAATGCGCTTCTGACAGCGGCACCACAGTGTGACCTGTTTGCTGAACGGTTGACGAGTGTGCTGAGAGAGTGCATGGTGTTCTGTGAGATAGATGGATGAGTGTTGTGTCTTTTTATTTGTAAAGTTTTGTCTATATGTATATGTTTGATGTTGTTTGTTTTATTGACAAGTGTATAACGCATAATTCAATTCAATTCAATATATTTATTGCAATTATTCAATATATTAATTGTTAATTTTCCTATTTTTAATGTAATATTTTAATGTGACTGAATTTATAGTGCATGAGATATGCTTGGTAATTTCGCCGGGCTAAACAGCGAACGAATTGGTCTAGTGGCTGGAGCGGTCGCCTCCCGTGCACTCGGTTCCGGGTTCGATCCTTAGCCTAAATATATATATTTTTTTTGTTTCGTGTTTTATTTTGTATTTTATTTTAATCGTGTTTCGAATTTGGTTAGTATTTTATCAAACATTTTGTTGTAATTATCTTTGAATTTTATTTGAGCATAAACTCTGAACTCATTTATACCGAAGTAGGTGTATTAGGAGAGCTGGGAATCTGTCTGTACTAGATTACTTGCAATTTTGTCGAAATCTAGACGGAGCGGTCCGTTCATGTCTCACGCTGGTGCATGAGATATGCTTGGTAATTTCGCCGGGCTAAACAGCGAACGAATCGGTCTAGTGGCTGGAGCGGTCGCCTCCCGTGCACGCGGTTCCGGGTTCGATCCTTAGCTAAATATATTTTTTTTTTTTGTTTTTTATTTATTTATTGTTTGTTTTGTATTTTGTTTCGTGTTTTATTTTGTATTTTTAACCGACTTCCAAAAAAAGGAGGAGGTTATCAATTCGTCGAATTGAAAAATTTATTGTGTTTGGAATTTGGTTAGTATATTAGGCAGATCACCCTCACTTGTAGATTTTTGTGGTTGCAGTTGCGATTACATATTATTAGTAGGTAAATATCTCACGCTCATCGTACAAGTGTAGAATTTAAATTTGCTTAGCTGTAGTCGTCAGTATGACGTAAGTAATAAGACCTATGCCGCACGCAAATATACCTGTAGTCGATGTGCGAGCGAGTTGAAAAATAACAAGCTGTCTTTGTTACTCGAGGGGGTGAGGGGGGTCCGATCGCATGTAGCACGGCGCACCGTTCCGCTGAATCACTTATTGACTGATAATCTATTTTGATTCTAATAATATCACAATACAGTAGGGTTTTATATAACAGATAATTATAATTTTAAGAAATAATTTGATACACGCACACCAAACGAGATCCCACGGCGAAAAAAAAGTGTTTTGCCATTGTCCGTACTAACCTTGACATATGTTGTCGTACTTATGCGTTGATGATACGGGCTAGATTACGTTTTGTGTTTGTTGGCGTAGGTACTATCGTCTCGGTCGAGCTTACTTAAACATTCCACGTAGTAGGTACCTAGTAAGTACACATAAAAACACATCAAGTTGTAACACTTTGGACCGCTCCAATCTATATATCTATCTGCGTCGTTAGAGTTGAAATCGTACTGAAAGTGTTACTATTGATCTGCTTTTGTCCGTACTAACCTTGACTTGACATGTTGCGCTTATGCGCCGATGATACGGGCTAGATTACAATGGTTTTGTGTATGTTGGCGTAGGTACTGTTGTGTCGGTCGAGCTTACTTAAAACATTCCAAAATCAGATCAAGTGTAACGCTTTGAACCGTTCTTATTATCTGCGTCGTAAGAGTTGAAATCGTACTGCAAGTGTTACCATTTGTTTTGCTATGTCCGTACTAACCTTGAAATGTTGTCGTATTTATGCGCCGATGATACGGGTTAGATTAGAATGGTTATGTGCATGTTGGCGTAGGTCGGTCGAGCTTTCACCACTCGGTAACGAGTTAACCTAAAATAAACCTTATTCGTATAACTGTAGGTAGAGTACAGAATCCTATCTCCAAAATATTTGTTCAACTTCCAGTCCACGTTACCGATGCGATAGATATTTTCTACTTGTATAGGAATAAGGTTTATTATAAATTGACTTTGACTTTGAAGAACAGTTCGACTAAGATCGTAAGTATGTTCATAATGATAAGAAAAATCGAACTTAGCATTTTTCTCAACTCTAATTTTTCGTCGATTTCTAGAAAACGCTTGTCCGCATGGATCTTTACTGGACTTTAGTAAAGAGTTAATCTACAATTAACCTTATTTGTATATGAGTAGACAACAGAATCCCATCTCCAAATATCTCCTCCGCTCCGTCCAATTTCTCGTCCGCGTTCCCGCTGTTCTGTACGTGTAATAGGAATAAGGTTGTTAATCGGCCGCAGTAGCGATCCGCGCGCAGTGGCGCATGCACCGCCGCGTTGATTAGAAATATTTGAATACAACTCTATTTGATATTTTGTGCTTCGCCTGCATTTTTTATTGGAAAACTTGAAAAGCAGTTTTAATAAGATAGTCTGTTCATAATGACAAGAAAAATCGGGCTGAGCATTTTTGGAAACCCCCATTTTTCGTCAATTTCTGGATAACGCTTTTCGGTCTGGATTTTTTATTGGATATTCATAACTACTTTCGAAAGTAATATTTTAAATACATAATTAAATAGAAATTGGAGTGAGTAATTATCCCTTGGAAATTACGGCAAAAAAACACATTTTATTAAAATATATATATTTCCATATGGAAATATGGTTGGATATTCTGTCAACACATGCCTATAGGTAACTAGAACTTGTAAAAAAAGAATTTTGGATAGAGCAATTTTCCTGTAATTGATACCACGTAATTTAAGTTTGACCTTGAAAATACCTAACTTCCGTTTCTACAAATTATTGGATACTATGTCAATTCCAATCTACATATGGTACTCTATCACTGTGCCAAATTTCATAGATAGAGGAGTTACTGCTAGGGTCAACTCCTTTAATTAATCAGGGAATGTCCGCGAACGTTTCTATTAATTGGAGTGCTCGAAAATAGTCGTGTTTGGGAAATGTGCTCTTAGCAAGGATTCTTTGCATACTTCGATGATTGCGTGGATCGTTGAGTTATTTTATTTGGGGTTTGGGAGGGTTGTGCGTAGGTTTACGTTAAATTCGTATATATGTATTTATAAGAATTCGACATTCTATAAATAGCCAGTCTGTATGCCCTAGTTGGCTTTGCCTTTCCCTCTGCGAAGAATTAAAAAAAAATCGTTTGTTTGGGTTTGTTTGTTTATACATGGTTTATACATAGAAATAGAAAATCTGTAAATTAAATCAAAGGCTTATAATTGTATTGTTTCGATTCGATTGTTTGATTCAATAATTTATTTTTGGTCGCCCTCTACATCTCTTTTTACACTACACTACGTTTCAAGTTATGTTATTTATATTGCGATAAAAGGAACCCAAATCACTTATTATTTCCAACAAAGCATGGGTAACAATTGATCTTGATTTACAATCAAATCAGTGAGAGGAGACCTTACTCCGACACACCGAGTGAGTATGGGCATAATAAGTTCTTTTTGGTAGAGTGTCGCTAAGGGGGCACTGAAGAAAAAATTTTGATCGAAAATTTCGTCTCTATATAACTCCCTCTTTTTATGATATCATCGGAAGGGGGGTTCTTTGGGGATGATTTTTTGTCAAGGTCATTTTTTTGTCCGATCACCCCCTCTCCTATTAGGGTCTGAAAATGAAAATTAGTACTTAGAAAATATAGTTTTTTTTAACACCCAGAATCATTAGGTTAGGTTTGTTTTATGACTACAAACGCACGAGGCGAGCGAGCGAAGCGAGCGTGCCGCGGCAGCGGCCGGCGAAGTGCCAGAACCGAATTTCTTACGTTTCACCCCCTAATTTGACAAGGGTTGATCGGACAAAAAAATGACCTGGACATAAAATCATCCCCAAAGAACCCCCCTTCCGACGGTATCATAATAAGCGGGGGTTATAAAGGATCGAAATTTTCGATCAAAATTTTTCTAAGACTTTTTTCCTCAGTGCCCCCTTAGCGACACTCCGACCTTCTTTTTTATTCATACTATTGTATTAACAGTGCCACTGTTGTTCTGCAGACCATGATGTTTGACACGGCTCTTGATGGAGTCCGAATCAAACAGGAGCCGAGCGAGTGTGGGCAGCACGACCACAACGCGGGGGAGGGCTGGCCGACCACAAGGACAGATTGGGGAACTAACAAACCAGTTGAACAATGCCCACAGATGTTAAATTATCAAGCCAGTACTCAAATGTCCAAGCCTCATGATTCATGTGAAGTTCTGGTATCTGTTGACGAGGTCAAGATTGAATTCGATGCGTTCTCTGAGGAGCATGTCAAACAGGAGCCGGCGAGTCCGGAGGGGCCCGGCTGCACAGAGGAGCTGTATGCTGGCCATGAGGTCAAAGAGGAGATGGTCATAGGGCCCGTGGTGCTGCAGAATACCATAGCATCTGCGCCTGCATTTAATACAGGTTGTTTTTTGTTCAAAGTTATTTCGCTAGCCTTTCAAACGTTAAGGGTAACTGATTTTGCGAGCATTTATTTGATTGTGTAAGGCATAAAACCGTTGGATTTTGTTGATTGATTTGAACGTATCCTGCGGATCGCGATAAATATTGAGGTGTAAATGTCGCCTTCTACTTTAAAAAAGGTTGACTAGCAAAAAACACTACTTTTACAGGTAAAATAATCTCTCCTAAGCAACTCTTACAATTAATTGACATTTTAATTGTCAAAGATCACAGGGTTATGCCGATAGATGCAATTCTTCTTCTTCTTGTAGTGCCTCTCCACTTGCGGAGGTTGGCTGTCAGCTCCGCGTACTTGTCCCTGTCTCAAGCGAGCCAGAACAGCTGTTCAGCGCTCGTTAGGTGCAATTACTCTCTCTGAAATCCGAATGAGTGTCTAAATTCTGTTTTATACACAACTTTTCCTTGGGTGAATGCCGGATTCTTATTTTTATGGTGTATTGTAATGTGGCGCGTTATGACGCAAATGTGAATAGTGAATTATACACTATGTTCATATTTCTCTAGTGTGTTGTAATCACAGGAGTCAATTATGAATCTAGATTTAACTTTTTTAAACTATCCATTGGCCCTGTTTCGATGTCGCTGCTCTGAACACTGACCAAGAAGATTTTGTTATTCTTTCAGAAGGCCTTGAGATCGAGATAAGCTTGCGCCAGTCCGTCTATAGCTGCCAGCTGTGTTGCCAGCAGTTCCCGAGCGCGACTGCCTTGTGTACACACACACAGCAGCACAGCGAGGTGGCCCAGACGAGCCAGGAGTTTAGCACGAAATTATGCAGGCCCAAATCTAGTCCTAAGTGTAACATGAACAAGCAAGGAACTCAAACAAGCAAGGATAGACAGGTTCGTCCTAAGGCACATCTTAATCAAAACCATCTTGTACAAACACGTGAGAAGCCGTTCTTATGCGATGTTTGTAATAAACGCTTCAACAATAAGGCACATCTTACTAGACACAGGCTTATCCATACTCGTGAGGGTCCGTTCTCATGTGATGTCTGCAATAAACAGTTTCATCGTAAGCCACTACTTACTCAACATAAGTCTATTCACACAAATGAAAAGTCATTCTCATGTGATGTCTGTAATAAACAGTTTCGCCGCAATGAACATCTTATTGCACACCAGCTCGTTCACACAAGTGAGAAGCCGTTCTCGTGTGATGTCTGTAATAAACAGTTTCGTCGTAAAGTACATCTTACTCGACACCATCTTATACACACAGGTGATAGAACATTCTCATGTGATGTCTGTAATAAAGAATTTGGTCGCAAAGAACATCTTACTCAACATCGGCATGTACACACTGGTGAGAAACAGTTCTCATGCGACATTTGTAATAAACGCTTGACTACTAAGGCAGGTCTTACTGAACACAAGCTTATTCATACTGATGAGAGACCATTCCCATGTGATGTCTGCAATAAACGGTTTAGATCTAAGTCACAACTTACTAAACATCAGCTTGTACACACACGCCAGAAGCCATTCTCATGTGACATCTGTGAAAAGCAGTTTAGATTTAAGTCTAGTCTTATCCAACATTTGCTTATTCATAACGACGAGAAGCAGTCGTGTGATATTTGTAAAAAACTATTTTATAGTAAAGAACGTCTTACTAAACACATGCTTATTCATACCGATTACAAACTGTTATCATGTGATGTCTGTAATAAACAGTTTCGTTGTAAGCCACAACTTACGCGACACAAGCTTATTCACTCAAGTGAGAAACCATTCTCATGTGATGTCTGTAATAAACAGTTTCGTCGTAAGCCACAACTTACTCAACATCAGTTTATGCACTCAAGTGAGACGCCGTTCCCATGTGATGTCTGCAATAAACAGTTTCGAAGTAAGCAACAACTTACTCGACACCAGCATGTGCATAGAACTGAGAGGCCGTTCTCATGCGACATTTGTAATAAACGCTTTAATAGTAAGGCAGGTCTTACAGCACACCAGCTTATTCATACCGACGAAAAGTAGTAGGTACAGTCGAAGACAGAGATAAGTATACAGGGGGCCTCAATAAGTTGAGATTTTCTCAAAAACTACTGGACCGAATTTAATCATTCTTTTACAGTTACATAGTTTCAGCTTTCATGTATCAATCAGTGAAATAATTTTTGCAATAGGTCAAGTAGTTTTTGAGAAAATCTCAACCTTAAGAGCTTTCATAGAGCCAACTAGCGCCGCCAATCTTAAAAAAAATAATATCTTTCAATATAATCAATTTTATTAAAAAAGCTATTTACAAAATGTTTATTACGATAAATACTATTTTTTAAACGCTTATTTATAACGTGATTCAATTTTGGTAAGTTGTAGTTCACATAATTGCGAAAAACTGCCGTTTTTAGCACATTTGTGAACTACAACTTAGCTTGTCGCAATTATGTCATGTATTGTATATTGAAAAATAGTATTCATCCTAATAAACATTTTGTAAATAGCTTTTTTAATAAAATTGATTAAATTGGAAGACATTATTTTTTCAAGATTGGCGGCGCTAGTTGGCTCATGGAAGGCCCTTAAGCGACACATTTTTAAACATTGACCTAATCGCGAACGCAATACTTCAATATTTATTTACAGATAACGCAATAAAACATAATGTGTTATAAATGATAGTGTTTTATTTTTGCATTGTTATTTTAGCCTAAAGTCGGTGGCGCTGAGACCGGATGATTATTTAATTAGTTCCGTAAGAAGGATCAAGTTTAGTTAATAGCTTGTTAATAAATAATATTATATACTTACTTAAGTAATTCTCCTGAGCCTCTTCCAGCCACCCATCCCTGTATCTAACGACATCGTCTCTCCACCTACGCCGCGGTTTGTCCCGACGCCGGCGCCCGTCCGATGGCACCCATTCTGTGCCAGTCCGGGCCCCTCGGTCCGGCTGCATGCGGCACACGTGACCCGCACAGTGACACTGTAATGTATCTGCTTTGCGGGCCACGTCTGCTACGACAGTAATCGATCGCAGGGTTGGAAGAGGCTCAGGACAGGGATGGATAGAAGAGGAGACCTTTGCCCAGCAGTGGGGACGATTTATAGGTTTACAAAAAAATATATAGTTATAGGTAATCTCAGTAGGTAATTTAACAAGATGTCGCGCTGAAAGTGGGCCGCCTTTTACTTACTTATACTTGCCAAAGTGGTGAAACGTAAATTCAAAAAATATTCACATGCAAAAATGTATTTATAATATGCTTACCAGCAAGAAGACTTACATAAGTCCCCGGCTTCAATCCCCTTCAGCCAAGTATTAACTAATGAGTTTTCCTCGATTTTATCCAAGGATTTTGAATGACACATCAACGAAAGGAATTCAAAGGTTAAAATGCAGTTATACATGACTAAGTCCACTAATCGTCACTTAGCCCGTGTGGTGGATCATAAGCCTAGTTAGTTTCATCTATGTAAGGGAAAAGAAAGGCAGAAGTCCGCGTATGTTCGTATTTATTGTAGTGCTCGAAAGAAGTAGGTATGTTTGTGAAGTTTGAGCTCCGACCAAGTAGTCCAAAGATAACTCAGGGGATGAACGTGGATCATTGTTTTGTATAGGATGGCGGTGGTTATTTTAAGTGTATTTATAGCAAGACAATAAAACATAATGTCCAGGCTGTATGCTCCAGTTACCCATGCCTTTTATATTACTTTTTCTTTGCTTTGCCTTTCTCTGTAGAAAAAAAATAAGATTTGAAAAGCGCGCGAAACGCCATTAGCTACTTTTTTGTGAAAATTCTAATTAGTTTCCGTGGTATTTAGTGATTGTTGACATGGGAATTAATTAATGAACCGTATTGTATATGTAGGTAGGTATATTGCTTCATTTTAATTCATATTTTTCATGCATTCCATCCAATACAATGTAAAAATTGTGTGTGAATAAATAAACTGAAACTGATTAATGATCACGTTAAGTTAATCAGGAGATGTCCGCGAATGTTTCTATTAATTGGGAGTGCTCGAAAGAAGTCGTGTTTGTGAAGGCCGCTCTCAGGGTATTAATTAAATCGCACCAAACTTTGAGATTGATCTTGAGTTTGATGGTCCTATACGGAATTAAAGTGCGCGATTAGGAATCTGGTATCACGTGAGTAACGCCATAAACTTTACCCGAAGGAAGTAACAATAATAACAAATTAAGTTCTTTAAAATTATTTATTTTGATTGTAAGCTCGTATTCAACAATTATTTCAAAAATGATCAATATCAACAAATAACTTCCAACAACGGCAGGGGCTTTGTCGTGCCTTTTCTAATTCTAAGCAAAGAAAAACGTAGGCAATATTTTTTCAAACTAATATTAGAGTGTATATAAATATAACTAAAAAAGAACATAACTAAACCGAAGCCCAAATCAAGTGTCTTATTTTGTAAACAAAATCTACCCTACCCTACTAACATTTTAAGCTGTTCTGTGATTATTGCATAGTTATTTTCACATTATTAGATCGGATCACTTTATTTTCACAATGATGAACAGGTTCGATCAATCAGTTCCTTCAGTGTTTCAACTGTGGAGTGACCGCGACTTCCATCGTAATCGCTTTCAATTTGATACATGGACGCTATACATTGCTGCTATGTTTTTGCAAGTTTTAACAAACAACAACGAAACGCAGCAATGTATATCGTTCAAGTGTCAAAATGAAAACGATAACCATAACGATTGAAGTCGCGGTAATCATATTTGTTTACAAAATAAGACACTTGATTTGGGTTGCGGTATACATTTTATCAAGTTATCACTTAAATACGGCGAAGCCTTGAAAGATATCATGATTTATACAAAATACATTTGACTATTTCAGTGATTATATCCCATTTAATTAGATAAAACGGGAAAATTTAATTAATAATTAGTTTTATCTAATTAATATGTAAACAATGTTAAATGTAAACAAACCGTGTAAGTTTAAAAAGTGATACATCCCATTTGTTTCAATTCTTAAAGGTTTCTGGCCTGGTTGCAAACCTTGCAACGACGTGCGGGTTGAGTCGATCGAAGCGTTCGTGCTGAGGTTGACGCGATCACTATTCGACCGCGCCGACAACAGCAGGCACGCTCATCTCCGCAACCTCGCACCCCTGCACGCGCGCCCTCCGGAGCCACCGTCTCCAGAGGGAGTTGCTGCGCACCAAACGGCCGTACCGACCCGCCCAACTCCCATATCCCGCATACCAAGCGGGACTAATATCACCGTCGGATCATTATCCGGCGAGCTCATGCCCGGGTAGAGAGGGTATACCTCAAGGCCCGCACTTCTCCCCCGAAGTTAGGGGTGAAAAGACCCGGTCGTCGTCGTCGCAAACCTTTAGCCGATAATTTATTTTTAACTATTATTATATCCATATTAACTTCAACAAAACCGAGTTCTTTGACGTTTCTACAAGTATTGCTTTCCTTTTCACACCTTTGGTGAAAGACAAGGAGGCAACATATTTGGACTTGTCAGAATTAGGTTAGTTTTAAAAAACGCACGTCAAATTCACTACCTATGAACAATTATAACCAATAATTATGGAGTGTCTCCACGTACATTTTCAGATACAAAATTATTCGTAACTTTTAATACCTACGGCATAGAATACTAAATACTGCGTAAGAAGCGCCACTCTCCGCACCACAGACTACTTACCCAGTAGACAGGAAATCGGTACAAATGACAATGCCAGATTCTGCCCCACCATCAACCGCAAGTTGTACAAGATAACGAATAAATGTAAAAGTATCTCAGTTTTTTATTAAAATTATTGGTTTAAATTAAAGTTATGTACAAGTTGCGAGTCGAAAAAACCAGCTTAATTAAGAATTCAGAAAATACTAAGAAATCGAAGCGTTATTCATTGTTTTTGTTATTCTACTATAGGAGTCGCGAGAGTAGTAGAAAATGATACTGATTGTGATTATGCAATATGAAACCTGTAATAAGTCCCCAACAAAACGATAGGTACAGCTTAAATGGTCACGTAGTTTTGTAGGTGGCGCAAAGCTCCATTGAAATGTGACAATGTCATTTGCAAGCGAAAAATTCTGTCGACGATGAGCGCATAGAGACGAAGCGGGACAGAGGTACCGCATTAAAGAGATGCGTCCATGTCGACAATATCTCAAGGTTACACTTGTCGCTAGGCAATTTTGCGCTCATGTGCGGGCAGACACGCGCGCCCTCCTGTAGGTCTATGGGGTAAGCGGTATGAGGGACGGAGAGCGGCAGCCCTAGCGACTTAAGCTGGGATTAATATTAAACTTGTATTACAGTGTAGGTATTTTCGATTATGGGATTGATCTATCTGTAATTTAGGAACTATAACTTAATCTGTGATGTGGTCTTGAACGAATTACCCAATGGAATACGAAGGGTTTTCAAAGTGACAGTTGTAAGAAAAAAAACAAGCTTTTTAAGTTGATAATAGATGGCGTTGCACCGAAGTGCGATGTCATCGTAAAAAACACAGCACCATGAAAAAAGATTTCAATGTCAGCTGAATAATTTATTATTATTGGTTTGTTTGTGTAATTTAAACAATACCGTACAAATTAATACTAGGTATGAAATACGAGAAGCCCAAGTTACAAGCAATAACAACGCATTTAATGTTGACATCAGACCAGTCAGTGCCATCTACCGGGGATAGCGGTACTTTCTTTCTTTTTTAAATGTAACCTTGAAACCCCTTCATTACCAAAGTGTATTGTAGTAAATTAGCTTTTTGCACTATCGTTGATAAATAGTAAAAAAATAATTGTTTTTAAATTCAAATTATTATACTTAATAAAAACTCCAGCTCTAGCCAGGCCTCTAGACAGAATACTTGGCTATGGGCTGGTACGGTGGATCACAGGAGAAAGGTGTACAGGAGAGTTTAAGTTAGTAATAAGTCCCCAACAAAATGATAGGTACAGCTTAAATGGTCACGTAATTTTGTAGGGGCAAAGCTCCATTGAAAAGTGGCAATGTCTTTTATCTATGAAAAGATTGAAAAATAATTCCACGTAAGTATTCAAAAAGACAAAATCTTGAGATGGTATTTTTCTTTTAGTATGTTAATAGTTTTTAGATCATGATAGTTTTTGAGCAAATCTCGACCTTAAAAACCCCTGTACACCTTTCTCCGTCTTAAACCGTAGCTTAAACACTAACTAGTCTAAAGTGCGGCGACTTGTACGCTCTCCCTCTCCGAGGGTCGCTGGTGAGCCTCCTCCAGCTCCTCCTCCTCGTCAAACTCCACTTCTTCATCATCCACATTCGCCTCCTGGAAGGGGAAAATACAGATTTGATGATACTCTTATTTATTTACTTATTTTATCAATGGACTCGACATTTGCCAATGTCATGTTAAGAGCCTTCATAGAGCCAACTGTAAAAAAGTTGTGTCTGTACATTGGATATTTTTTGAAAAGAATAATTGTAATGTGTTTTAGGATCGATACTGATGCCAAAACACTGATTTTTAGAATTTTTGTCTGTGACTTTGTGCAAGTATCACGCCATAACTACTGAAAGGATTTTGATGGGAGTTTCACTAGGAGATAGCTGAAATATCCGGACAGCTCATAGGCTATAAGCCATGGCGGTATGTGATGTGGAAACAAGGATCCAGAGAGGAAGATCTGCCTCCTGATCTCCTCCATCCTCCTCCTCTACGCAAACGAAGTTGCGGGGTACAGCTAGTATGAAATAAATATTGTTTTATTGAGTATTGATGTCGATGTTAAAACCGTGTCTCCTGGCGCCAGTTCATACGCCAAGACGGCACCTGCTGTTGAGGGTCACGATCATCAGCACTGAGGCAACGATTGGGGAGGAGGAGGAATGAATGTCATCATCATCATCATCAGTCTAGTTAAATTGCCCCACTGCTCGGGCACAGACCTTCCCTTACATCGAGGGAGCTCGAGACATGATCCACCACGCGGGCCCACTGCGGTGCGGCGGATTTCACATGCCTTAGATTTCTTTCTTCTTCTACGACATGCAGGTTTCATCACGATGTTTTCCTTCACCGTTTTTGAGAGCACTCGGTAAATGTACGTATGTTTTTCCGTCGAAAAAACCGACGATAACTCATTGGTACATGGCTGCCCTAGCTGGGAATCGAACCTGGGACCACCATATTGCAAGTCCATTGACCCAACCACTGAGCCACCGAGCTCTTCGAATGAATGTCGATATGAGTCAATTATGGTTGTTTTAAATTTGCCAGAATCTGGTGACTCCTTGCCGTGTGCCACCCTGTCTCCCAGTGCCCCACTGACCTGATACTGCTGGTACTCCGAGATGAGGTCGCTCATGTTGCTGGCCGCCTCCGTGAACTCCATCTCGTCCATGCCCTCGCCCGTGTACCAGTGGAGGAACGCCTGGCAAACAAGGGTTATAGAAGGGTAATAGTGGTATTTATATATATTTTTAAATATTACCCCAGGTTTCAAGGGAGATATTCACAAAAAAAACCGGCCAAGTAAGAATCGGCTGTCGGACTCGCGCACCGAGGGTTCCGTGCAAATTCACCATAACATTTATTTATTTTATTAATGGACTCGACTGTTCGTCATTTGCCAATGTCATGTTACAGAAAATGCAATATATTCAACAGTCTTCTATCTTCCTCCAGGGGAGTCGCAGTAGCGTCTTCACCCTGGGTAGCCGCGTCTTCATCCAGAGGAGTCGCCGTAGCGTCATCACTCTGGACGAAGCAGCTCGACAGTCACGTTCACTCCCGAGCTTGTAGCGGGAACTCTTGATAAAAGCTTGAAACTTCAGATCTTGCATAAATAATCCAATAACTTCACCATACTGTCATTCGCGAACATTTTCTGATTAATTTAACGTGATATTAAACACAAAATAGTCCCTGTAGACATTAAAAGGAAAATTATCAAATAATTTCGCAACCGTCGTTTCCCGCCATTTTCAAGAGAACCCACCATAACATTAGCTCTAACGAAAGGATAAACTAGATTTATGGACAAACTTATCTCTGCGTTTTCGAAACTGATAACGTTATACATCGACATACCAGGCGTCAACTACTAAATAGAAAACAAAAATATTTCGTAATTACTTGTGCTATAAGACCTAGCTTCTTGCCAAATTTCATGATTCTAGGTCAACGGGAGTATCCTATAGGTTTGGAGTTTCTCGCGTTTTCGGGAAAAGGCGTCATAAGCTGCCATATCTTTTGATTGCGTTGACGTAGAAGTTTGATTTTTTCCCGGCTGCATGAGGTTGCAGACCTGAGTATTGGGTATTAATTTCAACTTGATGCGTCCACGCGTTTCTGAGATATACTATCAATTATCATAATAATATCTCTAAGTTACGCGTGTCGCTAGGCAATGTTGCGCTCATGTGCGGGCAGACACGGGCGCCCTCCTGGCACAGGTCTATGAGGGAAGTGGTCTGACAGTTTGTACTCACAATTCATACCAATCCCCCCACCCCCCTTGTTTGTAAATAGAATATCAATTGAACTCACCCGTCTCCTGAACATGGCCGTGAACTGTTCGGATATCCTCTTGAAGATCTCCTGTATGGCCGTGGAGTTTCCGATGAACGTGGCCGCCATCTTGAGGCCGCGAGGCGGGACGTCACACACAGACACCTTCAAGTTGTGAGGGATCCATTCTACGAAGTAGCTGTGGAAAGTCAGTACACGTTGAGTACATTTTTGCACGGAGACATTTTTTGAATTATTACACCACTTGTGTTGATATTTTCTTGCATATGCGCTATGCGAAACAAAAAGCTAAATTATAAATGGAGAAAAACTATTTTTGCAAAAAAAAACTCCATTTATCATTTTGATCAATAATATCAAAACATAAGAAAAAGGAACGTGTCATTAAGGGCCTTCCATGAGCCAACTAGCGCCGCCAATCTTGAAAAAATAATATCTTCCAATTTAATCAATTTTATTAAAAAAGCTATTTACAAAATGTTTATTACGATAAATACTATTGCAAGTAAAACTATACAATAAATTCAATTTTTTTTCTGCGAGTTGCAAAATGACAAAGCCAGATTCTGCCCCACAATCAAATACAATAACATTTATTTACCAAAAAGATTATTACAATTTACAAAAATATAAATGTAAGTCCTCATGATGGTTCGTCAAACAACTCCTTCACTGAATACAGTGTTCGATTCAATAAATGCTTCGTTAGTGAAGATTTAAATGCATTGAATTTCTTTTCAGCTTGTATGTCCACCGGGAGACTGTTGACCAGTTTGACACCACATACACCAACCGTATGATGTACAAGATAACGAATAAATGTAAAAATATCTCCGTTTTTTATTAAAATTATTGGTTTTAAATAAAGTTTTGTACAACATGCGAGTCGAAAAAACAGCTCAATTAAGAATTCAGAAAATAGTAAAAAATCGAAGCGAATTATTCATTGTCTTTGTTATCATTTTCTACTACTCTCGCAACTCCTACTGATTATGATTATGCAATATGAAGCCTGTAATAAGTCCCCAACAAAATGATAGGTACAGCTTCAATGGTCTCGTAGTTTTGTATGTGGGGCAAAGCTCCATTGAAATGTGGCAATGTCATTTGTGCTAATTTTTAATTTCTTTACCGGCTACCAACCATATTTCATAGTTTTCAGTGTTAAAAAAGTCCGTAGAAGTACGGACTTTCCTATAGTCAATCTACTCAAAAGACATTGCCACATTTCAATGGAGCTTTGCCTCACCTACAAAACTACGTGACCATTTAAGCTGTACCTATCATTTTTTTTTTCTACAGGGACTATTTTGTGTTTAATATCACGTGAAATTAATCAGAAAATGTTCGCGAATGACAGTACGGTGAAGTTATTGGATTATTTATGCAAGATCTGAAGGTTCAAGCTTTTATCAAGAGTTCCCGCTACAAGCTCGGGAGTGAACGTGACTGTCGAGCTGCTTCGTCCAGAGTGATGACGCTACGGCGTCTCCTCTGGATGAAGACATGAAGACGCGGCTACCCAGGGTGAAGACGCTACTGCGACTCCCTTGGAGGAAGATGGAGGGCTATTGAATTTTCTGTAACATGACATTGGCAAATGACGAACTGTCGAGTCCAATAAAATAAATAAATAAACGGATCTTGCAACACCTGGTTCACGTTACCTGGAGTTCTTGTTCTGCACGGCCAGCACCTGCTCGTCCACCTCGCGCATGGACATGGGTCCGCGGAACATGGTCGCCACGGTGAGGTAGCGGCCGTGGCGCGGGTCGCACGCGGTCATCATGTTACCCGGATTGAACATCTGGACACAATCAATCATTCAATATACAGAGTGATTGGAAATTCATATAAATTCCTTGAAAGGGGTGATACTAGAGGTGGTTTGCAACAAATTAGGCCCTACTAACGAGGGGTCGAAAATGAGAAAAAAAATTCGAACCTCGTGTTTTATAACCTTTTATTTTTGAGTTAATGGGAATTTTAGGCATGCATTTTTTTAAGGTAATCTCTACTTTATCAGCTTTCAGAAAAGTAGTTATTTGGACGTTTTTTAAATTGTTTTAGTAAGGCCTACTTTTAATGGCTGTAAGCACTCACTTCTTAGCTCAGCGAGCTATGGAAAAAGCTATGCTTGGCATTTCTCTGTTAGAATAAGAAACGAGTATATCCGCCAGAAGACAAAAGTTGACATTGCTCATAGAATCAGCAAACTGAAGTGTCAGTGGGCTGGTCACTGTCGTAGAACCGATAACCGATGGGGGAGACGAGTTCTCGAATGGAGGCCACGAACGGGTGAACGTAGTGTGGGATCTGATGGAGGGATGACCTTCGCAAGATGGCTGGCAGGGACTGGATGCAGAGGGCCAAGAGTAGGGTTGAGTGGCGCGCTTTGGGAGAGGCCTGCGTCCAGCAGTAGACTGATGATGATGAATCACTCACTTGGCTCATAAGTTCTTGCACGGTCTGTGGTCTGTAGTCGAAGGAATTCCTGGCAGTCAGCGGGGCGAATCCTGGAACGAACGGAAATATAGACGAATATTTATTTTAGTACAGCTAACAGCAGCCCTTGTAGCACGAGTCAGTGTTAGCGATCGGCGTAACGCCGCGGCGCTATCAAACTTAGGGATGTGAAAAAATAATCGATTATGGAAATAATCGATTAACAATCGAAAATAAAGAGGTAAGTACCTACAATTTGGATTTCAATACAATTATTAATATAATTACAAAGAAACTGGACCATTGTCTACACAAATACTGACGTGTCCTATTGTTTATATTTAATTAATAAATTTATCGTTTATTTTGAAATTAATTGACAAATTAGGGAAAAAACGATTAATATAATAAAATCGATTATTTATTAATCGATTTTTCATGCAAAAAAATTTTTTATGTACAATGTCACATCCCTATATCAAAGTGACATTATTACAAGGCATTTGAACATCAGTTTGACAGCTCCGCGGCGTTGCGTCGATCGCTAACACGACTCAATACTCAATATATTTATTGCATTCCATAAGTTATAATACAGATGTTCACATACTTAACATTAAAACGTTACAATGTTCTTTATGGACCTTGTTTAGGCACAGCAATACTCGTGCAGATCAAGTATAACACTTTGGCCCGTTCTTATTATCTGCGTCATAAGAGTTGAATTCGTAGTGCAAGTGTTACCATTGATCTGGTGTCCATACCTGGCATGAAGAAGTGCAGCCTGGGGAACGGCACCATGTTGACGGCCAGCTTGCGCAGGTCCGCGTTCAGCTGGCCGGGGAAACGCAGGCACGTCGTCACGCCGGACATAGTCAACTGAGGATATTGAGATAAGATAAGATAAAGATAAATACACTTTATTGCACCATAATACAGTATTAATTACATAATTGAGAAGCATGTACAATTTTGGCGGTCTTATCGCTAAAAGCGATTTCTTCCAGACAACCAACTGCAGAGGATATTATAAAAATATATCAGAAAGAGGTAGATGTGCATAGTATGTAAATATAATAAATAGTAATATCTATGTTAGATAGGTAACACAATTTACGATACTTAAACATGTAAATTATATCTATTATATACCAATATAATATATACTTGTATGAATATAATACTTTATTAAATACTATTAATAAATATAATATATAAATGTAAATATATATTAATAATAAATATATATACATACACATACATATAAATAACAGAGAATAATAGAGAATTCATAATACAAATGGGAATTGATAAGGGCTATGTTTTACCCCCCTTTATCATAAACTAGCTGTGCCCCGCAACTTCGTTTGCGTATAGTTATAGTTTGTTTGGAAATAAAAGTACATTACAGAGGGCCTCAATAAGGTTGCGATTTTCTCAAAAACTACTGGACCGAATTTAAAAATTATTTTACCATTACATAGTTTTAACTTTTATCTATCTAACAGTGAAAGAATTTTTGCAATTTTTAGTTATTGAGATAATCTCAACCTTAAAAACTCTCCTGTACACCTTTCTGTGTATCCACCGTACTTTTCTTTGGCCTAGAATCATGAAATTTGACTCTAGTATGACCGTCTAAATCAGTCTTCGCCTGCGCGGTACATGGATGCGGGGGAAGGTGACAACGGGGACCGAGAGAGGTGCGGGGGGCAGGCGCATTTCTGTTACACCCCCCGCCCCCCCCCCCCCCTCCCGCACCTCTCTCTCCCGCATCCCTGTACCGCGCAGGCGAAGACTGATTTAGACGGTCATACTATAGAAGCTAGGTCTTCTATGGTTCTATAAGATAAGATAAATATTCTTTATTGCAAAGTAAAAGGAATTACACAAAAGAAATATGCTAATACAGTTAGTATCACAATTGGCGGTCTTATCGCTTAAAGCTATCTATTACCATTGTCTGTAGTGATGAGACCGACTGAATTTAAAGAGCTCTTATATCTAAAAACCGATGACATTCAACCCCCATCACGCCATGGTGAAACGCGTTTTGCTGTAACTACTCACCGATATCAAATGATTAAGGTCTCCGTAAGTTGGACTGCTGAGCCTCAATGTTCTGAAGCAGATGTTGTATAACGCTTCATTGTCGATACAGAACGACATGTCTGTGTTTTCTACCAACTGGTGGACGGAGAGCGTCGCGTTGTATGGCTCCAGGACTACTTCACTGACCTGCGGAGATAGGTAACTGCTGTAACATAGGTAACTGCTGTAACATAGGTAACTGCTGTAAGATAGGTCAATGCTGTAGAATCTATAGTGTAGATAGGTCAATGCTGTAGAGTCTATAGTGAAGATAGGTCAATGCTGTAGAGTCTATAGTGTTGATAGGTCAATGCTGTAGAATCTTTAGTGTAGGTAAATTAATGCTGTAGAATCTATAGTGTAGATAGGTCAATGCTGTAGAATGTATAGTGTAGATAGGTCAATGCTGTAGAATCTATAGTGTAGATAGGTCAATGGTGTAGAATCTATAAGATAGATAGGTCAATGCTGTAGAATCTATAGTGTAGATAGGTCAATGCTGTAGAATCTATAGTGTAGATAGGTCAATGCTGTAGAATCTATAAGATAGATAGGTCAATGCTGTGGAATCTATAATGTAGATAGGTCAATGCTGTAGAATCTGTAGTGTAGATAGGTCAATGCTGTAGAATCTATAGTGTAGATAGGTCAATGCTGTAGAATCTATAGTGTAGATAGGTCAATGCTGTAGAATCTATAAGATAGATAGGTCAATGCTGTGGAATCTATAATGTAGATAGGTCAATGCTGTAGAATCTGTAGTGTAGATAGGTCAATGCTGTAGAATCTATAGTGTAGATAGATCCACACTGTGGAATCTATAATGTAGATAGGGCAATGCTGTATAATCTATAGTGTAGATAGGTCATTGCTGTGGAATCTATAGTGTAGATAGGTCATTGCTGTAGAATCTATAGTGTAGATAGTTCAATGCTGTAGAATCTATAGTGTAGATAGGTCAATGCTGTAGAATCTATAGTGTAGATAGGTCAATGCTGTAGAATCTATGGTGTAGATAGGTCAATGCTGTAGAATCTATAGAAAAGAAAAGAAAATTTTATTGGTAACATATAGTGTAGATAGTTCAACGCTGTAGAATCTTTAGTGTAGATAGGTCAAGGCTCTAGAGTCTATAGTGTAGATAGGTCAATGCTGTGGAATCTATAGTGTAGATAGGTTAGGTAATCACTTTAGGCGATGGCACCACGCTGAACGTGTTCATGATCCTGTCGGGGAACTCTTCGCGGATCTTGCTCAGCAGCAGCGTGCCCATGCCGGAGCCGGTGCCGCCGCCCAGCGAGTGGGTCAACTGGAAACCTGGACAAAGGGCACATCGATGACGTTTGATGATGAGATGACTGCGGTATGTTATGGAATGTCAGCGGAATTTTGTCGTAGTCGTTATCGTTTTAATTTTGACAAATACGACGCGCGCAATATTTTAGGAACTACGTGGCGGATTTCACATGCCTTAGATTTTTTTTCTACGGCATGCAGATTTCATCACGAGGTTTTTCTTCGCCGTTTTGAGAGCACTCGGTAAATGTACGTAAATTTTCCGTCGAAAAACCGAGGATAACTCATTGGTACATGGCTGCCCTGGCTGGGAATCGAACCTGGGACCTGTCATCTTTGGCCCCAATAGTGGATGTTGAGGAGTTGATCTCAATGTAAGATTGTGTACTTTAAACTAGGGTTTTAAGAAAATATATGTTAATTCGTCGGTGCCAAGGAAACGAGTGGTAAGTAACACAATTGTCCGCAGCGGCGCGGGAGTCGCCGCAACTTCACAGGTAAGTTATAGTTTGAAAATGCGTTTTGAATGTAATAGCGCGTAAGTTGCGTAGACAGTGGAAATTGTTCATATTAATGGGGTTAATGCCATATTTAATTTATATGATGTACAATTGTACATACCTTGAAGACAGTCGCAATTTTCGGCCTCTTTCCTGATCACGTCAAGCACCGAATCTACCAGCTCAGCGCCTTCTGTGTAATGTCCTTTCGCCCAGTTGTTGCCTGAAAATAATTGATATGTATGTAGTTTAAGTCACATTGCAAGTACCAGGGCACTATGACAAGTCTGGAGTCTCATTAGCAAGGTGTATCTATGCCTTACCTGCGCCGCTTTGTCCGAATACGAAGTTGTCTGGTCTGAAGAGCTGTCCGTAGGGGCCTGACCGTACGGAGTCCATGGTGCCGGGCTCCAAATCAACCAGAACCGCGCGGGGCACGTACTTGCCTGGGAAAAGGAGATCTTTCTTAAGTGGGGGTTGCCTCTGCACCATCTGAGGTAGACTAAGGCGATGGCGATGTTATAAAAAAGGGCCTAATGCGGTCTACTACAAACCGACGAGCGTGCAAGCATGAAGATTAATGAATGTGGAGTAAGCCAGAGTTGTTTGCCAGGATCGTAGCAGATGCAAGTCCATCGTCTTTGCCTAGGCCTTCGGTAAATAGCTCTGAAGGTCGAACGAAGGTCGGAGTTTTGTGCATTTAGGAATTACAATACGCGCCATCTAGTGACTTCAGGACGGAATTATAGTGTTACAACACCGAGGTTGTTTTTAAGATACTCAACCCTGCGATCTAGGATGGGCATTGCAGAGGTGGCCGGGTTTACATGCCCCGTGTGCCGCATGCAGCCGGACCGATGGGCCCGGACTGTCGCAGAATGGGTGCCATCGGACGGTCGCCGGCGTCGGGGCAGACCGCGGCGTAGGGGGAGAGACGATGTAGTTAGATACAGGGATGGAGGACGCTCAGGAGAGAGATGAATGGTGTAGGATGGAGGAAACTTTTGTCCAGCAGTGGGACCATTTACAAGCTTTAAAAATGATGAGGAGGATATCCCAAGGGATGGAAGATTGCTGGATCAAAAGATCGTTGCCGCGAAAAGACATTGGCACATTTCAATGGAGTTTTGCCCCACCTAGAAAACTACGTAACCAATTAAGCTGTACCTATCATTTTGTTGGGGACTTATTACAGGTATCATATTGCATAAACATAATCAGTATCATTTTCTACTACTCTTGCAACTCCTACCTATAGAAGAATAACAAAAACAATGAATAAATCGCTTCGATTTCTTTTCTTACTATTATCTGAATTCTTAATTAAGCTGTTATTTTTCGAATCGCAACTTGTACAAAACTTTATTTTAAACCAATAATTTTATAAAAAACGGAGATATTTTTACATCTATTTGTTATCTTGTACAACTTGCGGTTGATGGTGGGGCAGAATCTGGCAAAGTTCTCAACGTATTAGAGCTACATGTCCTCATCGCTTGTTTGCGCTCAAGCCTTGCAAGTCCAATGCGGGTAAGCGTGCGCCTCTGTGGCGCATGAGTAATACTTATACCACATATCTTTATGATGTTGATATTTTCAATCTGTCCCCCGGTTTGTTCAAGAAACAGGTATTTAAAGCACTTTCAAACAATTTATTGTAATACCACATCCAGGTTTTTGCTGTAACAGTCTATCTGTATTATGAATCATAATTTGTGTTACTGTCAACTAGGTACCTTTTTAAAATTATGTGGTGGATGACGATGCTGGTTGCACAACTACTAAGTAGTATTAAGTATCTTACTTTTATATAAGGCATATTGTGTAATTGTTTGTTATCCTGAATAAAATAAAATAAAAAATGTCATTTTAACGCTCGAAAATATTAATAATTCGTTCAGTCGATAGTGATTACATATAATGCACTCCATTTATCTATTGTATCCTTCAGTTTTTATTTAATCATTGATTTCATTTTCATGAAGTCACCTCAATTTAATCAGGATTGATTAAATCACTCAAATCTGTAGTAATGTAACGTTAACAAAATACCGTTACATAACGTTCGCGACCTTTTCAGACCGAAATTTAGAGGTTTTTTTTAATTAAAAATATTTTAATTTTCAATGAGGGGCTTTAAAGGTTCGTCATTTGCCAATGTCATGTTACAGAAAATTCAATATATTCAATAGTCTTCTATCTTCCTCCACCCCTGGAGCAAGCTTTTATCAAGAGTTCCCGCTACAAGCTCGGGAGTGAACGTGACTGTCGAGCTGCTTCGTCCAGAGTGATGACGCTACGGCGACTCCTCTGGATGAAGACGCGGCTACCCAGGGTGAAGACGCTACTTCGACTGGGGAGTCTTGTAGCGGGAACTCTTGATAAAAGCTTGAAACTTCAGATCTTGCATAAATAATTCGATAACTTCACCGTACTGTCATTCGCGAACATTTTCTGATTAATTTAACGTGATATTTTAAAGGTTACATTTAATAAAAAAGAAAGAAAGTACCCGGTAAAGACCCGGTAGATTATAAGGTGTGCGTAGGTGTTAACCACGAGTTAGTCAAACTTTAAAGTTACTGCGAAATCAAAGTTACATAATAAGTACATAGGTACGGTGGAACACAGAGAAAGGTGTACAGGAGTTTTTAAGGTTGAGATTTTCTCAAAAACTACTTGACCTATTACAAAAATTCTTTCACTGTTAGATAGATAAAAGTTAAAACTATGTAACTGTAAAATAATTACTAAATTAGGTCCAGTAGTTTTTGAGAAAATCTCAACCTTATTGAGGCCCCCTGTATACTTATCTCTGTCTTCGACTGTACCTATGCATCTACAGGCAGCAGAAATAAAAGTTTTAATCTATACATATAATAAGACTGTAAAAAAGTTGTGTCTGTACATTGGATATTTTTTGAAAAGAATAATTGTAATGTGTTTTAGGATCGATACTGATGCCAAAACACAAATTTTTAGAATTTTTGTATGTTTGTCTGTGACTTTGTGCAAGTATCACGCCATAACTACTGAAGGGATTTTGATGGGAGTTTCACTAGGAGATAGCTGAAATTTCCGGACAGCTCATAGGCTATAAGCCATGGCGGTATGTGATGTGGAAACAAGAATCCAGAGAGGAAGATCTGCATCCTGATCTCCTCCATCCTCTTCTACGCAAACGATGTTGTCGTATTTTCTTTCACATAAATAAACTTTTTTTTTTTAATATTTGTAATATATTTATTTATGATAGGACAAATTAGTATGTAGTATATGTACGTCGTATATGTAGTGTATGTAATTTATTGTATTATTATTTACAATTTATTGTATTATTATTTATATAAATATAATATATATTCCTGCTCTTTGTAAATACCATTTGTTTTTCAATTATTTTTCATTTTATTCTTCTTGTATTTCTACCTCTACCTCTTTCACTTTACTATATTAAATTCCACCAACAGTTGGTTGCCTGGAAGAAATCGCTTTTAGCGATAAGGCCGCCAAAATTGTACATATTGTTTTGTATTTCTGTATTGTAATTGTTTGTGTCTTTTATGTACAATAAAGTGTATTTGAATTGAATTGAAGTTGCGGGATACAGCTAGTAAAAAATAAAACTATGTCAATTCCATACCTCCCGAAGCTTCATTGTAGTAAACGCTGATCCTTTCTAGTTGCTGTACGTTGGTTCCCACGTACATGCCCGTAGGATCGACGCCATGCTCGTCGGATATTATCTCCCAGAACTGGATTGAACAATAACGATTTACAACAAACACATTTTAGGGGAGAGGGTCATATACAATAGATCAGGGCTTCCCAAACTGTGCGTCACGACGCCCTGGGGCGCCGCGGCACTATCCCAGGGGCAGTGGCGGATTCACCAGCAGGCTAAGTAGACTGAAGCCTAGGGCGGCAAATTTGGAGCCAATCTTAAGGGGCTAACAATATTAAAAAATTAATATCTTCCAATATAATCAATTTTATTAAAAAATCTGTGTTTATTACGATAAATACTATTTTTTAAATGCTTATTTATAACGTGATTCAATGTCGGTAAGTTGTAGTTCGCATAATTGCGAAAAACGGCCGTTTTTGGCACATTTGAGAACTACAACTTAGCTTGTCGCAATTATGCCATGTATTGTATATTGAAAAATAGTATTCATCCTAATAAACATTTTGTTAAAAAAGCTTTTTAATAAAATTGATTAAATTGGAAGATATTATTTTTTCAAGACCTTCCCTTACATCGAGGGAGCTCGGGCATAATCCACCACGCGGGCCCAGTGCGGGTTGGCGGATTTCACATGCCTTAGATTTTTTAATATACAATAGTATATTGAAAAATAGTATTTATCCTAATAAAGATTGTGTACATATTAGTACATGTAAGTAAAAGTGCAAAAGATTTTTTAAATATTTGGAATAGGCCATAGACATCTTTATTGATAATAATCATTACACATAAAAAATTTACGATGTTGATTTGATACATACTTAATGTACGTCAATTGTGCATTGCTCTTATAATATATTAATATTTCATTATAATTCATTATTTAATTATAATTATTAGTATTTCGATATAATATTCGTATTTCATTTATTAGTACAGTCGAAGACAGAGATACAGGGGGCCTCAATAAGGTTGAGATTTTCTCAAAAACTACTGGACCTTATTTAATAATTATTTTACAGTTACATAGTTTTAACTTTTATCTATCAAACAGTGAAATAATTTTTGCAATAGATCAAGTAGTTTTTGAGAAAATCTCAACCTTAAAAACTCTCCTGTACACCTTTCTCTGTGTTCCACCGTACATATTAGTATTTAGTATTTTTATAAACATCGTAGGTAATTTAGACCTATTAGACCCATTGCCACTTAGGTCACAAAAAATGTGTCAACTAGCGTAGCGACATCTATGGTCAAATATTGGTAACTTGGTTTAACGGGATTACTTTAATAAACGCGTACCGTTAATTATTACTATCGGTTTTATTTACCGAATAGTTCGGCACATCACTAGCAAAATAATCTACCAATACACACTAGATTCACGTGGTGAATCATAGCCAAAACGCTTCGTTTCAGTGAATCATACAATACATAATTGAATGAATAATAAAAGTATCTAGTAATTACCTACAAAACGACTTTGAACTTGTGAACCAATTATTATCACCGGTTTAATTTCACACGGTATCAAGGTCACTTCAATCATTATTATTACTTAAAATGACAAAAAAATTGCATTAAATCGAAAGATATTGGGCTTAGAATATTCTGTGAAGTCTAAAAGAGGTTTGGATAATATACATTCCTTTCGTTAATTGATTATTCTTAGCTTAAATTGTGAATATAATATTTTGTACCAACCTTGGAGCCAATTTGATTTCCACACTGGCCGGCTTGAACATGTACTATTTCACGCATTTTAGAATAACACAGTACTGTTACACAACTAATTACAAAGTCAAACACTTAAAATTAAGCTTACAACTTTTATTTACAAAAAATATGTACTTTTAAGTCACTACCTCCAACTGAAATGAAAAATACTGCTAAAGGATTACCAGAACAAGCTTTTGTGTGCCGGTGGCGAAATTCGGAACTAATTATCTTAGTATTGATTTGACGTAAAAGGTTCGCCAACAGCGCCACTTTTGTAAGCAAATGAAAGTTTGTTAAACCATAGCTTAAGTTTGATAACGTAATTTTTATCAGTTTTTTGTGAGTAACTGATAAGAGCGCATACTTTATTTACTGATAGCGTGATAAATGACTGGATTATGGAGCTGGGTGGCTATTTTTATTGGATCTCCAGTTTTGAGGTTAAACTTCTAATAACATAGGTCTAGTTATAATGGTCCGTGTTCGAAATAACTCATTGGGTCATCATTGTATGACAATTTTGTTTCTAGGCGCGGCCGGCCGGTGTTCTGAACTTTGTAAACTACTTAAGTTAAGTACACTTTTATATAATGCATTATTTATTTAATAGCCTGTAATGACCTCCCTCAAACTAGAATACTTTGCTGGCAGTAATCTCTCCTCGGGGATAAGGTCGACTGGTTACACTCATTATATCCCTCCGGTGAATACCTTTTTTCTAATCGTTATATATTCGCCCGATCTACTTAATACTCAATATATTTATTGCATTCCATAAGTTATAATACAGATGTTCATATATTTAACGTTAAAATGTTACAATGTTCTTTATGGACCTTGTTTAGGCACAGCAATATAAGAGAGAGACGACATTTATTGTTCAAATATAATGTAATTTGTAGTAACTAAGAAGTACTAGGTAGCGATTGTTTATTATAATTTCTCATTTAGAAATTCATCTACTCTGTAATAGCATTTAGCATGTAGGTGTTGTTTTAGTAGTCGAATATTTTACTTAATCGAATATTGGGTCAATCTATTAATACTAACCACTGCGCTATAGCTCTCTTTAATTAATAAACTGTGTACAATTATAAAAACAAGAGACTGTAACTACTATAAGTATAAAGTATTAAAACTACAAAATACCAAATTAGCTACGGTATTAAATACGTTAGTTGCTGTAAAGTATTCTTTCTAACCGAAATGATGTTCAAATATATTCTGTGTGAGTTATTTTTGTCACTTTTTCTCCTCAGCGTTGGCACCTTTGCCTTGCAAAGTGGTGTATACGACGCGAAATTTTAGTAATTGCTATCACGTGGCAGAATAATTTGCTAGTTATTATTTCTCTGAGGTAGTGTCGAATTAAAATGTAAAAATAAAAAGTATGTTATTAATTTTTTTCAACTCGAAAACATGAGAGATGATAGTAACTCACCTATCAAACAGCACGTGCCTCGTCCGCCGGCCGCTCCGATTTCGCGGTGTTACTATTGATTCGCGATCGCCACAGACCACTTACCCAAGAGACATGAAATCGGTACAAATGACATTGCCACATTTCAATGGACCTTTGCCCCACCTTTGGTCACCTACGTGACCATTGAAGCTCATATATCATTTTGTTGGGGACTTATTACAGACTGCATATTGCATAATCATAATCAGTAGGAGTTGCGAGAGTAGTAGAAAATGATAACAAAGACAATGAATAATTCACTTCGATTTCTTACTATTTTCTGAATTCCTAGTTAAGCTGTTTTCGACTCGCATGTTGTACAAAACTTTATTTTAAACCAATAATTTCAATAAAAATACGGAGATATTTTTACATTTATTCGTTATCTTGTTCATCATGCGGTTGATGGTGGGGCAGAATCTGGCATTGTCATTTGCAAGCGAAAAATTCTGTCAACGATGAGCGCATAGAGACGAAGCGAACAGGGGTGCCGTATTAAAGAGATGCGTCCATGTGGATAATATCTCTATGTGCCATGTGTCGCTAGGCAATGTTGCGCTCATGTGCGGGCAGACACGGGCGCTCCTGGTACAGGTCTATGGGGTAAGTGGTCTGTGGCCTCAGAGAAATAATTATTTCTCTGAGCATAAATTAGTTGTATCTTTAATTAATTGGTGCGTTATTTGGCGCATTAGGATTATCGCTGAAACCGCCAAAATTGTAAGTTCTATTTTTATTTATTTACATATACAATTATTCTTGTGTCGGAAATAGATTTGCTAAATATTTTAATTACGAAAAAGCTTGGAGCTGGTGAGTATTTAGCCCAGCGCCTGAGCCTCGCTATACAGCGGGGCAATGCGGCCAGTGCGCTGGGTACCCTGCCGCGCGGGACGGGCCTTGACGACAACGAATTAGGTAAATAATTATTGTGTACTTATATTTGTTTTTTTTTCTGTTTTATATGTCTAAATTGATTAACAAGGCTACCTATTTAAATATAATACAATGTCAATTTCTCAAATCTAACGTCTACTTATTATATTACTGCGATAAAGCCCATTTTTATGTAAAATATAAAGTGTTTTTGATGTTTGATTGATTTCATTTAAGTACTATATATTAACAATAAGTATTAATAACAAATTGTAGTTTATTAGATAAATATCTATGTATGTACATTATTATAAGTAACTAAGTCAAACTATGTGTTAGAGCTGAAGGCTGGATGTGGAGAAGTAAAACTGCAGAAAATGAGCTGATGAATGTAACTTGTTTATTTGAGGAACTTTTACAGACTGAAAATAGGAACGTAAAAACAAAAGCATTCAAAAACTGATATATAATTCCATAATATCAAAATGACGTCACCTTACCAGCCAGTTGCCAACACTATGTATATCTTATTTAGTTTAATTAATGGAATTACATCACTTGCCATCTTATTCATGTAAAGCATGTTCTACAGTCGTCTCCCGAGCTAAGATTATTGCAGCATGTAAACAGAATGCGCGAGGTGTTTTTGTATGCTAATCGATGACTGAATAAATACGCCGTGACGTCAGAGCTCTCGAAATACTCAGGGCATGTGCACATTTTATGGCTCTGCTTGTTCCGGTATGAAATAGGTAACTACTGGACCGATTTAGATGCTTTCAATGATGCAAGCCTGATATTTCCTTTGGAACATATAAATTGTCCCACTGCCCAGCAATGGTCTCCCCCCTCCTCTTCCCTCCATCCCTGTCCTGAGCCTCTTCCAGCCACCCATCCCTGTATCTAACGATATCGTCTCTCCACCTACGCTGAGGTCTACTCCGACGCCAGCAACCGTCCGATGGCACCCATTCTGAGACAGTCTGGGCCCATCGGTCCGGCTGCATGCGGCACATGTGGCGCCCAGTTCCACTTTAATGTAGCTGCTTTGCCGGCTTTTTTGGAAGTCTTATCCATAGAAAAAGACAAGACTATCAGCATGGTGTGCGTCGCCGGTTCCGCATGAAGGATAAAGTTTAGATTGCTAATAATAGTTAAGTAAAATAAAATCAACTGTGAAATGAATAGTGCTTTCATGGCAGCGTCGTCGTTGTCGAAGTACAGAGTCTCTCTATTCTTTAGAATAGGCTGATGATGACAAATGAGGACCTCTGTATGCTTTTCTGGGATAGGCTGGTGGGTAAACTTTGAAGGTAGTCCACGGCCAACAAACTATGTGAACTTATCTTATCTCATCATGATTGGGTGCCAATGTGGCGGTACTTCGCTCCATTGGGATCTTTTGTGCTCTCCTCTTTCCTTTATGCTCCTCCCTAAAGACATAACTCAATAGGTCCGCTATGCAGCTCATGGGAAGGAGCCCGTAGTCTTCTGGTTCCGGATAGGCCGACCCCAGGAGACTCATTCGCTTCCTAGCCAGTGAGTGTTTCATGGACTCCGTTTTGTCACCACAGGCTCTGCAGGTTGGAGATTCTGCTAGTCCCATCCTATGCAACAGGTCGTTTGTTGCTAGATGTCCCGTTAGTGCCCCAATTACGAGCCGCATCTGGTCTCTGTTTTAACTACCACTATAACCACAATAACTATGTGAACTTACCGGTCTTCTTTGAGATATCGGTGATCAACGACTCAAGTTTGCTCTGGGAGCGGCCAGCGACGGCCCATGTGAGGTCTCCATACTTGACAGCCACTCGGGATATCTCCTGCACTGCCTTCTTGCCGGTGAAGCCTGTGGCTCCGAATATCACCAAGTCTAAACGGGACATCTAAGATGGAAATATAATAATAAGATAATGTACTGTTGTGGGTAAGGTAAGTGTATGTTAGTACTTGCCACTGTTCCGATAGTCGTCAGATATTTAAAAAAAACTCTAATTACCTTCGCCTTTCTAGTTAATTCTAATATAAGTTGAGGGTAGGTGGATCAACTTAAAGAAATAATTTACGGACCCTAAAATAATTAATAAATGTGAGAATTAAATCAGACTTCTTGCTACGGCGGCATACTAATTATTAAATTGGTGGAAAAGGCATAATAAACGGAAAATCGACGAAAATTTATGTAAAAACGCAATGCGGAAAAGTGACGAAAACATGAGCAATACTGTAAGGTAATTAACTTCCAGAACATTCTATATTTCGCAACATAAAAGTATTACGCAAATATAATATTTAAAACAATTATCTAAATAACTCACCTTTAGATTCCGTAAATGCGTAGTACAAGCGCTAAATTCAAATTAATTTGAGAAAGAAAACGAGAAACACGACCGGCCGGCGAATTTTCGATTCGTCATATGATAACGTTCCGTTCCAAAATCCAATGTTCCGTCCCTTCTTTCTTATTTCTCTGAGTCTGTGGCCCACACCACCATGGGCGTACCCAGGTAGGGGCAGGGCCAATGTTGACGTCCCTACTAAGTATCATAACTAGTACTTTTATCGATAAAAATTAAGAAAACGAATTTATTGCCATTTGTTTGCAATACAATATTTTTACAACTAAAAATTACGCGGCGCGTTCGTATAATAATCACCTAGCTTATAGAAAAAGCTGATTTGCCCCCCTCCCTCCTGGCCCAGAACCTGGGTACGCCCATGCACACCGCCCACGCTTCTCGCCGCCACTGCCTTTTTTTTAACCCAGGTAAAACATGCAAATCATGTGGCACCACGCCCGGGGGAGCGTGTTGGTTATGTCGGGCTCACCGCCCTGAAGGGGCAGCATACCGACTAAACGTCCTGGGGTGTTCCACCTCGTGCCATTCTTGCCGAGCCACGGGAACTGCGCTACATCCGCGCCCCGACTGGCGCCCCGAGCACTCCCCATTGTGGGCTGTACTAGCCCACAATGTATAATCCATTCATCCCTCACCTTCCTCCTCCCCGTCTGAGCCTCGAGCCGCTCGGGGCCGTGCGGTGCGCGCACTGCGTCCGTGGGCCCGGGCCCTTACTTAGGCGGGCGGCGCCTCGTACACTCCGGTACGCTTGGCACCGCCTCGTACCACCCCATGGCGCGGATTTCTTGCCAACGCCGCCACTACCTACATCCTAGTTGTTATTGTAATAAAATAATTTCAGATTTTCTCTCAATCGTTTTGCACGCAAACTCGCTGTATTTAAGTGATTCGAGAGATACTTTAGACATACATTTACCGGTGGATGATGAAGCTTATGGAAACGACTATAATTTGGAAGGTTTGAAAAAATCTACGATTTTAATTATTTATTATGAGCACTATTATCAATAGTTTAGGTTTATGCAAATTAGATGTAGGTATATTCCACGGCATTTTAGCTGAGCCAACTTCAGGCCCAGCTAAAATGCTGTTCTCGATCTTTTATAAAGTTTAAGTTAATTTAGAATAAGTACGATGGGATTGGCATCGTCACTTTATGTACAAAAATCCCTTATCAATTATAGATAAAAAAATATATATAAATATATTTATTCGTCCGTACTGAGTAGGTCCGTACGAGTTCTCGAATGGAGGCCACGAACGGGTACACGTAGTGTGGGACCAGATGGAGGGATGACCTTCGCAAGCTGGCTGACAGGGACTGGATGCAGAAGGCCGAGAGGGTTGAGTGGCGCGCTTTGGGAGAGGCCTGCGTCCAGCAGTGGACTGATACGGGCTGATGATGATGATGACTGAGTAGGTATGGACTGCGAAACACCGGTCTCCTTACCATCAAGTATTATAGCAATAGGTCAAGTAGTTTTTGAGACAATCTCAACCTTAAAAACTCTACTGTACTTTGTTTTCGACCGTACGGACAACATCAGATCAATGGTAACACTTGCAATACGATTTTAAATCTTACGACGCAGATAATAAGAACGGTCCAAAGGGTGACCGCGACTTCAAGCGTTAAGCCAATGATACACTAGGGGACAAATGTCCTACGACATGTATCGGCGACATGTCAAGCGAAGCCGGCCGATTTCGCCTAACATATCTGGCGACATCGCGCGACTTATGTCCGTAGCGACGTCAGTGTCGCGCGAAGTCCGGCAACGTCGCGCTACTTCACCCGACGTCCCTGGCGACACGTGTCGCAGGACATTTGTCCCCTAATGTATCCTTGGCTTTATCGTTTTCATTTTGACACTCGAACGATATACATTGCTGCGTTTCGTTGTCGTTTGTTAAAACTTGCAAAAACATAGCAGCAATATATAGCGTCCATGTGTCAAATTGAAAGCGATAACGATTGGAAGTCGCGGTCACCCCATTGCCGTGAGTTGTTGGATATGTAAGGAGGCCTCAATAAGGTTGAGATTGTCTCAAAAACTACTGGACCGAATTTAATAATTGTTTTACAGTTACATAGTTTTAACTTTTATCTATCAAACAGTGAAAGAATTTTTGCAATAGGTCAAGTAGTTTTTGAGAAAACCTTAACTTTAAAAACTCTCCTGTACACCTTCCTCTGTGTTCCACCGTACATGGATGCTAGGATGGATTCAGGATAGCGGTAGATGTAATTCCGTCGTCTCTACACTTATGTTAATTTTCATTTTACAGAAAAGATTCCACTAAAAAAGTTTAATATTACAAAGTTGGAAACAATAAAAGATGACCTATTGAAATTACGCGATTCGAATGACAGAGTCGAGATAGACGAAATGGATGGATTAGGATACCTAGCTCCTTTATCTAGAACCTATGGACATGATGATGTGATTTCTAAATCTAAACACAATAATAAAAAATCAAAATTGAATAATTTACGAATATGGAATGCATATAATAAGGTACCTATTTATTTATTTTATTACTGGACTCGACAGTTCATTTGCCAATGCTATGTTATAGTTAATTCAATATAATAGTCTTCTATCTTCCTCCAGGGGAGTCGCAGTAGCGTCTTCACCCTGGGTAGCCGCGTCTTCATCCAGAGGAGACGCCGTAGCGTCATCACTCTGGACGAAGCAGCTCGACAGTCACGTTCACTCCCGAGCTCGTAGCGGGAACTTAAATGATGCGATGATATCGCACTTCGGTACAACGCCATCTATTATCAACTTAAAAAGCTTGTTTTTTTTCCTTACAACTGTCACTTTGAAACGTTGTCATTGTAATGAATTAAAAAAAAAATAGTCGAGTACTTTTTGGGAAAATCTCAACCTTAAAAACTCTACGTACACCTTTCCTTGTCTTCGACCGTATCTTTACTTATACAGGGTGTAACGTAAAGGGTATATGAAGCCGAAGGGAGGGTGCTCAATATCGGTAACTGAAAAACTTTTGTTCTACGACTTTTCGATTTACGCGAATTTATTTTTTAACTTTTCATACATTTCGAACCGGTCAGCTGATCGATTTGTATGAGACATTAATTTATTTTTATTTTTTATTCGAAAAGTCGCAGAACAATAGTTGTTCAGTTACCGATACTGAACACCCTCCCTTCGGCTTCATATACCCTTTATGTTTCTGTATTCTCTTTCAGATGAAACGAGCGAATGCATTGGTATCAAAACTATGGAACATGCTGAATGTAGTTTTGGAAATCGAAAATGTGCGAGCGACCAAAGCCTTTACGCAGAAACAGCAAAATTCTAACATTGCGTGGTCTTACTACGACGATTCCTTGTTTGAAGATTATTAGTAAATCGATAATACTTTGACCAGTCTTATTAATAGTACGACTGGATGGTAATTCTTCGACCAGTCTTATTAAACCTGTGGCGTCCAAAGCCTCATTTTAAAATTAAATAAATACAATTCTATTTTTATGAAATAATTGATTGAGGCGGATTGCAATATCAATTCAGATATTATAATAACATTAATAAAAGTCTGGGAAATAATAAGTTAATAAAAACTTTGTTCGTATGGCATGTAGGAATCGATATAAAGTTAGTTTAATGATTATAAATCTAAAATATAAAAGCCAAAATTTTAAATATATTTTGCTCATTAATTCCGAAACTAAAATGTTACAAACCTATAATCAGTCTTATTAAAACTTTGTCTACTCTTATTAAAACATCGACCAGTCTTAGTAATACTTCGACCAGCGTTATTAAATGTTCGACCAGCCTTATTAAATCTTTGACCAGTCTTATTAAAACGTTGACTAGTCTTATTAAATCTTCGACCAGTCTTATTAAAACGTTGACTAGTCTTATTAAAACTTCAATCAGTCTTATTAAACCTTTTACTATTCTTATTAAAACGTTGACTAGTCTTAGTAAATCGACCAGTCTTATTAAAACTTCGACCAGTCTTAATACTTCGAGCAGTCTTTATTTTCATCAATAATTTAGTTTTTGCTAACATGCATTAAATAAATGGGTATAAAAATGCATATTTCTCTCAAATAAGTACATTCTTTTATTCATTATTTTAAAATAGGTTTCATTCATATTTATACATAAGTATCTCATAAGTACACAAGCATTATTAATACATATAATATACTCACATTAATCTACGATCGATCACATCTAAATAAAATCTAAAATTGTACGGATATAAGTACTTATTCTATTTACAGGATTTATAAATAAATGGCTACTCTATTAAATACTAGGCCTTTTTCTATATTATTATTGTATATTTACACTATTGTATATTAATAAAATAAATCACAATACAAACCAAATTTCGAGATTCTTGTAATACCTACATAAATAATGGATACTTAAGGCTGAAACATACATACCACCTTTATTATTTCAAAAAAAAAAAACGACTGCCAAAAAAGACATTGCCACATTTCAATGGAGCTTTGCCCCCACCTACAAAACTACGTGACCATTTAAGCTGTAACTATCATTTTGTTGGGGACTTATTACAGGTTTCATATTGCATAATCATAATCAGTATCATTTTCTACTACTCTCGCAACTCCTATAGAAGAATAACAAAAACAATGAATAAATCGCTTCGATTTCTTACTATTTTCTGAATTCTTAAGCTGTTTTTTTCGAATCGCGACTTGTACAAAACTTTATATTAATCCAATAATTTTAATAAAAACCGGAGATATTTTTACATTTATTCGTTATCTTGTACAACTTGCGGTTGATGGTGGGGCAGAATCTGGCATGGTCATTTAACCCCGTTTGATTAGTTTTTATATCCTATGTCACTCCTACAATCCAGACGAATCTAACGACACCTCATATGTTACAATCCATCAAGCCGTTTAGTTTGCGGGGCGGGACAAAGAATTAGGGTTTTTCAAGGTTACATTTAAAAAAGAAAGAAAGTCCCGCTATCCCCGGTAGATGGCACTGACTGGTCTGATGTCAACATTAAATGCGTTGTTATTGCTTGTAACTTGGGCTTTTCGTATTTCATACCTAGTATTAATTTGTACTGTATGGTTTAAATCACACAAACAAACCAATAATAATATATTATTCAGCTGACATTGATTTTTTTTTCATGGTTCTGCGTATGTTTACGATGATATCGCACTTCGGTGCAACGCCATCTATTATCAAGTTAAAAAGCTTGTTTTTTTACAACTGTGACTTTGAAAACCCCTCATTAGATATACTCACATACATACACTCGAAAAACATAACCCTTCTTGCCGTGCAGTCGGGTAAAAAGCAGCTGGAAAGCTTGTTTATATTTTCAAATTATAATACATAGGTTTATCATCCATCATGCCTGACATATGGTCCAATTTGGGTTCACACGCGGGCCAGAGCGGCGGCGCTATATCCATCTCGCTCGCACTCTGGCACGGCTGCGGCGGCAATGAGCCCTGGAAAGAGACAACCATATTATATGATACATTTACTTAGGTACTCGAATGCGTAGAAGTCGCTGGTTACTATAGACCTCCACGGAGTACTGTCAATGTACTGTGAGGCAGCTCTTCCTCTCTGGTCCCGTGGTTCCATCACATACCGCAATGGCGTATAGCCTATGTGCTGCCCAGATATTGGAGCTAGTGAAAGTCACATCAAAATCCTTCCAGCACTTTTGGTGGAGCTTTTAGACCGTCGAAATCGGTCGAAAATATCGGTCTAATTGCTGACTTCAACAATATAAGTGAGTGATATCCGTTTATATATAATAATGTCATGTTATATAATATTCATAAATAGCATAGTTTTCTATCTCCCTCCAGAGGAGTCGCAGTAGCGTCTTCAGCCTGGGTAGCCGCGTCTTCATGTCTTCATCCAGAGGAGACGCCGTAGCGTCGTCACTCTGGACGAAGCAGCTCGACAGTCACGTTCAATCCCGAGCGAATTTTACGTGATATTAAACACAAAACAAACATCTTAGACATTAAAGTGAAAATGAGGTGTTTTCAAGGTCACATTTAAAAAAGAAAGCAAGTCCCGCTATCCCCGGTAGATGTCACTGACTGGTCTGATGTCAACATTAAATGCGTTGTTATTGCTTGTAACTTGGGCTTGTCGTATTTCATACCTAGTAGTAATTTGTACTGTATTGTTTAAATTACACAAACAAACCAATAATAATATATTATTCAGCTTACATTGAAATTTTTTTTCATGGTGCTGTGTTTTTTTACGATGACATCGCACTTCGGTGCAACGCCATCTATTATCAACTTAAAAAGCTTGTATTTTTCTTACAAATGTCACTTTGAAAACCCGTCTGTAAAATTCCCGTGAGTTGATTGATGCAATGAAAAAAAAGTTTTCAATAAAGTGAAGAATGGGTGCCATCGGACGGTCGCCGGCGTCGGGCAGACCTCGGCGTAGGGGGAGAGAAGATGTCGTTAGATACAGGGATGGGTGGCTGGAAGAGGCTCAGGACAGGGATGGATGGAAGAGGAGGGGGGAGACCTTTGCCCAGCAGTGGGACAATTTATAGGTTAACAAAAAAAAAGTGTTTTATTATTATTATAACCAACCTGTCGTCCGTCGGACCGCCTCTTCCCTCTACTCCGTTTGGGCCAGGGTTTCTTCAGATGCACGTACGTTATATGCGCTCTCTTCTCGCTCGCGTGCTTGAAGCATTTGCCACACATCTCACATTTGAACGGCTTTAAGCCTGTGTGAATCTAGGACAATGGAAAAATCCACTCTAAGTTACAATTGACAAGGTCTAAAAATAATTAAACTATTTTTTAATTCAGAATTTGAATTACGCATTATCCATGCTCGGTGAATAAATTAGAACATGATGAAAAAATTCTTGCCGTGGGCAGGACTTGAACCTGCGACCTTGTCATTCCGTGACACGCTCTTACCAACTGAGCCACCACAGGCCACGCCACGCCCACCGAAAATCTTCATCGCTTTATACATACTTAAAGGGTATGTTACGCAATTCCATCTATCGAACTGTGGTGGCTCAGTTGGTAAGAGCGTGTCACGGAATGACAAGGTCGCAGGTTCAAGTCCTGCCCACGGCAAGAAATTTTTCATCATGTTCTATTTTTTAATTGATTTTATTAATGAATGTAGTACGAGTATATCCGCCAGAAGACAAAAGTGGTTGACATTGCTCATAGAATCAGTAAACTGAAGTGTCAGTGGGCTGGTCACTGTCGTAGAACCGATAGCCGATGAGGGAGACGAGTTCTCGAATGGAGGCCACGAACGGGTACACGTAGTGTGGGACCAGATGGAGGGATGACCTTCGCAAGATGGTTGACAGCCAGGACTGGATGCAGAGGGCCGAGAGGGTTGAGTGCTTTGGGAGAGGCCTACGTCCAGCAGTGGACTGATACGGGCTGATGATGATAGATATTTTTTTTGTATTCGACTCTTTTGATTCTCTTAACTCACCGTCGTTTTTAGTAGCTGTATCTACTTTCGGCTCTTCTAATGTCCTCCAGAAGATCATTTCACAGCCGTTACACACAGATTTCGAGAAGAGCTCGGTGGCTCAGTGGTTGGGTCAATGGACTTGCAATATGGAGGTCCCAGGTTCGATTCCCAGCCAGGGCAGCCATGTACCAATAAGTTATCCTCGGTTTTTTCGACGGAAAAACTTACGTACATTTACCGAGTGCTCTCAAAAACGGTGAAGGAAAACATCGTGATGAAACCTGCATGTCGTAGAAGAAGAAAAAATCTAAGGCATGTGAAATCCGCCAACCCGCACTGGGCCCGCGTGGTGGATCATGGCCCTAGCTCCCTCGATGTAAGGGAAGGTCTGTGCCCGAGCAGTGGGGCAATATAAATAGACTGATGATGACACACACAGATTTCATGTATTCTGGCAAATAAATGATTTGATTATAAGTGTATACTCACAAACATATGCCGCTGTCGGTTGCTGTGTGTCGAGAAGTGCTTCCCGCACAAGTTGCACACGTAGCTGGCCTTCTCCTGGCTGTGCACGCGCCTGTGCGCCACCAGACGCTGTTTCATTCGGAAACTCTTCCCACAGGAGTCGCATTTGAATGGACGTTCGCCAGTATGAACCCAGGTATGGTCTTTTAGTAAGGCGTAACTCTGAAAGGTAATTTTTTTTGTTGTTAAAATTCAGAGGGAAAGGCAAAGCCGACTGGGGCATACAGCCTGGTCTGATTTATTTATAAAAATATTACACAGCATTACAGTTAACACCAATGCGCTGAGTAATTCATAATAATAACTTAGTCTACTCATAGATAATAATAATATAAAATTCAGTCACATTCAAATATTACATTAAAATAGGTCCACATTAACAATTATGCGTTATACACTTGTCAATAAAACAAACAACATCAAACATATACGCATAGACGAATCTTTACACATAAAAAGACCCAACACTCATCCATCTATCTCACAGAACACCATGATGTTAATAGAATGTCTGAATTCTTGTCTAAGCCTACGCACACCCTCCCAAACCCCTAAACGAAATAACTCGACGATCCACGCAATAATCGAGTTATGCAAGGAAACCTTGCTAAGAGCACAAAACTTCACAAACACGACTTCTTTCGAGCACTCCAACTAATAGAAACGTTCGCGGACATCCCCTGATTATCTTAACGTGATCATTAATCACTAAATACCACGGAAACTATTTAATTAGAATTTTCACAAAAAAGTAGCTAATGTCGTTTCGCGCGCTTTTCAAGGAATCTCTGGAAGGTAAACATTATTATTATATATTTTATTAATGGACTCGACAGTTCGTCATTTACCAATGTCATGTCAACTATTAATTGCATTCGTCTATCGTATAATTAATATTCTAAGCACTTATGTACAGTCGACAGCAGATCAATGGTAACACTTGCAGTACGATTTCAAGTCTTACGACGCAAATAATAAGAACTGTCAAAAGTAAAAAGTGTTACCATTGATCTGCTGTCGACTGTACTTACGTTATTTTATACATAAGTAATTTAAGTAAGTATGACTGTCCTACGCCTTGGGGCAACTCGTTATGTTGGACACAATTTGAAATAAATAAATTTTACAGTGAATTCAATCCATAGTCTTCTTGTCTTCCTCCAGGGGAGTCGCCGTAGCGTCGTCACTCTGGACGAAGCAGCTCGACAGTCACGTTCACTCCCGAGCTTGTAGCGGGAACTCTTGATAAAAGCTTGAAACCCCAGATCTTGCTCAAATTATCCAATAAATTCACCATACTGTCACTCGCGAACATTTTCTGATTAATTTAACGTGATATTAAACACAAAATAGTCCCTGTAGACGTTAAAAGGAAAATTATCAAATAATTTCACAACCGTCGTTTCCCGCCATTTTCAAGAGAACCAAGGTAAACATTATTATTATATATTTTATTAATGGACTCGACAGCTCGTCATTTACCAATGTCATGTAAACTACAAATTGCATTCGTATATCGTATAATTAATATTCTAAGCACTTATGTACAGTCGACAGCAGATCAATGGTAACACTTGCAGTACGATTTCCAGTCTTACGACGCAAATACTAAGAACTGTCAAAAGTAGAAAGTGTAACCATTGATCTGCTGTCGACTGTCCTTACGTTATTTTATACATAAGTAATGTAAGTAAGTATGACTGTCTACGCCTTATTGGATAATTTGAACAAGATCTGAAGTTTCAAGCTTTTATCAAGAGTCCCCGCTACAAGCTCGGGAGTGAACGTGACTGTCGAGCTGCTTCGTCCAGAGTGATGACGCTACGGCGACTCCTCTGGATGAAGACATGAAGACGCGGCTACCCAGGGTGAAGACGCTACTGCGACTCCCCTGGAGGAAGATAGAAGACTATTGTATATTGAATTTTCTGTAACATGACATTCGCAAATGACAAACTGTCGAGTCCATTAATAAAATAAATAAATCTTCTAATTGCGTTGACGTAGAAGTTTGATTTTTTCACGGCTGCATGAGGTTGCAGACCAGACTTTTGAAGTTACTGAATATTTAGTAACTTTCATTTGAATTAATAAAGCTTAAAATACATGGAAAGGTAATAAAAAATTAAAACTAAACTATTTAAACAAAATTATAAATAAACAACCTGCGGCAAGTCCCCCACAATTGGCAATGTGCCCAAAAGGCTGGCGGCGTTGCCCCGCTGTATAGCGAGGCTGACCCGTTGGGCAAAGTATTTGAATTAAATTGAATCACGCGCTAGTAATAATATACTATTTACCTGAAACATCCTGCCACACACCTCGCACATACACGGCGACTTCATGGAGGGGTAGTTGGTTCGATTCTTGTCGGGGTGCATCCGTCTGAAGTGGCCGTGGTACGCACGCGAGTCCTCTAGTTGGATACCACACTGAAATACAACCGTTTATTGATCATCATCATCAGCCCGTATCAGTCCACTGCTGGACGTAGGCCTCTCCCAAAGCGCGCCACTCAACCCTACTCTCGGCCCTCTGCATCCAGTCCCTGCCAGCCATCTTGCGAAGGTCATCCCTCCATCTGGTGGGGTCCCACACTACGTTTACCCGTTCGTGGCCTCCATTCGAGAACTCGTCTACCCCATCGGTTTATTGATCAAATAACACATTTACAAGTCAATAGGCTACTTGACTAATATCAAAATTCAATAAAACAATATTTATTTGATATAATATTTCACGTAAAAGTAGAAGATGACTGTAAAAAATTAAATTTAAATAAAAATATTTCCCCGTTTTTAAGTCATCACATTCCCTATATGAAGTCCTCATATTCCCTATATGAAGTTCTCGTATTACCTCGTAATAATTATATTGTGTCGCGTGCCATGGGTTCGCCATCCCTCACCTATATAAAGTCCTCATATTACCTATATGAAGTCCTCACATTACCTATATGAAATCCTCACATTACCTATATAAAGTCTTCACATTACCTATATGAAATCCTCACATTACCTATATGAAGTCCTCACATTACCTATATGAAGTCTTCATATTACCTTTTGTACAATAATATAATCTGTACCTAACAATTTTTGTAATGTAATATTTTTGTACAATAAAGAGTCTATCTATCTATCTACCTATATGAAGTCCTCACATTACTATTTAAAATTTGTCGCTATTGTACGCCCAAAATGGGTAAACTGTCTATAAGTACTAAACTATTTCTAAGATCTGTAATGCACACAGTTTCACAATAAACGATGTCTGATTCTGACCTATATGAAGTCCTCATATTACCTATATGAAGTCCTCATATTACCTATATGAAGTCCTCACATTACCTATATGAAGTCCTCACATTGTAACAAGAATTTTTTTATGCCTATGGTGTCGATGGTTTTGCTATGAAATAAATAAAGACAACTAGCACCATCTGACCATTAGTGCATACAATATTTAATTCAAAAGTCATAACAGCGACATCTATCCGTAGCTCGTAGTTAGTTGTAGCCAACTGACAGGCACTTGGTGCAATAAGAGCCACCTAGCGAAACTTTGGCGGAAATATCTGTAAAATCATTTGTAATGTCTATGGAAATACAATTTTCTCTTAATTAACTTTGGTGAACGTATTATTTATTTTTCATGATACATTTAATTTACACGTTCCACCCTATTTAAATCGTTATATTTTAAATATTTCCATATTTCTAGTTCTTCCGAAGCGACACCTGGTTTCCAGTGGCCGAACTAAATCTAGACAACCTAGGGCCTATTGTTCATGGTCACGTTGTTCTAGAAGCTTCCAAAATTGGTTCGTCTACTGAAAGCCAGGGGCGCTGTTCGAGACTATATAAGGGCCAAGCCCCAAAGAGCACTCACTTTGCTCCAGAGGATACATGACGGGCAAGTCAGTGCCTGAATTGTATAATTTCAGGCCGATGCCAAGAGTTTAAAATTTAGTTCTTCTATAAGCCCATTAACTGTGAGTATTTACTTCTTTGTTTGTTTAGCTAGGATTTTAATAGGATCTCGTAGTTTTGATTAGTTTTTCATGGTGATAACCTTGTTTTAGGGGTCCTTTCATAAGGCTTGGGAAGTGAAGAGTCTGGATATGGTGAATCACCTATCGGCTCCCATTTTGTCCCGTGTCACGGACAAGTAGACCACGGTTCCTTGTGGTACAGTCGGCATAGCGAGGGATAGGATGCTGAGTTTCCCACCGGGAAGCTGAGATCCATTGCGAGACGCTCCAGGACCAGGGAAGTGACACGTGGCGGTGTCACTGGCAGTACGACTGGCTGATGCACCCGTAATGCGTTCCCATGGGAAGTAGAATCCTTTTTAGCTATTTTAAAGTGTTTATCTATAAGATTTTTACTGTAACACGTGCTAACTTTCTCCTCAGGGACGAACTAAGGTTCCGTCCAACAGACTTGTCTGTGTCATAGTAACAATAAGATAGATTAAGCCTAGTTTTAACTAGCTTCGAAACCATGATTGTGAAAGGGACCAATTGATAGGAATAAAGAATTAAGTAACAGATAAACCTATTCGTTTAATTTAATATGCTTCCATGTGACAATGGCGCCCTGGGATATTTCTTAAATTAATCATATATATAGTCTCTTGTTCAGCGATTGTAGCCTAGTTGGTGGTAACATAAACACTCAATAAAATTCTATGTTACAAAAGTGGCGCCCAACGTGGGGCCTGAACAGAAAATTTAAAATTTGTCACGGTAGCATTTTAAATTTTATGTTTATGTGTTATTTAACGAAATTAATTTAAAAACTTGTGCATCTCTGACTGCTAGAATCTTCTTTTGTAGTAATACATTGTGTACGTAGGTAACTGATACTGAGTCCGTGCCTGTGCATACCATATTTTTCTCTACGATTTAGTTCGTGCCTAGTTTTTAACATTGTGTAGGAATTATTCTATTCAACTGAATGTTGGTGCAATATATTAATTATTAACATAATCCCCACGCATTGTAAGGTCTTAAATCGAACCGTAGAATAATACTTTTAGCACAGGTACGACATATTATACCCGTAATTACATAATTACTTAGTTTTTGGTTATCAATCGTTTATTAAATTACTACTTACGTCCTTATTTTGTTAATAACAACATATTATTTACCTAATTTTGTAATAATCATGTCGATCCATAAATATATCGATTATCTTTATAAAGATGAGCTCCAATATGAACTTAACATTCTTGATGTATCCACAGATGATAAAACCACGGTGGACGCAATGCGGAAACAGCTTCGCCAGGTCTTCAAGCTGTCACGGAGAGGCAGTTTGAAGTGTGCACCAGTGAAGTCGCCCCGTGTCACGTCAGAACTCAACGAGTGCATCCCGAAGGTCACGCAATTGGAGAATCAGCTCGCTTCTGGAGATGTGTCGGATAGCAGGCATGTTGTTAGGATTTCGGTTAGGGCTAACTATTTGATAGATAGGCTCGCCCGTATTCAAGTTGATAATTCCGATTTGACTAGTCTTAGGGGTCGTTTAATAAAGATTTTAAGTGAAATAGAACCTGAGGACGAAGTCCACTGTAGTGATGACGAGCAGGCTGGCGGTCAGTCACCCGCGCCAGCTCGATTACAATCACCCACTCACACAATAGAAAAAGTTATGTATGTTAAAGACAAACATATCAATTTAAATTCTTTTAATTTGAAATATGACGGCACTTCATGTGTTCGTGTGTTTATAGAAAGGTTAGAGGAACTTAGGCAGGCTAGGGGTATCTCTGAAGCTCATGTGATGACTGCTTTCCCTGATTTATTGGAGGGTTCCGCTCTGTTTTGGTTACGTAGTAATAAACATAAATACAATACCTATAAAGAGCTTTTAACATATCTTTTAGATGACTTTGATATTCCTGATTTAGATTACAGATTATTGAATGAGATTAGGAAACGCACTCAAGCGAAAGATGAAACGATAGTGAGCTATCTTTCTATCATGCAAGGCATGTTCAATAGGTTAACTACACCTGTGTCTCACGGAGAACAGATGGACATTTTAATGCACAACATTCGGCCAGAATATATGAAAGATTTAGCCTTACATGATGTAACTTCTATAGAAAGTTTAAAATCACTCTGTAAAAGGCTTGAGCTTGCTCGTGTTCGTTCACAACAATTTGACGAACCGAACATCAATAATCTGAAGTTGTCTACAGATTTTCATACAAAGAAAACACCATCTCGTAGACAGGATAAACAAGTTTCAGCCGTGTCACAGTCGGCATCAGGAACAAAGGGCTCTGAAAGGAAATGTTTTAGATGTCATAAAAACTCGCACTACACATCACAATGTAAGCATAGGGACCTCATATGTTTTGGTTGCGGTGAAAAGGGTGTTAAGAAAAATGAGTGTAGCAAATGTAATGGTACTAGTTCAAAAAACTAGATTGCTCGAACTTCACTAACACTAGAATAATTAACATTACATCACCGACACCACAACATCACAGTGAAGTTCTATTTAAAAATAAATCAGGTGATATTAGACCGTACTTAAAAGTCAAAATTTTAAATCTCCAAGCTTGTGGATTATTAGACTCTGGAGCATTCTGTTCAATCTTGGGTGATAATTCCCACAAAATATTCATTGAACATGGGTTCAAAATAAATAGTTTTAAGATTGAACAAAATGTGAAAACAGCTGATGGTACTCAATTAAATTGTCTAGGCTATATGGCCTTACCTGTAGTCTATAATGACAGATTAAAAGTAGTAAATTTCTATATAGTACCTCAGATTACCACAGCTATAATTTTCGGAGTAGACTTTTGGAAATTATATGACTTAGGGAAAAATTTAATTCCCACGGACATGCCATTAAACAGAGTTGCATGTGTTAGCTCGATTAATTCACTTACTATGAACAACGGTTTGGAAGAATATGATTCTCTAACACCGGATCAGAAACGAATTATAAACTCAATTATTAATAAATTTGATTCTATTAATACTGAAAAGGTTGGTTTAGGCAGAACTTCTCTGGTACACCACACAATAGACACTGGCAATCACACACCGATCAAGCAAAGGTATTACCCGCTCTCTCCTATTAAGCAACGAGCTTTAGAAGAGGAATTAGATAGGATGCTGAGCTTAGGTGTAGTATCTCCATCTCAGTCTGCGTGGAACTCACCTGTTGTCATGGTTCAAAAACCTAATGGCGATCTTAGGTTATGTCTAGACTGTAGGAAATTAAACTCTGTTTCTAAATCTGATGCTTATCCTTTGCCGTACATAAATCAAATCTTAGATCAACTTAGTGACGCTAAGTATATAAGCTCAATTGATTTAAGCGCCGCCTACTGGCAACTTCCCTATGATAGTCCACTCTCTGCTGAAAAGACTGCATTTACTGTTCCAAAAAGAGGCCTTTTCCAATTTAATGTGATGTGCTTTGGTTTGGTGGGAGCCTCCGCCACAATGCAACGCCTCATGGATAAAATTTTTGGAGCAGAATTTGACAACAGAGTGTTTTGTTTTCAGGACGACATAGTTATAGTGGCAAGTAGTTTCGAGCAACATGTTGATTTATTAAATAAAGTTTTTCAACGCTTAAAAGATGCAAACTTAACAATCAACATGAAGAAATCTCATTTTTGTAGAAAGGAGCTTAAATACTTGGGCTACTATGTTGATAAACATGGTCTCAGAACTGATCCAAGTAAAGTCGATGTTATATTGAACTATCCAACACCCACTTCAGCTAAAGATATAAAACGCTTTTTAGGAATGGCTGGGTGGTATAGGAGATTTATAAATAACTTTTCGAAGATTAGTAAACCGCTCTGTAAGTTGACTTGTAAGAAGGTTGAATTTGATTGGTCAAAAGAGGCACAAGAGTCCTTCGACCAATTGAAGTCTGCTCTGGTGTCTGCGCCTATCCTAAAGTGCCCAAATTTTAAATTACCTTTTTCAATACACAGTGACGCGTCAGCCTTTTCCATTGGAGCAATGTTATCACAAACGTACGATGGTGTGGAGCACCCTGTAGCCTACTGTAGTCGTTCACTTAATAAAAATGAGGTAAACTATAGCACGACCGAGCGCGAACTCTTAGCTGTGATATATGCATTGGAACAGTTCAGACAATATGTAGAAGGACAGGAATGTAAAATTGTGACAGATCATGCTTCTTTATTATGGTTCTATAAGCTTAAAAACCCCACCGGTCGCTTAGCAAGATGGAGCATGAGATTAAGCCAATTTAACTTCCAGATAGAACATCGTAAAGGTAAAGATAATGTAGTGCCCGATGCTCTGTCCAGAATAACCATAAATGCTATTGAGATAGACTCCATTAAAGACCCATGGTATTTAGGTATGCTCAAAGACTGTAGGGATAATCCTAGGAAAAGACCAAATTATTTTATTAGGGAGGGCAGGTTGTTTCGACACTCGAAAAATAAATACCAACTGACTAGTGACTTCGAGTGGAAACAGGTTGTTCCCGAAGAAGATAGGTTAGAGATCTTGCATAAGAATCACGACGAACTTACGAGCGCACATCTAGGAGTAATGAAGACGCATAAACGCATAAGCCTTCATTACTTTTGGCCGAATATGTACAGAGATGTGAAAGAGTATGTGAGAAAGTGTGAAGTATGCAAGCAATACAAACCTGTGAACACCTCCAGACCAGGTCTCATGGGAAATCCCAAACGAGTGACTAAACCTTTTGAGGCTATTTCATGTGATCTATTAGGCCCATTTCCTCGCTCTAGGTATGGATATACTTATTTAATTGTTTGCTCAGATTACTTTAGTAAATATGTCATGTTGCAACCTATAAGGCAAGCAACAGGCATGGCTGTAGCTAAATTTATTGAACAATCCGTATTCCTGGTGCATGGGGTATGCAAGTGTATATTTATTGATAATGGACCTCAATTCATTAGTACTCAATTCAGGCAATTAATGGCAAAATACAATGTCCCTAACATTTACTACAATCCTAGGTATCATCCTCAGGTGAATCAGGCTGAAAGAGCCATTCGCAATGTAGTAAATGCTATAGCTTGTTATGTAAAATCAGAACATAAGAAATGGGACCAAAATCTTGTAGAATTGCAATGTGCTCTAAATTCGTCGGTCAACGACGTAACTAAGTTCACACCTTACTTTTTAGTTCATGGTAGGGAATTTGTTTTGGATGGCACATTGCATGGTCACCCTGCTCAGCCTATTCCTCAGTCTCAAATGACGATAGGAAACTCTCAAGTTTTAAACAAGAAATTAAAAGAACTTGATGTTATCTTTAATAAGGTGCAGAAACAGCTGAAAGCTTCTCACCAAAGGAATGAAAAATATTACAACTTGAGAAAAAGGCACGTAGATCTTAAAGTAGGTCAAATAGTGTACAAACGTACCTTTTACCTATCTAATGCTGCTAAGAAATTCACCTCAAAACTTGCACCTAAATTCCAAAAATGTGTAGTAACTGCGAAATTGTCATCTCTTGTATACACACTTTCAGACATGGAGGGCAAAAATCTAGGCAATTTCCACATAAAAGATATTCTGAAGTACAATGATTAGTTTAAACAAACAATATCGGTGCGCTAATAAGCCATCAGTTTTAAACTATGTATGAATGTTGAAATGAAAGGACGGTAAGAGAGTAAGTAAGACAGTGAGTGAGTGAGTCGTGAGAGAGAGCATATAAGAAGTTTGTCAAAATTGCGCGCATAAAAATAAAGAAAACAATTGGATATAAAAGTCTATGAAGGAAGATTGCATGAAAGGACATAGGTCAACAAGAATCATTTTTTTGCCTTAGCCACACACAACAGACACACATACACACACAACGGACACACACGCACTCGCAGGTACACCAGTTTTGGTAAAATCGATGCAGTTTTACTGAGGGATTTCTGTAATTCAAGTAAGACATTTTAAAAATTGTCAAAACATTGATTGTAAACAACCATATAACTTAGGTTATTTTAAAAGCTGTCATGTACTCCACATGAGTATGATAGCGATTACTCCTTACCTCGGTAGGATTATACTTGTTAGTCTGCAATCAACCATTATAACTTAGGTTATTTAAAGCGCCGTTATTTGCTCACTATGAGTATGATAGGCGACTACTCCTTACTTCGGTAGGATTATTTTATCTAATAGCGGTTTAGTATTCTTATGCTCAGCTGTGAATTATAAATATGGCCGCGGCAATTCCTGACTTACGTCGGAATTATTTGTACACAGGTACTTTGATGTGTAAACAAGTACATGTACCCAGTCAGTTCCTGACAATTTTAATAGGTACGTACGTATGTATGATACAATCATAACTTGCTTCATGTCGGTGAGTACAAAAGTGGTAACACGACAGTTGCATAACTTATGTATAAAGATTTTGTATATAGCGTAGAATAGTTATCCTTAGCTAACATGGAAGTGGGTACATATACCTTCTGTTTCTCGTTCTGCACAAATAAGTGTTAGAACGGTACATAGGTATAAGTACATACGTTATGAGTTAGGGTTAGCTGAGAATTACTGTAGTAGGTAGTGTATTTGAGGCGCGTCTTCTGTCTATCACGAAAGGAAGTGAATAGACAAAGCGTGATTACTTTCAGTGTGTATATTAGGTATTTAATTAACTTGATACTTTCGTTAGTAACTAAGATAAGTTCTCAATGAACGTTTTATATTTCATGTAGGTAGGTACTCACCTAAGTACACTTCACATAACTTATAATACTTATCGTTCGCATATATTTATTCGTGGCAAATGTTTTGTGCATAGATATGTCGATCAGCTGTTAGTTGTGTGACGGCCCAGCCCCATGTCTGGTATAGGCTCTAGTGGGAAATATGCGAACTAAATGTCTTTTCGAGACAAATATATCTACTTAGCGTTAAGCAACGCTGTAGGTATAGGTTTATTTGGTAATTAAGTTGTGTTGAGTAGTTTTATATAGTGAGATTGTTTGTCATAGTGATTTGTCTTGTTGCTAGTTTGATTTCAGTTTATCAGTTGTTGAGATAGGCACTCTGATGTCGTTTTAGGTTGGATATCTATATGCTTTAGGAATTAGTTGTAATTATTTATTGCAATTAGGTTGTAATTCTTTATGAATAGGTTTAATGCCTATCGAATTGAAATAGGTATTCCAACGGTAGTTGTTTCATTTTGAGTGTCTAGGTTTAGCTAGCAATTGGTAGGTGACCTCTTGAAAAATTTCAAAAATTTTATTTTACAATTTTTGAAATTTTTAACCAAGAAAGGGTATTCTGTAACAAGAATTTTTTTATGCCTATGGTGTCGATGGTTTTGCTATGAAATAAATGAAGACAACTAGCACCATCTGACCATTAGTGCATACAATATTTAATTCAAAAGTCATAACAGCGACATCTATCCGTAGCTCGTAGTTAGTTGTAGCCAACTGACAGGCACTTGGTGCAATAAGAGCCACCTAGCGAAACTTTGGCGGAAATATCTGTAAAATCATTTGTAATGTCTATGGAAATACAATTTTCTCTTAATTAACTTTGGTGAACGTATTATTTATTTTTCATGATACATTTAATTTACACGTTCCACCATATTTAAATCGTTATATTTTAAATATTTCCATATTTCTAGTTCTTCCGAAGCGACACCTGGTTTCCAGTGGCCGAACTAAATCTAGACAACCTAGGGCCTATTGTTCATGGTCACGTTGTTCTAGAAGCTTCCAAAATTGGTTCGTCTACTGAAAGCCAGGGGCGCTGTTCGAGACTATATAAGGGCCAAGCCCCAAAGAGCACTCACTTTGCTCCAGAGGATACATGACGGGCAAGTCAGTGCCTGAATTGTATAATTTCAGGCCGATGCCAAGAGTTTAAAATTTAGTTCTTCTATAAGCCCATTAACTGTGAGTATTTACTTCTTTGTTTGTTTAGCTAGGATTTTAATAGGATCTCGTAGTTTTGATTAGTTTTTCATGGTGATAACCTTGTTTTAGGGGTCCTTTCATAAGGCTTGGGAAGTGAAGAGTCTGGATATGGTGAATCACCTATCGGCTCCCATTTTGTCCCGTGTCACGGACAAGTAGACCACGGTTCCTTGTGGTACAGTCGGCATAGCGAGGGATAGGATGCTGAGTTTCCCACCGGGAAGCTGAGATCCATTGCGAGACGCTCCAGGACCAGGGAAGTGACACGTGGCGGTGTCACTGGCAGTACGACTGGCTGATGCACCCGTAATGCGTTCCCATGGGAAGTAGAATCCTTTTTAGCTATTTTAAAGTGTTTATCTATAAGATTTTTACTGTAACACGTGCTAACTTTCTCCTCAGGGACGAACTAAGGTTCCGTCCAACAGACTTGTCTGTGTCATAGTAACAATAAGATAGATTAAGCCTAGTTTTAACTAGCTTCGAAACCATGATTGTGAAAGGGACCAATTGATAGGAATAAAGAATTAAGTAACAGATAAACCTATTCGTTTAATTTAATATGCTTCCATGTGACAATGGCGCCCTGGGATATTTCTTAAATTAATCATATATATAGTCTCTTGTTCAGCGATTGTAGCCTAGTTGGTGGTAACATAAACACTCAATAAAATTCTATGTTACAAAAGTGGCGCCCAACGTGGGGCCTGAACAGAAAATTTAAAATTTGTCACGGTAGCATTTTAAATTTTATGTTTATGTGTTATTTAACGAAATTAATTTAAAAACTTGTGCATCTCTGACTGCTAGAATCTTCTTTTGTAGTAATACATTGTGTACGTAGGTAACTGATACTGAGTCCGTGCCTGTGCATACCATATTTTTCTCTACGATTTAGTTCGTGCCTAGTTTTTAACATTGTGTAGGAATTATTCTATTCAACTGAATGTTGGTGCAATATATTAATTATTAACATAATCCCCACGCATTGTAAGGTCTTAAATCGAACCGTAGAATAATACTTTTAGCACAGGTACGACATATTATACCCGTAATTACATAATTACTTAGTTTTTGGTTATCAATCGTTTATTAAATTACTACTTACGTCCTTATTTTGTTAATAACAACATATTATTTACCTAATTTTGTAATAATCATGTCGATCCATAAATATATCGATTATCTTTATAAAGATGAGCTCCAATATGAACTTAACATTCTTGATGTATCCACAGATGATAAAACCACGGTGGACGCAATGCGGAAACAGCTTCGCCAGGTCTTCAAGCTGTCACGGAGAGGCAGTTTGAAGTGTGCACCAGTGAAGTCGCCCCGTGTCACGTCAGAACTCAACGAGTGCATCCCGAAGGTCACGCAATTGGAGAATCAGCTCGCTTCTGGAGATGTGTCGGATAGCAGGCATGTTGTTAGGATTTCGGTTAGGGCTAACTATTTGATAGATAGGCTCGCCCGTATTCAAGTTGATAATTCCGATTTGACTAGTCTTAGGGGTCGTTTAATAAAGATTTTAAGTGAAATAGAACCTGAGGACGAAGTCCACTGTAGTGATGACGAGCAGGCTGGCGGTCAGTCACCCGCGCCAGCTCGATTACAATCACCCACTCACACAATAGAAAAAGTTATGTATGTTAAAGACAAACATATCAATTTAAATTCTTTTAATTTGAAATATGACGGCACTTCATGTGTTCGTGTGTTTATAGAAAGGTTAGAGGAACTTAGGCAGGCTAGGGGTATCTCTGAAGCTCATGTGATGACTGCTTTCCCTGATTTATTGGAGGGTTCCGCTCTGTTTTGGTTACGTAGTAATAAACATAAATACAATACCTATAAAGAGCTTTTAACATATCTTTTAGATGACTTTGATATTCCTGATTTAGATTACAGATTATTGAATGAGATTAGGAAACGCACTCAAGCGAAAGATGAAACGATAGTGAGCTATCTTTCTATCATGCAAGGCATGTTCAATAGGTTAACTACACCTGTGTCTCACGGAGAACAGATGGACATTTTAATGCACAACATTCGGCCAGAATATATGAAAGATTTAGCCTTACATGATGTAACTTCTATAGAAAGTTTAAAATCACTCTGTAAAAGGCTTGAGCTTGCTCGTGTTCGTTCACAACAATTTGACGAACCGAACATCAATAATCTGAAGTTGTCTACAGATTTTCATACAAAGAAAACACCATCTCGTAGACAGGATAAACAAGTTTCAGCCGTGTCACAGTCGGCATCAGGAACAAAGGGCTCTGAAAGGAAATGTTTTAGATGTCATAAAAACTCGCACTACACATCACAATGTAAGCATAGGGACCTCATATGTTTTGGTTGCGGTGAAAAGGGTGTTAAGAAAAATGAGTGTAGCAAATGTAATGGTACTAGTTCAAAAAACTAGATTGCTCGAACTTCACTAACACTAGAATAATTAACATTACATCACCGACACCACAACATCACAGTGAAGTTCTATTTAAAAATAAATCAGGTGATATTAGACCGTACTTAAAAGTCAAAATTTTAAATCTCCAAGCTTGTGGATTATTAGACTCTGGAGCATTCTGTTCAATCTTGGGTGATAATTCCCACAAAATATTCATTGAACATGGGTTCAAAATAAATAGTTTTAAGATTGAACAAAATGTGAAAACAGCTGATGGTACTCAATTAAATTGTCTAGGCTATATGGCCTTACCTGTAGTCTATAATGACAGATTAAAAGTAGTAAATTTCTATATAGTACCTCAGATTACCACAGCTATAATTTTCGGAGTAGACTTTTGGAAATTATATGACTTAGGGAAAAATTTAATTCCCACGGACATGCCATTAAACAGAGTTGCATGTGTTAGCTCGATTAATTCACTTACTATGAACAACGGTTTGGAAGAATATGATTCTCTAACACCGGATCAGAAACGAATTATAAACTCAATTATTAATAAATTTGATTCTATTAATACTGAAAAGGTTGGTTTAGGCAGAACTTCTCTGGTACACCACACAATAGACACTGGCAATCACACACCGATCAAGCAAAGGTATTACCCGCTCTCTCCTATTAAGCAACGAGCTTTAGAAGAGGAATTAGATAGGATGCTGAGCTTAGGTGTAGTATCTCCATCTCAGTCTGCGTGGAACTCACCTGTTGTCATGGTTCAAAAACCTAATGGCGATCTTAGGTTATGTCTAGACTGTAGGAAATTAAACTCTGTTTCTAAATCTGATGCTTATCCTTTGCCGTACATAAATCAAATCTTAGATCAACTTAGTGACGCTAAGTATATAAGCTCAATTGATTTAAGCGCCGCCTACTGGCAACTTCCCTATGATAGTCCACTCTCTGCTGAAAAGACTGCATTTACTGTTCCAAAAAGAGGCCTTTTCCAATTTAATGTGATGTGCTTTGGTTTGGTGGGAGCCTCCGCCACAATGCAACGCCTCATGGATAAAATTTTTGGAGCAGAATTTGACAACAGAGTGTTTTGTTTTCAGGACGACATAGTTATAGTGGCAAGTAGTTTCGAGCAACATGTTGATTTATTAAATAAAGTTTTTCAACGCTTAAAAGATGCAAACTTAACAATCAACATGAAGAAATCTCATTTTTGTAGAAAGGAGCTTAAATACTTGGGCTACTATGTTGATAAACATGGTCTCAGAACTGATCCAAGTAAAGTCGATGTTATATTGAACTATCCAACACCCACTTCAGCTAAAGATATAAAACGCTTTTTAGGAATGGCTGGGTGGTATAGGAGATTTATAAATAACTTTTCGAAGATTAGTAAACCGCTCTGTAAGTTGACTTGTAAGAAGGTTGAATTTGATTGGTCAAAAGAGGCACAAGAGTCCTTCGACCAATTGAAGTCTGCTCTGGTGTCTGCGCCTATCCTAAAGTGCCCAAATTTTAAATTACCTTTTTCAATACACAGTGACGCGTCAGCCTTTTCCATTGGAGCAATGTTATCACAAACGTACGATGGTGTGGAGCACCCTGTAGCCTACTGTAGTCGTTCACTTAATAAAAATGAGGTAAACTATAGCACGACCGAGCGCGAACTCTTAGCTGTGATATATGCATTGGAACAGTTCAGACAATATGTAGAAGGACAGGAATGTAAAATTGTGACAGATCATGCTTCTTTATTATGGTTCTATAAGCTTAAAAACCCCACCGGTCGCTTAGCAAGATGGAGCATGAGATTAAGCCAATTTAACTTCCAGATAGAACATCGTAAAGGTAAAGATAATGTAGTGCCCGATGCTCTGTCCAGAATAACCATAAATGCTATTGAGATAGACTCCATTAAAGACCCATGGTATTTAGGTATGCTCAAAGACTGTAGGGATAATCCTAGGAAAAGACCAAATTATTTTATTAGGGAGGGCAGGTTGTTTCGACACTCGAAAAATAAATACCAACTGACTAGTGACTTCGAGTGGAAACAGGTTGTTCCCGAAGAAGATAGGTTAGAGATCTTGCATAAGAATCACGACGAACTTACGAGCGCACATCTAGGAGTAATGAAGACGCATAAACGCATAAGCCTTCATTACTTTTGGCCGAATATGTACAGAGATGTGAAAGAGTATGTGAGAAAGTGTGAAGTATGCAAGCAATACAAACCTGTGAACACCTCCAGACCAGGTCTCATGGGAAATCCCAAACGAGTGACTAAACCTTTTGAGGCTATTTCATGTGATCTATTAGGCCCATTTCCTCGCTCTAGGTATGGATATACTTATTTAATTGTTTGCTCAGATTACTTTAGTAAATATGTCATGTTGCAACCTATAAGGCAAGCAACAGGCATGGCTGTAGCTAAATTTATTGAACAATCCGTATTCCTGGTGCATGGGGTATGCAAGTGTATATTTATTGATAATGGACCTCAATTCATTAGTACTCAATTCAGGCAATTAATGGCAAAATACAATGTCCCTAACATTTACTACAATCCTAGGTATCATCCTCAGGTGAATCAGGCTGAAAGAGCCATTCGCAATGTAGTAAATGCTATAGCTTGTTATGTAAAATCAGAACATAAGAAATGGGACCAAAATCTTGTAGAATTGCAATGTGCTCTAAATTCGTCGGTCAACGACGTAACTAAGTTCACACCTTACTTTTTAGTTCATGGTAGGGAATTTGTTTTGGATGGCACATTGCATGGTCACCCTGCTCAGCCTATTCCTCAGTCTCAAATGACGATAGGAAACTCTCAAGTTTTAAACAAGAAATTAAAAGAACTTGATGTTATCTTTAATAAGGTGCAGAAACAGCTGAAAGCTTCTCACCAAAGGAATGAAAAATATTACAACTTGAGAAAAAGGCACGTAGATCTTAAAGTAGGTCAAATAGTGTACAAACGTACCTTTTACCTATCTAATGCTGCTAAGAAATTCACCTCAAAACTTGCACCTAAATTCCAAAAATGTGTAGTAACTGCGAAATTGTCATCTCTTGTATACACACTTTCAGACATGGAGGGCAAAAATCTAGGCAATTTCCACATAAAAGATATTCTGAAGTACAATGATTAGTTTAAACAAACAATATCGGTGCGCTAATAAGCCATCAGTTTTAAACTATGTATGAATGTTGAAATGAAAGGACGGTAAGAGAGTAAGTAAGACAGTGAGTGAGTGAGTCGTGAGAGAGAGCATATAAGAAGTTTGTCAAAATTGCGCGCATAAAAATAAAGAAAACAATTGGATATAAAAGTCTATGAAGGAAGATTGCATGAAAGGACATAGGTCAACAAGAATCATTTTTTTGCCTTAGCCACACACAACAGACACACATACACACACAACGGACACACACGCACTCGCAGGTACACCAGTTTTGGTAAAATCGATGCAGTTTTACTGAGGGATTTCTGTAATTCAAGTAAGACATTTTAAAAATTGTCAAAACATTGATTGTAAACAACCATATAACTTAGGTTATTTTAAAAGCTGTCATGTACTCCACATGAGTATGATAGCGATTACTCCTTACCTCGGTAGGATTATACTTGTTAGTCTGCAATCAACCATTATAACTTAGGTTATTTAAAGCGCCGTTATTTGCTCACTATGAGTATGATAGGCGACTACTCCTTACTTCGGTAGGATTATTTTATCTAATAGCGGTTTAGTATTCTTATGCTCAGCTGTGAATTATAAATATGGCCGCGGCAATTCCTGACTTACGTCGGAATTATTTGTACACAGGTACTTTGATGTGTAAACAAGTACATGTACCCAGTCAGTTCCTGACAATTTTAATAGGTACGTACGTATGTATGATACAATCATAACTTGCTTCATGTCGGTGAGTACAAAAGTGGTAACACGACAGTTGCATAACTTATGTATAAAGATTTTGTATATAGCGTAGAATAGTTATCCTTAGCTAACATGGAAGTGGGTACATATACCTTCTGTTTCTCGTTCTGCACAAATAAGTGTTAGAACGGTACATAGGTATAAGTACATACGTTATGAGTTAGGGTTAGCTGAGAATTACTGTAGTAGGTAGTGTATTTGAGGCGCGTCTTCTGTCTATCACGAAAGGAAGTGAATAGACAAAGCGTGATTACTTTCAGTGTGTATATTAGGTATTTAATTAACTTGATACTTTCGTTAGTAACTAAGATAAGTTCTCAATGAACGTTTTATATTTCATGTAGGTAGGTACTCACCTAAGTACACTTCACATAACTTATAATACTTATCGTTCGCATATATTTATTCGTGGCAAATGTTTTGTGCATAGATATGTCGATCAGCTGTTAGTTGTGTGACGGCCCAGCCCCATGTCTGGTATAGGCTCTAGTGGGAAATATGCGAACTAAATGTCTTTTCGAGACAAATATATCTACTTAGCGTTAAGCAACGCTGTAGGTATAGGTTTATTTGGTAATTAAGTTGTGTTGAGTAGTTTTATATAGTGAGATTGTTTGTCATAGTGATTTGTCTTGTTGCTAGTTTGATTTCAGTTTATCAGTTGTTGAGATAGGCACTCTGATGTCGTTTTAGGTTGGATATCTATATGCTTTAGGAATTAGTTGTAATTATTTATTGCAATTAGGTTGTAATTCTTTATGAATAGGTTTAATGCCTATCGAATTGAAATAGGTATTCCAACGGTAGTTGTTTCATTTTGAGTGTCTAGGTTTAGCTAGCAATTGGTAGGTGACCTCTTGAAAAATTTCAAAAATTTTATTTTACAATTTTTGAAATTTTTAACCAAGAAAGGGTATTCTGTAACAAGAATTTTTTTATGCCTATGGTGTCGATGGTTTTGCTATGAAATAAATAAAGACAACTAGCACCATCTGACCATTAGTGCATACAATATTTAATTCAAAAGTCATAACAGCGACATCTATCCGTAGCTCGTAGTTAGTTGTAGCCAACTGACAGGCACTTGGTGCAATAAGAGCCACCTAGCGAAACTTTGGCGGAAATATCTGTAAAATCATTTGTAATGTCTATGGAAATACAATTTTCTCTTAATTAACTTTGGTGAACGTATTATTTATTTTTCATGATACATTTAATTTACACGTTCCACCATATTTAAATCGTTATATTTTAAATATTTCCATATTTCTAGTTCTTCCGAAGCGACACCTGGTTTCCAGTGGCCGAACTAAATCTAGACAACCTAGGGCCTATTGTTCATGGTCACGTTGTTCTAGAAGCTTCCAAAATTGGTTCGTCTACTGAAAGCCAGGGGCGCTGTTCGAGACTATATAAGGGCCAAGCCCCAAAGAGCACTCACTTTGCTCCAGAGGATACATGACGGGCAAGTCAGTGCCTGAATTGTATAATTTCAGGCCGATGCCAAGAGTTTAAAATTTAGTTCTTCTATAAGCCCATTAACTGTGAGTATTTACTTCTTTGTTTGTTTAGCTAGGATTTTAATAGGATCTCGTAGTTTTGATTAGTTTTTCATGGTGATAACCTTGTTTTAGGGGTCCTTTCATAAGGCTTGGGAAGTGAAGAGTCTGGATATGGTGAATCACCTATCGGCTCCCATTTTGTCCCGTGTCACGGACAAGTAGACCACGGTTCCTTGTGGTACAGTCGGCATAGCGAGGGATAGGATGCTGAGTTTCCCACCGGGAAGCTGAGATCCATTGCGAGACGCTCCAGGACCAGGGAAGTGACACGTGGCGGTGTCACTGGCAGTACGACTGGCTGATGCACCCGTAATGCGTTCCCATGGGAAGTAGAATCCTTTTTAGCTATTTTAAAGTGTTTATCTATAAGATTTTTACTGTAACACGTGCTAACTTTCTCCTCAGGGACGAACTAAGGTTCCGTCCAACAGACTTGTCTGTGTCATAGTAACAATAAGATAGATTAAGCCTAGTTTTAACTAGCTTCGAAACCATGATTGTGAAAGGGACCAATTGATAGGAATAAAGAATTAAGTAACAGATAAACCTATTCGTTTAATTTAATATGCTTCCATGTGACAATGGCGCCCTGGGATATTTCTTAAATTAATCATATATATAGTCTCTTGTTCAGCGATTGTAGCCTAGTTGGTGGTAACATAAACACTCAATAAAATTCTATGTTACAACATTATAAACCACCCACCTGTTCGCACGGTATAGGTCCCTCTGCCTTCCGCATCTGACTCGGGTAAACTCTTCTGTCTTCTCCCAAGTCTTTGTTGTTCTTCTCTCGTAATTTCCTCTCTCTTTCCTTTACTTCTTTGGATTTTCTCCCCTTTTTCGGTTTGTTGGACTCGCGAGAATCTCTGGTGATATAAAACTTATTCATAATTCATTTATTGCATATCACACACATATTAGGTACGGTGGAAGACAGAGAAAGGTGTACAGGAGAGTTTTTAAGGTTGAGATTTTCTCAAAAACTACTTGACCTATTGCAAAAATTATTTCACTGTTTGATAGATAAAAGTTAAAACTATGTAACTGTATACGAATTATTAAATTCGGTCGAGTAGTTTTTGAGAAAATCTCAACCTTATTGAGGCCCCCTGTATACTTATCTCTGTCGTCGACTGTACATAACACAGTTACAGTTCCCAATACATGTGGCCCCCGTCGGGCAGCAATATAGGAGGCAGCTCGACATTGGACTATTTGAAATCATCGTCTAAGTATTTCTGCAATGAATATGGCTGGCTTAGTGAGCAAACCTATTTGTCAGAGTTATTCAGGCCGCCCGTAGGCCTCTGACGTGGCCTAACGACTGCTGTCAAGCGACAGCAGCAACTGCGTAACATGCGCCCCGAGGCACGGAGGGGCTCAGATGAAAGTGTCACTAGCGGTCACCCATCCAGGTCCTGACCTCGCCCAGCGTTGCATAACTTGTACGATCGTTATCAACGTGTACTCGCAACTGGACTACGAGCCCCTCTTTACATACATTACATGTTATATTATTGTACTAAGACGGCCTTATCGCTCAGAGCGATCTCTTCCAGGCAACGTATTTGACATATTTGTATACTGACTTGTCCACCGTGTTATGTCTGGCCGACACTCGAATGTGTTGCCTGTGCGCCTCGGCCGACACGAAGCGCACGTTGCACAGCTCGCAGTACGGGCCGTCGCACGGGATCTGCAGGAGAGTAGGTTACAGTTCTGGGTTATGTGGTTACAGTTCTGGGTGACGTGGTTACAGATTTGGGCGACGTGGTTAGTTTTGGGCTACGTGGTTACAGTTTGGGGTTGCCGTTTTGGGATAATGCGGTTACAGTTTTGGGTGATGTGGTTACAGTTTTGGGTGATGTGGTTACAGTTTTAAGGTAATGTGGTTACAGTTAATGGGTAACACAGTTACAAGTATTCCAGTTCATAAGGCTTTCTGTCTTGCAACTAGGTAACGCTGTGCTATGTAAGACAAGACATTGTCCTCCCTCACAGTTCAACAAATATGCAGGTTTTATTGTGATAAAAATAGATACGATGGTGACTGGTTACAGTAATCAGGGTAACATGGTTACAGTAACCAGGGTAAAGCGGTTCCAGCTATCAGGACAATCTAGATTCAATAATCAGGGTTACAGGGATACGTATGTGACCCATGTAGGTTGTAAGATAGTTACACTCATCAGGGTAATATGGTTACAGTAACCAGGGTGACACGGTTACAGTAACCAGGGCACCACGTTTATAGTAATCATGGCAACATTGTTACAATAACCAGAGTAACACGGTTACAGTAACCAGGGTATTCTAGTTACTACAATCAGGGTAATTTAGTTACAATAATCAGGGTAACACGGTTCCAGTAACCAGGGTAACACGGTTCCAGCTACCAGGGTAACACGGTTCCAGCTATCAGGGTAATCTAGTTACAATAATCAGGGTAACGCGGTTCCAGCTGTCAGGGTAGCGTACCTCCACGCTCTCGAGCCTGTGTTTGAGCTTCTTGTGCAGCTCGATGCCCTTCTCGCTGACGAAGGAGTAGCCGCACAGCTGGCAGACGAAGTCAGAAGGATGCTTGATGCGTATGTGACCCATGTAGGTTGTGAATTTACTGAAATACAATATACAGGGTGTAACGTAAAGGGTATATGAAGCCGAAGGGAGGGTGTTCAGTATCGGTAACTGAACAACTTTTGTTTTACAACTTTTCCATTTTCGCGAATTTATTTTTTAACTTTTCATTCATTTCGTACCGGTCAGCTGATCGATTTGTATGACACAATATTTTTATTAATATTTTTTATTCGAAAAGTCGTAGAACAAAAATTGCTCAGTTACCGATACTGAACACCCTCCCTTCGGCTTCATATACCCTTTACGTTACACCCTGTATTAGCAAGTAGAAATGATTTTGAAAAAAACGGCCAAGTGCGAGTCGGACGCACCGAGGCTTCCGTACAAAGATGTAATGTCAAAGTTACAGTTTTCGGATTTTTTCCTTTACTTGTGCTATAAGACCTAGCTTCTTGCCTTTCATGACTCTAGGTCAACTGGAAGTACCCTATAGGTATATGGATACGGACACGGGTCATTACATACGCTTTGACAAAGCAACTGTTCTTGCGCGAGAAAAGTTCTTTGTGCCACGCAAGATCAGGGAAGCGATTGAGATTGCACGACGGCCCAATTTCAACAGAGATTGCGGTTGGTCCTTGCCTGCTACTTGGAAGCCCGTACTCAGGGCCGTATCCGATGTTAGGAGTGTGAGTGAATGCGGAGTAGACGCAGTGAGTACATACTGCGTGACGGGACCTAACGTGAGTGGCGGTAACTCCCCGACAAGTGAGATCGATCAACGAATCCAGCTACAGCCATCGAACGCACCGTCGTCGGCGGCGGGACAAGTTATCTCGGAGCGCGCACAGAGGGCGCTCATCCGCAGTGCGCGAAGAAACGTCAACGGCGACGCGGGCGTGGCGCGCTCACCTTGAAAAAGACCGTCGAAATCGGTAGAAACTGTCGGTCTAATTGCCGACTTTAACAATATAAGTGAGTGATATCCGTTTATATATAATAATTTACCCTATAGGTTTTGGTTTTCTTGCATTTTCATACAAATATGCGAGAAAATGATACATAAACGGCCATATCTTTTGATTGCGTTGACGTAGAGACTGCATGACTGCAGACCTGACTATTTGGTATTAATTTCAACATGATCCGTCCACACGTTTCTGAAATACAGGTCTTGACTGACAGACGGACAACAAAGTGATCCTATAAGGGTTTCTTTTTTCCTCTTGAGGCTCGGAACTCTAAAAAACCATCACTATATGATATGACAATGATTCAATAATGTAATGAATACTCACACAAACTCGTCTTGACAGTGTGGACACTGATACTTGGTTCCCTTGTGCCACCTCTCGTGCAGACGCGCGGTTTGTCTGCGAAATAAACACAGTCATTATTTATATCTCATGAAAAGAATACAAATGAAACTAGATGGTGTACAAATTATACTAGTAAATGTACAAATAATTATACTGGTAAGTGTACAAATTATACTAGTAAGTATAAATTATACTAGTAAGTATACAAATTATACTAGTAAGTGTACAAATTATACTAGTAAATGTACAAATTATACTAGTAAGTATACAAAGTATACTAGTAAGTATACAAAGTATACTAGTAAGTATAAATTATACTAGTAAGTATACAAATTAATTATACTAGTAAGTATACAAAGTATACTAGTAAGTATAAATTATACCAGTAAGTATAAATTATACTAGTAAGTATACAAATTATACTAGTAAGTATAAATTATACCAGTAAGTGTACAAATTATACTAGTAAGTGTATAAATTATACTAGTAAGTGTACAAAAGGAACCAGTATACACACCTGTGCGTAGTAACATAAGGACACTGGTTACAACTGAACCGCTGCGTGTGATGCGCCGTTATATGCTTTCTGAGAGCGTGAGGGTGTTTGAAGTGAGTCCTGCATATGTCGCATTGGTAGTCGCCGCATTGCTGAAATATTATTTAGTTACTTTTATTTAAAACTTCATTATTAGATTAGTATTATTCAAAACTTGTTTAATATGGAAGGCTTATTACTATTATAATGAGTTTAGTATAGAATATAATAAATGTTTATTTGGTAGCCAATCAACGCACTTAAGGGCCTTCCATGAGCCAACTAGCGCCGCCAATCTTAAAAAAATAATATCTTCCAATATAATCAATTTTATTAAAAAAGCTATTTACAAAATGTTTATTACGATAAATACTATTTTTCAATATATATAATATGGCATAATTGCGACAAGCTAAGTAGTAGTTCACAAATGTGCCAAAAACGGCAGTTTATCGCAATTATGCGAACTACAACTTACCGAAATTGAATCACGTTATAAATAAGCATTTAAAAAATATAATTTATCGTAATAAACATTTTGTAAACAGCTTTTTTAATTAAATTGATCATACTTATTGGAAGATATTATTTTTTTAAGATTCGCGGCGCTAGTTGGCTTATGTCAAGCTATTAAAAACTCAAAACATCACGTAATACTTACAACAGTATGCCTCGTCATATGTCCATTAAAAGCATCTTCATCCAAAAATCCCTTAAAACATTCCGTACATTTATATACCGCATTCCTATAGTTAGCACTTTCCTGCCTTTTCTGTATTTCAGCAACTTGCTCGTCAAACGTCAAATCAGTTATAGCAAACAAAGTTTCATTCAAATCATTATTCAAAAAGGGTTTCCTTCTCCGATCTACCTTGGGTAACGTTGTCTCTTTCACTTTTCTCACTTTAACTTCTTTTAACTTCTTCTCTTTCACCTTCTTCTTAGTTCTTCTCCTTTCTAAAGGTATACTATCGTCTGTTGAGTAATCTTTATCTGTTGCTGCGTATTCTATGTCATCGGTACCATCAATATCTTGATCAATCATGTCTATACTATTCTCATTTTTAACGCCGTCCTGACTAAAATCGTCTTCGTTTATAAATACTTCGTTGCTCGATTCGTTTTTTATATCTACTTCGTTCGTTAGTTCTAAGATATCTTCAGGTTTAACTTCTTGCTTGTCTGTTTGTGTGTTTTCTATGTATAGATCGCAATAGTCAGGGCTATAGTGTTTTGTAAGTAAAGGTGACGTAAGTTGATTATTTTCGCGGTTAATTGCTTTTATCTTTTGAATTGTGAGCTGAAAGTTAAAGTTATTGATCATTTATAATATATATTTTTAGCGTTTTAATATACAGGCTGTAACATAAAGGGTATATGAAGCCGAAGGGAGGGTGTTCAGTATCGGTAACTGAACAACTTTTGTTCTACAACTTTTCGAATAAAAACTTTAAATAAATTAATGTCTCATACAAATCGATCAATATGGCTCCCTCTACACCTGCTGTGTCCACTCGGTAAGAAACTGCAGCTCTCAAGTATCATTCCAAGTACCAGGACACTATGACATGCCTGGAGTCTCATTAGCATGGTCGACCGTCGCGCCTTGGGAGAGGCTTGCGTCCAGCAGTGGACTCATACTGGCTGATGATGAAGAAGTGGCATTAAAAGTACCAGAAGACCATGGCTAACCCCGAGTCTCAATATGTCTCTTATACGGGCTTATAATGATGCCTAAGTTACATTAAAAGTACCAGGAGACCATGGCTGACCTGATAATGAAGTTGCATTAAAAGTACTAGAAGACAATGGCTATAGTGTCTCAATATGTGTCTTATACGCTGCTTATACGGGCTTATAATGATGCCTAAGTTACATTAAAAGTACCAGGAGACCATGGCTGACCCGATGCTGAAGTTGCATTAAAAGTACCAGAAGACCACAGCTAACCCCGAGTCTGAATATGTATCTTATACGGGCTTATAATGATGCCTAAGTTACATTAAAAGTACCAGGAGACCATGGCTTACCCTGTCGTGTGTCTTGAGCAGCTCTGTCATAAGCGAGTGTGCTCTCAGACTCTGTCGCCTCAGCCGGCCGCTGCTGAGCAGTCTGAGACCGCACTCTGCGCATAGAGTCTGAGGCAGTTGGTCTTCACTGGACAGCTGGGGAATAATATTCACTTTTATGCGTCATTTCTTATTTTAATAAAAATTACAAAAGACATTGTCACGTTTCAATGAAGCTTTGCCCCACCTACAAAACTAGGTGACCATTTACGCTGTACCTATCATTTTGTTGGGGACTTATTACAGGTTTCATATTGCATAATCATAATCAGTATCATTTTCTACTACTCTCGCAACTCCTATAGAAGAATAACAAAAACAATGAATAAATCGCTTGGATTTCTTACTATTTCTGAATTCTTAATTAAGCTGTTTTTTCGAATCGCAACTTGTACAAAACTTTATTTTAAACCAATAATTTTAATAAAAAACGAAGATACTTTTACATTTATTCGTTATCTTGTACAACTTGCGGTTGATGGTGGGGCAGAATCTGGCATTGTCATTTGTAAGATTTTTTTTTTAAGATTTAAGATATGTAAAAATATCTCATTTTTACATTTACTCGTTATCTTGTACAACTTGCGGTTGATGGTGGGGCAGAATCTGGCATTGTCATTTGTAAGATTTTTTTTTAAGATTGGCGGCGCTTGTTGGCTCATGGAAGGCCCTTAAGAAGTTAAACTTTTATGTGCAAGATGTCAAACCTGTTTAAGGGTTTATCTGCGTTTAGGCTACTGATATAAAACTTATATATATAACTTCATGAGCCATAAGTATACAAAACATGTATACAACTCACCACCAATCCTGTGAGCTGTTCGTAAGCTTCGTCCAACTTGTACCTCCGTATTGGAAACAGTTTGCTGTCCATTGCCAGGCATATGCGGCATACCTGCGGAACAAATGCGATCTAAAGGTCCGAACACATTATGCCGGGCCGCAGCGTGTCGGGGCGGAGTGCAAAAATCCGCTCAAATCGCTTTAATACAATTTGTATGAACTATCGCACACTGTGTCGGCCCGCCCCGCCCCGCTGCATCCCGACACAGTGTGCAAGCGGATTGGAGTGCACGCGCGCCCGTGTTCATTTTACGATATCTGTCAGTACACTGGACTCAAAATCCGTCAATGCGCTGCGACCTGGCCCGGCACTAATGTGCTAAGTAAGCATTTTGCGCTCAATAATCATCTCCTATTACAAATTATATAAAAAAAACCACAATAAACTGATAAAAACTATTTTGATACGTACCTTCAGGCTGGCCGGCTCCCCGTAATCACACGTAGTCGAGTCCTGAAAAATATGAGATGATAAACATATAATAAACGGGACTGTACAGTCACAAAGACCATAGTGTTAGTAAGTACTTAAATTAAAACTATGTTAGTGTTTACGCGAGGTGTATTACGCGTTATAACATGAGACTTAGGTAGGTATAATGTGTATCACTTCACTTAAACCGTGTTCTCAATTTCTTCACACTTCCTTTAAAAAGCTCAGGTAGAAAGGGACTTTACGTACTGTATAGTTATTAAGTAATAATTGTATTATCATTGTTTTACAAGACGTGCTGCTGAGAGTTTCTTGCCACTTTTTCTCCTCAGCGTTGGCACCTTTTCCTTGCAAAGTGGTGTAAATATAAATTCAAAAATTATATTGACGTGCAAAAATGTACTCAACGTGCTTACTTGCAATAAAGAAATTTGACTTTGACAGAACACCTTTCTTTCTTAAAACTGCCAAAAACATTGAACTAAATACGTCACAAGTCACACAATGACCTTAGAAATGACCATTAGGTCAAATTCCAGTGAAAGAAACCGTTGCAAAAAATAAAAATACCTTAAAATGCAAAAACTCCAAAGCACAGTAACGAAGGACATCAAATTAATATTTTTTTGATAGTTGAATTTATCGTAAATATTTTTTTTTATTTTTCCCCAAATTGTAAAATGTATGTCACAAGTCTTTCCATACATTTAATTTTGTCAAAAGAATTCAAGACCATCCTGTATATAGCTAGCTCTGTTTTCGTATGTACCTGTATAATGAGAGGCACTGCCCCCATCCTAATCTTCCGGAGCCCACTCTTGGTCTTATACATGTCGCTGCAGAGGAAGTGGTCTGAGCACACCGCGCTTCGCTCCTTGGGCTCCCAGCTGGCCTTGTCCAGGGCTCGCAGCCAAGCACGGCGGGCTGTGGCGTCGGTGGGGAAACTGAAATAATATAACAGCTGGTTTTGGGAATAGCTCACCTATTTTTTCTTTACATAAATTTATTTAGTAATTTTATTAATGGACTTTGTCATTTGTATAATGTCATGTTACAGAATATTCAATATATTACAGTCTTCTCTTTCTCCAGAGGAGTCGCCGTGGCGTCATCACCCTGGGTATCCGCGTCTTCATCCAGAGGAGTCGCCGTAGCGTCGTCACTCTGGACGAAGCAGCTCGACAGTTACGTTCACTCCCGAGCTTGTAGTGGGACTTCTTGACTATAGCTTGAAACTTCAGATTTTGCCCAAATTATCCAACAAATTCACCATACTGTCATTCGCGAATTGTCATACCTTCCAAACTTCACCTATCACTTTAGTTTCAAGAGTATAGGTATAACCACCACAGACATGGCTGTTATTTTTATTATTATCAATAAGATAATTGAGACAAATGCTTGTAACTCAGGCGTGTGTTTCTAGATATCTCAGTCACACCAATGAGACTCTGAAAAGATTTTTACAAACGAAAAGAGTTAAAATCTGTGGTTAAGATGTAAACAAAAGTTCGGTCGATATTATTATAGAAAACTTACACATGAAATGTAATTCCTTGGGACTTAGAGAGGTGTCGAGAATCATTCTTGCACCCAGGCACACAACACCGCATTCTTGAAGTACTTTTATCACACAAAATATAGTTTTTTACAAATTGTTTGCGTAATTCCAAGTGGATTTTTTTGTCATGTTTTCATTGCCGTATTACACAATGTCAATGTTAGATAATTAGTGCAACTATATAAATATATTACAATTAATTGATAGAATAATCAAATAAATTAGTTACAGTGATTTATTCAATATTTTCAATAAAAAATCAAATCCGTAAACTACTGTCAATAACCTGCCGAATGCGATAACTCGAATAAATCAAAATTCATCGCTATCGATATTTATCTCTCGCTTTAAGCAAAACAAAATAACAGAGAGACCAGATTATTGCTATCTTATCAGGTACTTTTAAAAATAGCCGTATTGCTATTGCTAAGTCATTGTATGTAAACATAGGTATAAAGTTTTTTATTTATAATTTTTACACGTTAGGTAGGTTTAGGTAGTTTAGATTTAATTTGTATTTATTTGTATATATTATTTCCTAATGTATAAAGTTATATTTTGTCATTGTCAGATTAATGTATTTGTTGGTAAGTGGGAAAGAGACAATACTATCAAGCGTAGAGGTGTAATCGATTTGCGGTAAGATACCGGTTTTAATTAAGGATTTTTATCAAAGGTCAAGCCAAAAAATCGCAACTAATGAAAAAAAAAATAAAGAAAATGGCTGGCGAAAGCGCTTAACGTTTGTTTATTTGTGAAAATTGGTGTAAAAATACATGAATAATTACTAACCGGGCTAAGTTCTTCAATTAAAATGAAAGTGCACATATAACGAAACCTATTTAGGACTAAATTTCATTTCAGTCGATTGTCATTCAATTATATTTACATGTTTATTGCAACCTGCATAAAATAATGTTTCTTTCGATTTTTGTCCATATTTCTGTGTAAAACCCTGTATGAAAATGCGGTGCAGTGCTCCAAATTGCTTCAATGATACAAAACGAACAACCAAAAGCCATGGAATCACGTTTCATATGTAAGTTTTATTCTAAATATAGTTCTATTTATTAGGATGTTATTAGGCATTCTAGTTTAACATTCTATTTGGATTTCTATAATTCTAATAGCATCCAGCTTCTTACAAGCACTTGCCCCAAGCACTAGAACTTTGGAATTCTTATTGGGCTGAAAGCTTCAAGCTAAGAGGCAATAAACTGGTTTTAAATTTTACATCCTATGGGTCAGTTCTTTGCCCTGTTACTCTGTTTGTGCATCCAGCCATAACCTAGTTTGTATTCTGTACCTATTCCTACATAACGAAGTATTCCCTAAAGCTCCTAAGTTTGATTAAATGAAGTATTGTATGATGACAGTCGAAGACAGAGATAAGTATACTTTACTCAAAAACTACTGGACCGAATTTAATAATTCTTTTACAGTACATAGTATTAACTTTTATCTATCAAACAGTGAAATAATTTTTGCGATAGGATCAGTAGTTTTTGAGATAACCTCAACCTTAAAAACTCTCCTGTACACCTTTCTCTATATTCCACCGTACCTAGGTTTCCTAAAGAACCTAACCTGCGTACGGCATGGGTGGAGGCCCTGGACATGACGGACTGGGAGCCGAGAGACCGGAGCACCGTCTGCTCGGAGCACTTCCGCAATGACGACTTCTATCAGACCAAGTGTGGGCTACGGAAGATAAAGAATGGTGCTGTACCGGTTGTTACTCAGGTCAGTTCTAACTTTCGATTTCAACATAAACTGTGAACTCACCAATATTGTGATATAGACACACCACCAGCATTAACCAGGGTCGTAGGAGTTGTAATGGTACTGCAAGTGTTACCATTTAACTGCTGTTGTCGGTACATAAAAATTGTTTTTTTCTTATTTTCAATGACAACTTTTAAAAGTGATGCGTGTGATTGAGTCAGCAGATTGCAGTACTTGTAACACAGCAGAGGACCTTTTACATTTCGTGCTGGAGTGTGACCGGAATAAAACCAACAGAGACATGTACATGGCCGGGTTGGAATTAAGAAATGGAGGCATTAATGTAATCTTATCCAACCCAATCGCTACACAGGCGGTGCAGATATATAGGTTCGTCAGACACTCCTTTGCGTCCAGGGAGCCCCTTCCTGGTCGTAGGAGGTCTGATGGGCCTATTTGTTGAGTCCCAATGAGGCTGGCATGGTCACCAAGTGACAAAAGCCTTAAAAAAAACCTAGATTAAAAAAAAACTTTTAATAAATGTTGATTATTGTAATTAATTTCATTTTTATTAGTTTTAATTTTATATTCTGATTGTTTTGTTAATATCGGTGATTTTTGTTTCTTTATATTTTTGGGGCAATTTCTTTTTCGAAGCGGCGCGGGCTGTTAATTATGTTATTAATAATTTTAAAGATCACAACACTACCCCAGGAGGTGACAAACGGGAATAATTAGTTGAGAGGACACCACATGAAATTAGACTGCACCACCTTCAGCACCAATGTCGCTCGTCACTTCCTGAGCAACAGAGTGGTTCAGGCCTGGAACTCACTTCCAGACGACGTTGTCTCTGCCGTCTAAGTTAACGCATTCAAAAACAAATTGGACAGTTATTTTAAAACCATTAACAAGAATAATACGACTAAGTGATAGACTTTACAAACACTGTGAAGTGGACATATCAGCGATGAGCTGCCTGGACATAATTAAATAATAATTTTAAAAGTTATCAACCAGTGGGGGACATCGGCACATCCTTTACATAAAAGTGTCACTGTCCACCAGTGGGCACAGAGGGCGCTTTTGTTGCGCAGGATTATGCTGGCTGTCTCTATCAATTGATCTTGTTATCTTATCCATGTTTATTATTTCTATTTCCAGCAATCCACGGATGACCTGGAAGCACCGGCGGCATTGAGGGTGAGTGCTTTGTTTTTACTAAGTGTTACAATAATATTAGGGTATGCTCCGTTGAAAGGTCGCTGTTCTGCCTGCTATTTGAGTGGTTGCAACTTGTTTAATGAACAACCTTTTTTTTTGTATGTTTGGCCCTTTTCCTCTGACATGGTGGTCAGTCTTTTTTCGGCTTGACACGGTTTGTGCTTTTTTTATTATGTACCTTGCTCTGAATGAGACGGGATGCATCAATATCTGCATCCGTATGGCATGCACTGATGACCCTGATGTCCGATGATTTAATATTATACATATATAATTATAGCAAATATATAAATATTCATACACACAGTTTCAATGAGGAACATTAATCCGTGCCCTGTTTTTTCTATATGTTTTATAACGTCGCATGTGCGTCTTACGCCTTTTTCTTACGTCTTTTTTTTGTGGCTTGCCCCTAAGGCTACTTAAGAACAAAATGCTGGTAAGTAATGCCTTCTTGTGTTAAATATTGTACATGAAATTAACAAAAAATTATGTCTCCTATTGAAGGTATGCCGTATCTGCCTGGTGATGAACACAAGGATGTACCACATAAGGGAACACAACCTGGACCAATTGTATGGACAGCTCGTCGGGGGCACTGTGAGTACTTTGTCTGTGTCAGTATGGCCCCCACAGCTGTTTACGTAGCGTCAGTGTGAATAGTGACCAGCCAGTGTGAGTGCGGGCACGCGGGGCAGCCCTGGCCAGCCTGGCGGTGGTATCACTCCTAACAGTCCGCCTGTGTCAGTATCGCCCCCACAGCTGTTTACGTAGCGTCAGTGTGAATAGTGTCCAGTCAGTGTGAGTGCGGGCACGCGGGGCAGCCCTGGCCAGCCTGGCGGTGGTATCACTCCTAGCAGTCCGCCTGTGTCAGTATCGCCCCCACAGCTGTTTACGTAGCGTCAGTGTGAATAGTGACCAGTCAGTGTGAGTGCGGGCACGCGGGGCAGCCCTGGCCAGCCTGGCGGTGGTATCACTCCTAGCAGTCCGCCTGTGTCAGTATCGCCCCCACAGCTGTTTACGTAGCGTAATCGTCATCAGATGGAGGGATGATGAAGGTCGAGAGCCGGATTGAATTGCGTGCTTTGGGAGAGGCCTATGACCAGCAGTGAACTGATACGGGCTGATGATGAAGTGGACTGATACGGGCTGATGATGGCGTTGTAAACATTTTAGCATCAGGTGGACCTTATTTGCCTTTCCTTATTATATAAATCACTAATTTTATTTGTTATTTTCACGAACCAGATTACCGAGGAAGACCAGCTCCCTCAGAAGATATGTTGGGAGTGCGCCCACCGCCTGGCGCGATGCACTCGCTTTAAGACCAAGGCGTTGCGGAGCCAAGACCTGCTTGAGGAGATGCTTCTCACTGGACAATACGTGAGTGTTTGTGGAGTTTAGGCCCTGGTTACGTGGCAATTTTTTGCTGTGGGCAGGATTTGAACCTGCGACCTTGTCATTCCATGACACGCGTCATCGTTAAATCATTTTTCTAACCGAATGTTAGACACGGTTGTCGGAATACTACTGCTATTGTCCGATAGATGGAGTTGCGTAACATACCCTTTAAGTATGTATAAAGCGATGAAGATTCTCGGTGGGCTCGGCGTGGCCTGTGGTGGCTCAGTTGGCAAGAGCGTGTCACGGAATGACAAGGTCGCAGGTTCAAGTCCTGCCCACGGCAACAATTTTTTCATCACTATTCACCGAGCATGGATAATGCTTAATACAATTTGTATTCTTACCTATATTATATTCACAGATAACGATCAGAGATATAAAATCCGTGAACCGCTCCCACAACCATCTAAAATCGACCTTAATATCTAAGTACTACGAGCCTAATGACTGTGACGCTCACGTCACGGATGACCAGCCGATGAAGACCGAGGAGACAGAACGCCATGATGTCCTGGAAGACGTGAAGGTGCCTGATATGCCTCCGCTTATGGTCGAGGTTGAGATAAAAAGTAAGCGTCTTCATCAGCCCGTATCAGTCCACTGCTGGACGTAGGCCTCTCCCAAAGCACGCCACTCAACGCTATTATCGGCCTTAGAAGCCGTTGTCGCCTTCCCCCGCATCCCTGTACCGCGCAGGCGAAGACTGATTTAGACGGTCATACTATAGATATATACATTGTGGTTTTTGATGCTAAAAGGCCCCACGCTCAGCATAATGCTGACGGAGCTGACTCCGCCGAGCGCTGATTTTCAGCGCGGCCCTTTTTCTTAAACTAAACCTACCCCGCGTCCCTTTATTATGTCTGTCTACAAACTACAACACCTTTTGCCAGCCTTGCAAAGGTCATCCCTCCATCTGGTCGGGGGCGTCCAACACTACGTTTACCCGTTCGTGGCCTCATTATCAGTCTATTTTTATGTCCCTACTACCTCTCTCGGACACTGACGAGTTCCCTGGTTCGAATCGCGATCACAACGCTTTCGGTTCTCTTGAAAATTGCGGGAAACGACGGTTTCGAAATTATTTGATAATTTTCAGTTTAATGTCTACAGTGGGTGTTTTGTGTTTAATATCACGGTAAATTAATCAGAAAATGTTCGCGAGTGACCGTATGGTGAATTTGTTGGATAATTTGAGCAAGATCTGGGGTTTCAAGCTTTTATCAAGAGTTCCCGCTACCAGCTCGGGAGTGAACGTGACTGTCGAGCTGCTTCGTCCAGAGTGATGACGCTACGGCGTCTCCTCTGGATGAAGAGACGACGATATGATATTTTGAATATTCTGTAGCATGACATTGGCAAATGACGAACTGTCGAGTCCATTAATAAAATAAATAATAATAAAAATGTTACCTATAATATTTACTAAAAACTTCAAGTACTTATTCTTGTTTCTAGGTGAAGAAAGTAATGATATATTTTTTGAAGAATTCCCTAATAATTATGAGGAATCGGACGATGATATAAAACTAAGCGAAGTATTAGTAGAGAGAGAAGTCGAGAAAGAAGTTACACCAAAGATAAGTGACAGGAAAAAGAAGAAGTTGCAGCTTAAGAAGTTGAAAAAGAAGAAGTTGCGAGTTGCCAAAGTGGAGAAAGTGAAGAAACCGAAAGTTGTGAAGAAAAAAGCTGAGGAAAATAATGATGACGATGAAGATCCATCGTCTACTATGGATAAGTATGTTTCCTTGGCCCGTATTAATAAATCACTCAACTCAAAAGTCAATCTTGAGAACGACCTCAAGATGGCGTTCCTATTAACGTAACTTTGGTGCGCGTTTAGGAATCGGATATCACGTGAGTAACGCCGTATTAATAAACAAAACTCAGTTCTCAAGAGAACTGTCAAACTCACACTTGAGAACGTATTTGCTGATTGCAGGCGAACCGCGACTTGAGAAAGACATCACGTGATAGTGATACGCAGTCTAGATTGGTTTATTAATAAATTCAAATACGCTTTATTGTACATAAAAGACAAACAATTACAATACAGAAATACAATATGTACAATTTTGGCGGCCTTATCGCTAAAAGCGATTTCTTCCAGGCAACCAACTGTAAATAAATAATAAATGACTTTGGATCATGATTTCTCCAAAAGTATTCAAGTGAGCATCTCGGGAGTTCTACTCTTGCATTAGTAACAGAATGCTTCCTACATTTAAAACTTTATTCAAATAACTAAAAATATAAACGAACTTACTAAACTTACAATAAAACTAACTAAATATAACTAAAATAAAATAACACTATATGTACAAAATAGGTCGGTTGAACTATCCGAATGGCTTGCATTACGGATAGTTCAACCGATCCCCGCTGTCCGGCAACGTGCCCAAAATGCTGGCGGCATTTCCCCTCTGAATAGCCAAGCTAATTCTTTGGGCGAAATACAGGCCAGCATTTTGGTCACACGTGACGTGGACTCCACGAGCCGCCCCGACAGATCTTTATAGATCTCCATCGCACCCGGCCCCCACGGACCCAGCGTTTCTACCCCAAACGGCACAAATATGTAGCCTCTGTCGAGACTACAATACTCGTACATTTATAACTTAAGAGCCTTCCATGACCCAACTAGCGCCGCCAATCTTAAAAAAATCATATCTTCCAATACAATCAATTTTATTAAAAAAGCTACGTTCACATTGTTTATTGCTATAAATATTATTTTTTAAATGCTTATTTGTAACGTGATTCAATAAAATGTTCACATAATTGCGAAAAATGGCCGTTTCTGGCACATTTGTGAACTACAACTTACCTATATTGAATCACGTTACAAATAAGCATTTAAAAAATAATATTTATAGCAATAAACAATGTGAACGTAGCTTTTTTAATAAAATTGATTGTATTGGAAGATATGATTTTTTTTAAGATTGGCGGCGCTAGTTGGCTCATGTCAGCGCCTTAATATCAACGTCACCATTTTAGGGCATTGACAGTATGTCATTTTTGACAGTTCCTGTCATTGTTGACGGTTCTTGTCATTTTGGCAACGGTGTGTCGATCAAAAGTTATAGAATCAGTTGGTTTCAATTTTTTCATCATGTTCTAATTTGTTCACCGATCATTCTAAGTACAATAAATATTTCAGATACATGAAATCCGATGTGAAACGTCGGAAAACGCAAGACGGGCTCGACGAGTCACTATTCACGATACGAACACTCACTTACGACGAGCAAATAGCTGAGGTGCTTAAGCGGCAGGAGACGACCGCCTATAAGACTGCTCCATATAAGTGCACTACATGCTATAGGGGGTTCCTGAACAAAGGACGGTATGACGCTCATGGCGTGAGACATAGTGAGGTAAGTAATATAAGAAAATAAATTATTATATATAAACGGATATCACTCACTTATATTGTTAAAGTCGGCAATTAGACCGACAGTTTCGACCGATTTCGACGGTCTTTTTCAAGGTGAGCGCGCCTCGCCCGCGTCGCCGTTGACGTTTCTTCGCGCACTACGGATGAGCGCCCTCTGTGCGCGCTCCGAGATAACTTGTCCCGCCGCCGACGACGGTGCGTTCGATGGCTGTAGCTGGATTCGTTGATCGATCTCACTTGTCGGGGAGTTACCGCCACTCACGTTAGGTCCTGTCACGCAGTATGTACTAACTGCGTCTACTCCGCATTCACTCACACTCCTAACATCGGATACGGCCCTGAGTACGGGCTTCCAAGTAGCAGGCAAGGACCAACCGCAATCTCTGTTGAAATTGGGCCGTCGTGCAATCTCAATCGCTTCCCTGATCAATAAGAAAATAATACCCTTTACAACTTTGTTGCTTTTGGTGTCGAGACCCTCGGCCCGTGGGGTCCCGGCGCTTGGTCGCTTTATAAAGAGCTAAGCAAACGAGTAGTAGATGCCACTGGTGACCCAAGAGCTGGCAGCTACCTCGCGCAACGGATCAGCATCGCGATCCAGCGAGGTAACGCTGACAGTGTCTTGGCTACTCTTCCAGCTACTAATTTTTTTTAAAATAGTTTAGATTAGGTTTTTTTAAATATTGAATGGTTCTTTTTTATTTTATATTGTACCTTTTTGAAATAAACATTTAAAATTAGAAAATAGTTATAATGAACATAAGTAAACACCCGCATGCAGCCGGACCGATGGGCCCGGACTGTCACAGAATGGGTGCCATCGGACGGTCGCCGGCGTCGGGGCAGACCGCGGCGTAGGGGGAGAGACGATGTCGTTAGATACAGGGATGGGTGGCTGGAAGAGGCTCAGGACAGGGATGGATGGAGACCTTTGCCCAGCAGTGGGACGATTTATAGATTTACAAAAAAAAGTAAACAACATATCTACAGATTCAATATATATTTTTTGCATATCATTATCAGTCTATTTATTTTATCATTTCAAATGTTTGTCCAACACAAGGGGTTGCCCCAAGGCGTAGGACAGTCATACTTACTTACATTATATATAATAACTAGGTGTTGCATGGTGCGCGGGCCGCGCGCGGCCCGCGAGACGGCTTTGTTTTCGTGTTGTAGGCGCCGCAACTAAATAAACATTATCCGGTTTGTTCGCTGTGCAAATAATTCGTGCAAGCCATCCACTAATTATATCAAGCACCGCCCGAAAGTTGCAAGCTCAAAACTCTGTGAAAAACATTTATTTCGAAAAGAGTTTGCTCATTTAAAGTAGGTTATTGTTGTGATTTTTAAATCAAGTAACGCTCGAAATGCCCGTATGCCAGAAACTTAAAAAATGTTTTCAAAAGCCAAACGTTGCTAGCTGTACACAATTGCCATAACTTTGTTCATAATTCCAAAGGCAAGGGCATCTTTTTCTTTGGTAGCGTGGGGACGCTTCGGGCTTCGCCCTACGCGGAGCTCGGCCTATGGCCTCGCAGGCCGGCTCGGCCTGCGGCCTCGCAAAAGTTACTTGGGAGGTGGGGAGTTGTTTCTGCTTGGCAAGGGGACGCTTCGGGCTTCGCCCTACGCGGAGCTCGGCCTATGGCCTCGCAGGCCGGCTCGGCCTTCGGCCTCGCAAAAATTACTTGGAAGGTAGGGAGTTGTTTCTGCTTGGCAAGGGGACGCTTCGGGCTTCGCCCTACGCGGAGCTCGGCCTATGGCCTCGCAAAAGTTACTTGGAAGGTGGGGAGTTGTTTCTGCTTGACAAGGGGACGCTTCGGGCTTCGCCCTACGCGGAGCTCGGCCTATGGCCTCGCAGGCCGGCTCGGCCTTCGGCCTCGCAAAAATTACTTGGAAGGTGGGGAGTTGTTTCTGCTTGGCAAGGAGACGCTTCGGGCTTCGCCCTACGCGGAGCTCGGCCTATGGCCTCGCAGGCCGGCTCGGCCTTCGGCCTCGCAAAAGTTACTTGGAAGGTGGTGAGTTGTTTCTGCTTGACAAGGGGACGCTTCGGGCTTCGCCCTACGCGGAGCTCGGCCTACGGCCTCGCGGTGTTCTATCGCTTCGGGCTCCGCCCTACGCGGAGCTCGGCCTTCGGCCTCGCGGGAGGGTGCTCGGCCTTCGGCCTCGCTATAGTTACTGATAGATATTTACGCACGCCAGTAATCCTTTCGTATAGGAAAATATATGGAAAAAATATTATGGTTTACTGCTCGTCCGCCATTTTGTTTTTCCCAAAAATGACAATTTTCTGGTATACTGCATCATATGTGCTACGAAGTGGAATTGGTTGGATATTCCTCATGCGCTCGTGCTAGGCCAGCTAATTCGTCAAAGTTTGGTCTGAAATGTCCAAATTTTCAATCGGCTATATTTCCGCCGCCATTTTGTTTTTCTTTTGTTTTTCAATTTCATCACAAAGTAGGTCGACCATGTGACGCGTGTTCCAAATTTGAACGAAATCGGTTGGAAAATGGCGGAGATGGCATCACGTGACCCGCCGCCATTTTGTTTTTTTCACTTCCCTATAGTTTTCCTCTGGTCCAATCACTAAACTATACAACTCCCCCCTACATGACTTTCACCTCCGGGAACTCCTTCAGACTAAACGGGACGGTCAATCAGTGAGTCAGTCAGTCAGTCAGTCAGTCAGTCAGTGGTAATCGAGCTATATATATTAGTAAAACGTAAGTACATAAGACCTTAGAATATTAATTTTACAATAGACGAATGCAATTGTATAGTTCTTCTCACAATACCTAGCACACTCTCTCACTACACTCAACCAACTGTCAGCAAACAAGTCATGAGCTGATTCTAGGAGTGCATTGTGTCGGTAAGAGCGCGCACCAGCGGGGACTGTCTACGCGCGTCGGGCACCGTCATTATGTCCCCACTGCTCTCCTTACATCGAGGGAGCTCGGTCCATGATTCACCACGTTCTTGTATATATCGTAATCTTTTTGTATAGGTTGGGATACTATATTTTTATCCCAATATTGGGTACAGTCGACCGCTTATAAATAATATCAAGTTACACAAACACCCTTTATCGCCTAAGTAACCTCAGGGACGCCGCAGGCCGAGTTCCGCGTAGGGTTAAGTCCGAAGCGATCGAAAACCACGAGGCCGAAGGCCGAGCTTCACGCTGGTCGTAAACCGAAGCTATTGAAAACCACGAGGCCGAAGGCCGAGCTTCACGCTGGCCGTAAACCGAAACTATTGAAAACCACGAGGCCGAAGGCCGAGCTCCGTGTAGAGCGAAGTTATCGAAAACAGCGAGATCGAAGGCCGAGCTCCGGCGCGTGGGTCGAAATCAGAACCTACCGAAAATCGCGATGCCGAAGGCCGAGCTTCGCATAGGACAAGGGATCCAAGCCCGCGGAAAACATCCGCTCTTGCCTAAATAACCTCTTCGACGCCAGAGATATTGTAGCATCCCATGTCATAGCTCTCGCTCTAAAGAGGAAAGGTTTGTAACGAATACTCAAAAACCACGGGACCGATTTCAAAACTTCTTTCACCATTAGAATAGAAATAAGAAGAAATAAGAACAAATTGTCAATTCCCCGCTTTCGTCTGAGTAAAGTCAGAAATTCCTTCATGGGTAATGGGATTAACTTCTATAACAAGATTCCTGATGATATTTTATGCCTAACCGAAACGTAGTTTAAATCCCATGTAAAGAAAACCCTAATGCGAAAAGCATATTATACTACCGATGACTACATTACTGACAAAGAAGCGTGGTGCTCCCCGAATTCGGTCTAATACAAGTATATTCTGGTTTATTATAAATGAGCTATTTTTATTAATATTATAGACTTATATTTTTAATTGAATGACATTTATAATTAATTGAATGAATTTATATTTAATATTGAAATTGGTTAATTTTAGTTTTTATATTGTTGTATAATTTTTATTATATTTTGACATGAAAAAGTATTCATAAGGATCTATTTTCAGAATAAATATTGAAGTTTGAATGTTACATTATCCCTGAGTAACATGGGCTCTATTTATCATCCATACGAAGCCGGGACGGGACGGTAGTCCTTTATATATTGATTAGATCTGAATATTACTGTTAACAATACAATTGATATGTTTACCCCTTAGGCCAGCGGTGCCTACGAGTGCTTCATCTGCAAGACCCGCCTGAAGACCGGGCGGGCGCTCCGCAAACACCTCACCGCCCAACACACAGAGAAGTTCAGCTGCAAGGGGTGCCCCTTCGCCACCAGAAATAGGTAAGGTGTACTTAGAGACTCCTGGGTAGTCATGGGCTCCTGGTACTTTTAATGCAATTTGTAATGATACTTAAAGAGCTGCGGCTCCTGACCGAGTGGAGGCAGCAGGTGTTGGAGTATCACAGTTTCCCGTGGCTCGGCAAGAATGGCACAAGGTGGAACACCCCAGGACGTTTAGTCGGTATGCTGCCCCTTCAGGGCGATGAGCCCGACATAACCAACACGCTCCCCCGGGCGTGGTGACACATGATCTAGCAAGTTTTACCTGGGTAAAAAAAAGGTGTTGAGTGAGACATATTGAGACTCCGGGTTAGTCATGGTCTCCTGGTACTTTTAATGCAACTTCAGCATCATCCGGCCTCTATGATGGTGTTCGCGCCTCACAGACACACGCGAGACACCATGCTAATGAGACTCCAGGCGGCTCATAGTGCTCTGGTACTTGGGATGTGACTTAAAGAGCTGCAGCTCCTGACCGAGTGGAGACAGCAGGTGTTGAGTGAGACATATTGAGACTCCGGAGTATTCATGGGCTCCTGGTACTTTTAATGCAACTTCAGCATCATCCGGCCTCTATGCTGGTGTTCGCGCCGCACAGACACACGCGGGACACCGGGCTAATGAGACTCCAAACGGCTCATAGTGCCCTGGTACTTGTAACGATATTTAGAGAGCTGCGGCTCCTGACCGAGTGGACACAGCAGGTGTTGAGTGAGACATATTGAGACTCCGGGGCAGTCATGGGCTCTTGGTACTGTTAATGAAACTTCAATCAGCCCGTATCAAGCCTCGATGCTGGTGTTCGCTCCTCACAGACACACGCGGGACGCCATGCTAATGAGACTCCAGGCGGCTTATAGTGCCCTGGTACTAGGGATGTGACTTAAAGAGCTAGGGCTTCTGAGCGAGTGGAAACAGCAGGTGTTGAGTGAGACATATTGAGACTCCGGGTTAGTCATGGGCTCCTGGTACCTTTAATGCAACTTCATCATCTTCGGCCCGTATCAGTCCACTGCAGGTCACTGTTCGCACTGCAGACATACGCGGGACACCGGGCTAATGTGACTCCTGGCGGCTCATAGTGCCCTGGTACTTGTAATGATACTTAAAGAGCTGGGGCTCCTGACCTAATGGACACAGCATGTGATGAGTGAGACATATTGAGACTCCGGGTTAGCCATGGTATCCTGGTACCTTTAATGCAACTTCATCATCGTATCAGGGACATATTGAGAATCCGAGTTAGCCATGGTATCCTGGTACCTTTAATGCAACTTCATCATCATCCTCAGCCCGTATCAGTCCACTGCTGGCCTCGGGCCGCTCTCGCCCCACAGACACTAGGCTAATGAGACTCCAGGCGGCTCATAGTGCCCTGGTACTTGTAATGATACGTAACGAGAGAGATTACGTTGTTGACAAGAGTATGTTGCCCTGGTTTGGGTATGTAGAGCTCTCAAAATATATAAATATTCTTTTTCTGTAATTCTTTAATGTACACAAAATAAATACACGTTACATGAAATAAAAATTGGATGTACATAAGGTGTGCTTAACTCTACGATAGAGTTCTCTACCAGCAAACCAGTGTGAGAGAGAGCCGAGATCTGGAGCAGGCAGAGCAAGTGTACACAGTATCATACAGTAATTATATACTTAGCCAAAATAAATATTTGATAAATTACTTATATAAAGTATATATATATATACAGGGTGTAACGTAAAGAGTATATGAAGCTGAAGGGAGGGTGTTCAGTATCGGTAACTGAACAACTTTTGTTCTACGACTTTTCGATTTTCGCGAATTTATTTTTTGACTTTTCATACATTTCGTACCGGTCAGCTGATCGATTTGTATGAGACATTAATTTATTTTTATTTTTTATTCGAAAAGTCGTAGAACAAAAGTTGTTCAGTTACCGATACTGAACACCCTCCCTTCGGCTTCATATACCCTTTACGTTACACCCTGTATATATATATAGGTACATATACCTATATAACTAAAATAAATACACATATACGTACATGCCATATAGGTACTTAAATAAACTTATAAATAATACACAATAATAATACTGAAAATATAACAATAATAATATTCTTTTACAGAGGTGTAGCGAGAGAACATGAGAAATGGCACGCCGGGACGAAATACCAGTGTCCACATTGCCCCAGTGAGTTCGAGTGAGTATTATTTATTTATTTTATTTTATGAAATGGGACCGATGGGCCCGGACTGTCACAGAATGGGTGCCATCGGACGGTCGCCGGCGTCGGGGCAGACCGCGGCGTAGGTGGAGAGACGATATCGTTAGATACAGGGATGGGTGGCTGGAAGAGGCTCAGGACAGGGGTGGATGGAGGAGGAGGGGGGGGGGGAGGGGGGAGACCTTTGCCCAGCAGTGGGACAATATATAGGTTAACAAAAAAAAATGAAATAGGTCACCCACAGGGTGTACACCAAATCAATTACAGTGCAATAGTCCACAAGATAATTACGCTAAGTGTCACCCCAATTATAGGCAACAACGGCATGCTTAGATATCCAAGGAAAAGGTTACAATGTTCAAATTCAAATTCTTTATAAACTTAAACCAGAGGGCTGGCAGCTACCTCTGCCAACGTATTGCGTTGGCAATTCAGAGAGGGAATGCTGCCAGCCTTCTGGGCACCGTGACTCCCGATGCCCTTTAGAGGACATATTTTATTTATAGTTAATTTATTTATAGGTAGTTTTAGTTTTTAGTTATTTAATGTTAGTTTTTAATCATGTATTATACATGTCAAGTTTAAAATAAAATTCTTTATTATGCTTGCCACATGGTATATAAGATGTTACATGGTCAAATGTTCATGCATGTGGCACCCCGTGGGGGCACCGCAACAATAGAGAGGCGCTACATTTAGGTACTTAAATAGATTAAATATATTTTCATTTTTCATTAAAATAAAATTAAAAAAATAGGTACAATTTTACTATTAACGATACATAACAATTAAAATAGTCATAATTGGCTCCCCTATGTCGAATTGTCTTCGAACAGCTCACTCAATTTATAATGTTATATCGATCTTAACAATAAAAATAAAATTCAACAAATTTAGAAAACATTTCAGTAACTAACCTAACAAACAAACAAAAATCTGTTTGGAAAATCTGTTACTGATGGGAGGCAACCGCTGCCTCTTTAGAATCATCTATAATCTATTATTTATTATTGTGTTTATTACCCGATTGCCCCAGAAGGACGGTAATGTTTTTCGGGTGTATGTATGTCCATTTCAGCCATCCTGTAGCCTAAGCGGGTTGATGGATTTTGGTGTATGAGGTATCGTTAGATTCGTCTTCATTACGGGAGTGTCATAAGGTATAAATTAATTTAAAAAACAAAAACCCGACTGCCAAGCATTTAAGATAAGATAAATATTCTTTATTGCAAGGTAAAAGGAATTACACAAAAGAAATATGCTAATACAGTTAGTATCACAATTGGCGGTCTTATCGCTTAAAGCGATCTCTTCCAGACAACCTTTGTTTACAGAATTCAGCGGAGGAATAGCCGCTTTGATAAAAAAAATTATATCCTATGTCTAATAATAATGCAAATATTATTTCACTGTTTGATAGAGCAAAATTAAAACTTTGTAACTGTAAAAGAATTATTACATTCAGTCCAGTAGTTTTTGAGAAAGTCTCAACGTTACTGAGGCCGTGTATACTTATCTTTCTCTTCGACTGTACAATCGAGACGAATCTAACGACACCTCATATGTTACAATCCATCAAACCGTTTAGGCTGCGGGGCGGGACAAAGAATTAGACATACATACACTCGAAAAACAACCCTCCTTCTTGCACAGTCGCAAAATTAATCAAAAGGGCATAGTTTTTTTGCAATTGGTTTTTTTTTTCAATACTCAATATATTTATTGCATTCCATAAGTTATAATACAGATGTTCACATACTTAACATTAAAATGTTACAATGTTCTGTATGGACCTTGTTTAGGCACAGCAATACAAGAGAGAGACGACATTTCTTCTTCAAATATAAAGTAAATTGTAGTAACTAAGAAGTAGTAGGTAGCGATTGTTTGTTATATTTTCTCATTTAGAAATTCATGAATTCTCATTTAGAAATTCTGTTTTTAGCCCCCTTAGCGAGATTCTGACCGTTTGTCCTAATTTCCAGTAAACTGACGACCTACATGGGCCACATTAGAATCAAACACGTGTCCGACTTCGTCTGCGAGCTGTGCGGTTACACGTTCGTCAGCAAGAAGGGAATAGACGTGCACAAGAAGAAGAAACATCGGCTCGTTGATAAGAACGTAAGTAGGCTGGTCGGCAAGGACGTAAGTATGGTCAGTAAGGAGGCTGGTCGGTAAGGACGTAAGGAGGCTGGTCGGCAATGACGTAAGGAGGCTGGTCGGTAAGGACGTAAGGAGGCTGGTCGGTAAGGACGTAAGAAGGCTGGTCGGTAAGGACGTAAAGAGGCTGGTCGGTAAGGACGTAAAGAGGCTGGTCGGTAAGGACGTAAGGAGGCTGGTCGGCAATGACGTAAGGAGGCTGGTCGGTAAGGACGTAAGGAGGCTGGTCGGTAAGAACGTAAGTAGGATGGTCGGCAATGACGTAAGGAGGCTGGTCGGTAAGGACGTAAGGAGGCTGGTCGGTAAGGACGTAAGGAGGCTGGCCGGTAAGGACGTAAGGAGGCTGGTCGGTAAGGACGTAAGGAGGCTGGTCCGCAAGGATGTAAGTATGGGCTGTATATCATCATCATCAGCCCGTATCAGTCCACTGCTGGACGCAAGACTCCCAAAGCACGCCACTCAACTCGACTCTCAGCCTGTTGCAAGCAGGTCCTGCCAGCCATCTTGCGAAGGTCATCCCTCCATCTGGTCGGGGGGCGTCCCACACTACGTTTACCCGTTCGTGGCCTCCATTCGAGAACTCGTCTCCCATCGGTTATCGGTTCTACGACAGATGTGACCAGCCCACTGACACTTCACTGATCATTCACCATTAAATTACTAATAATAAAATTTCACGTTAAATATTATTGGCCATTGCAGGCGACAATGGAAGGCCCGTACTGCGAAGTGTGCGCCGTGAAGTTCGTCTCGGACGAGGCGCATTCCAGGCACCTGAGCCTATCTTCACGGCACAGCAGTGATAGCGATCCGTGAGTATATAGCCTGTAGCGAAAATAGTACAATAAGAGAGTGTTCAGTATGTAGATATTTTCGAATAAACAAGCAAAAAAATTAAAGCCCCTTTGATTAGGGTTCCGTGCCTCAAAAGCAAAAAGAAGGAACCCTTATTTATAGGATCACTTTGTTGACTGTCTGTCTGTCCGACTGTGAAGACCTATATCTCAGAAACGCGTGGACGGATCAAGTTGAAATTAGTACCCAATACTCGGGTCTGCAACCTCATGCAGACGTGAAAAAATCAACCTTCTACGTCAACGCAATCAAAAGATATGGCCGCTTATGTCGCCTTTTCTCGCATATTTGTATGAAAACGCGAGAAATTTAAATTCTATAGGGTCCTTTCCGTTCACATAGAAGAAGCTAGGTTTTATATTACAAGTAATGGAAAAAAATCCGAAAACTGTAGATTAGGGGTTCCATCACGAAATAATTATTTTTTTGTAATTACAAACTCATATTAGCAGTTGACGCCTGGTATGTCGAGGTATGAAGCTATCAGTTTCGAAAACGCAAAGATAAGTTTGTCCCTAAATCTAGTTTATCATTTCGTTAGAGCAAATGTTATGGTGAAGTTGCACGGAACCCGAGGTGCGCGAGGCCGACAGCAGACTCGCTCTTGGCCGGTGTTTTTTACGATGACACTTGACTTCGGTGCAACGCCATCTATTATCAACTTACGAAAACTGGTTTTATTATTATTATGTATCTCTCTAGGTTTCACGGGTTTAAGAAAACCCGGTCCTTTGAAAGGCTTGCACGGAGACATAGGTCCAACGCGTAGAGGCCCCTTAGAGAACTTTAATTTGAAGGAATATGTGATGCACCTAGCGGGACCCGTCTCTGAGCGCATCTGACTGCACTCAATGACAGACCCCGTCAGGTGCATAAACTATTGCAGTGATTGGAAATTACAACTTAATTGGGGCTATTGGCTTGGGGTGTTGGTGGGTCAGTCAGTCTGGTCTATAGAGCGAGACGTCGGACACCTGCCATGATCACATTGTCTCGAAGTTATGAAAAAATTGTCAGGCGGTGACTCGCCACTCACTAGATGGGCCCTCAACATGGTCGTCAGAAAGACAACTGAGAGCAACACCGGTGTGAGCGGCTAAGGGGTGTCGAGAGGTGTGCTGCAGTTTCACCATTACTGGAACGCCAGAAAGTGGGCTACTCCCGGCTTTATGCCTTTAACACTTCCACCCCTTCGAGCTATATAGATTATAATATTATATATTATATTCTCTTTATTTAATTTTTCTCTTATTTAATATATTTATACATTTGAATATCAAAAACAAATAGAAAAAATAATATTATATTATTATTAAACCCTTTGGAATGCGTTTTATTACAGTAACCGCATTAGAAACGACTCTCAAAGCATGAATTCCAAAGACAACGGCCGCGTCATGAGGCGGATAGAGAGGCGGCCCGTGATCCACCCGCGCGACCCCAACGACCGGGACAGGGCCGCGGAGCCGGCGGGGCCAGTCACCTGCGAACAGGTAGGCTAGACCCGGGACATGGTTGACCCGGGTGTGACGCGTTTGTCCCTATGATAGATAGAGATACTGTGTGTTGCGTTATAAGTGTCGCGATTGCCCCTAAAATAGGTAAATATGTTAGTGTATTTTGCCCCAGGTGTGTCGCGATTGAGATTTTAGTGTCTTTTGCCCCAGAAATGTCGTAATTACCTCTAAGATAGGTAAATATTTATAGCTTTTAGCGACAAGACCGCCAGAATTGTAGATGCTTCTCAATAATGTAATTAATACTGTATTATGGTGCAATAAAGTGTATTTATCTTAATGTATTTTGCCCCATGAATGTCGCAATTGCCTCTAAGATAGATCGTTGTGGCTTTTGCCCCAGGAGTGTCACGATTGTTTCTAATATAAAATTCGTAGCGTCTTTTGCGCCCGGGCCATGATTGCCTCTAAGCTACAGATCTTAGTGTCTTTTTGCCCCAGAAGTGACGCGTTTGTCCCTCAGTTGGATACAGATAGTGTATTTTACTCCAGTAATGTCACAATTGCCTCTAAGATAGGTAAATATCTTAGTGTCTTTTGCCCCAGAAGTATCGTGGTTGCCTCTAAGATAGCGTCTTTTGCCCCTTGTGATCTTAGTCTTTTGCCCCAGGAATGTTGCAATTGCCTCTAAGATCGGTAATTATCTTAGTGTCTTTTGCCCCAGAAGTATCGCTATTGTCCCTAACATAGGTTAATATTTTAGTGTATTTTGCCCTAGAAGTATCGCGATTATAACATAGGTTAATATTTTAGCGTCTTTTGCCCCACAAGTATCGCCATTGTCCCTAACATAGGTTAATATTTTAGCGTCTTTGCCCCACAAGTATCGCCATTGTCCCTAATATAGGTTAATATTTTAGTGTATTTTGCCCCAGAAGTATCGCGATTGTCCCTAATATAGGTTAATATTTTAGTGTATTTTGTCCTAGAAGTATTGCGATTATAACATAGGTTAGTATTTTAGCGTCTTTTGCCCCAGAAGTATTGTTATTGCCTCTAAGATAGCGTCTTTTGCCCCAGAAGTATCGTGATTTCCTCTAAGATAGCGTCTTTTGCCCCAGAAGTATAGTGATTGCCTCTAAGATAGCGCCTTTTGCCCCAGAAGTATCGTGATTGCCTCTAAGATAGCGTCTTTTGCCCCAGAAGTATAGTGATTACCTCTATGATAGCGTCTTTTGCCCCAGAAGTATCGTGATTGCATCTAAGATAGCGTCTTTTGCCCCAGAAGTATAGTGATTGCCTCTAAGATAGCGTCTTTTGCTCCAGAAGTATAGTGATTGCCTCTAAGATAGCGTCTTTTGCCCCAGAAGTATAGTGATTGCCTCTAAGATAGCGTCTTTTGCCCCAGAAGTATAGTGATTGCCTCTAAGATAGCGTCTTTTGCCCCAGAAGTATAGTGATTGCCTCTAAGATAGCGTCTTTTGCCCCAGAAGTATAGTGATTGCCTCTAAGATAGCGTCTTTTGACCCAGAAGTATCGCGATTGCCTGTAAGATCGCGTCTTTTGTACCCTCACAAAGTGACTAATACGTGACCCTTTTGTCCAGTGCGGCGTCCAGTTGCGAGACCTGCGTCTGTACGCGCAGCACTTCCGGCGCGCGCACCCCGACAAGAACCGCACCAAATACCCGGCGATGAAGACACCATGCATGTGCGAGCAGTGCGGGAGGATATTCCAGGTCAGTCTGTCTCTATCTTCTTCTTGCAGTGCCTCTCCGCTAATGAAGGCTGGCCGGCAGCTCCGCATATCTCCCTCTAGAGCCAGTCGGAACAGCTCTTCGACGCTGGCTATCGCTGTCCACTCCCTTATATTGCGGAGCCACGATTTCTTCCTTCGGCCAACCCGCCTCGTCCCCTCTATCTAGCCCATCATTATGAGTTGGAGGAGTTGGTACAGTCGAAGACAGAGATAAGTATACAGGGGGTCCCAATAAGGTTGAGATTTTCTCAAGAACTACTGGGCCGATTTTAATAATTCTTTTACAGTTACATAGTTTTAACTTTTATCTATCTAACAGTGAAATAATTTTTACGATAGGTCAAGTAGTTTTTGAGAAAATCTCAACCTTAAGAACTCTCCTGTACACCTTTCTTTGTGTTCGACCGTACGTCTCGTGTCTCAGCACGTGGCCGAGATAACCCACTTTTCTCCTCTTAGAAAGAAAGAAAGAAAGAAAGACAGAAAGAAAAAAAGAAAGAAAAAAAGAAAATGCATTTATTTGACGCCACTACTCAATACTCAATATATTTATTGCATTCCATAAGTTATAATACAGAAGTTCACATACTTAACATTAAAATGTTACAATGTTCTTTATGGACCTTGTTTAGGCACAGCAATACACGAAAAGAAAGCAATAAAATAGTAACATAGAGCATACAGTGAATAAATAAACGAAACACAAAAACACTAATACAATGAACACTTAGAGACAGCATATGGTGCGGCATGTAACGTCAAAACAGACCAGCTCAGCATGTGCTGTAGCTCTTGATGGTGGTCATGAGTTTCCGGAATTTACCGGCGCGTCGCAGGACTTTCGACTTCTCTTTCTATACCGCAGCCCAAATCAAGTGTCTTTGGATTCATAAACGAGATTTAAGAGCCTTCCTAGAGCCAACTAGCGCCGCCAATCTTAAAAAAATCATATCTTCCAATATAATCAATTTTATTAAAAAAGCTACGTTCACATTGTTTATTGCTATAAATATTATATTTTAAATGCTTATTTGTAACGTGATGCAATGTAGGTAAGTTGTAGTTCACATAATTGCGAAAAACAGCCGTTTCTGGCACATTTGTAAACTACAACTTACCTACATTGAATCACGTTACAAATAAGCATTTAAAATATAATATTTATAGCAATAAACAATGTGAACGTAGCTTTTTTAATAAAATTGATTAAATTGGAATATATGATTTTTTTAAGATTGGCGGCGCTAGTTGGCTCATGTCAGCGCCTTAAAGTTACGCCACCGTTTAGTTTGCCCCTTTCTATCTTAACCTTTTTAACGAAGTGTGAAAGGGATAGCAACACGATTTAATACGGCACCCCTGTCCCCCGCTTCGTCTCTATGCGCTCATCGTTGACAGAATGTTTCGCTTGCAAATGACATGTCAGATTCTGCCCCAGCATCAACCGCAAGTTGTACAAGATAACGAATAAATGTAAAATTATCTCGGTTTTTTTTATCTTTGTTTTTTATTAAAATTAATGGTTTAAAATAAAGTTTTGTACAAGTTGCGATTCGAAAAAAACAGCTTAATTATGAATTCAGAAAATAGTAAGAAATCGAAGCGATTTATTCATTGTTTTTGTTATTCTTCTATAGGAGTTGCGAGAGTAGTAGAAAATGATACTGATTATGATTATGCAATATGAAACCTGTAATAAGTCCCCAACAAAATGATAGGTACAGCTTAAATGGTCACGTAGTTTGGTAGGTGGGGCAAAGCTCCATTGAAAAGTGGCAATGTCTTTAAATATTTGTACGCCAGAAATGGCACATTTTTGTGATTCTATTATATTTATAAAACACCTAATTTGTAACCAGAAATCTGACAAATAAATGATTCATTCATACAAATTAAGACACTTGATTTGGGCTGCGGTTATACATACATACACTCGAAAAACAATACCCTTCTTGCGCAGTCGGTTAAATACAACACTGAATCTTTACTTCAATATTTCATTTATTCAACCTTATGAGCTCTAGGGAACCCTTGGTTATGTATATGTCGTGGTCATATCGTTAAATTGAACATTTCATGAAATAGTCGACCATTTCATGAAATGGTGGCATTTCACGAAATCGTCAAATGTCTATTGGTCATTTCATGAAATAGCTTGGCCAGATCAATGAATAGAAAACGTTTTACGATATGTCCAACAAACGCACGGCTATTTCATGATATGACCAAACACAATTGACCATATCGTAGAAAAATGGCAAAAACTACCGCTGGAGGCGCTGAGAGCGCGCTTTGTCATTGTTTATGTTTGTGTGCGTAAGTAAATAATGCGGATTCATGTTGAAAAGTGAATAAAAATGTGCAAATTATATAAGAAAGTGTGTTGGAAACTTGAATAAGTGTTACTATACGAAACTGTAGTAACTATGTAATAGGTATAATTTATAAATATATTATTGGCAACACTTGGGATTGCGATGTGTCATTATATGGGTGTCGGGTTTTTATGGAAACAATAAAAAGTAGGCTGAGTCTATTCGCAACCGGTCGCTCTGCTTGTCTATGGAAAAAACAGCAGTGTTGCCAGTGGAAAAAAATCGAAAAATAGCAGTGTTGTCAGTGGAAAAAATTGCAAAATAGCAGTGTTGACAGTTGAAAAAAATGAAAATGTTGCCAAAATTGATTATTTTATGGCCTTTTTTGGCCAAATTCATACCATTGACAAGATAAAGTACCCGCTGGAAATAGCCACCATACATTGGGATTTGTATGAGCTGTTCAAATTTCCCGCAAATTTGCACAGATTAGAAATCACCGAAACGAAACCGGAAACGAAACAAGTTTGTTTTGCAGTTTTACATATTTCATCAAAATCTTGAAACGGCGGATTTTCTATTCGATTGATTACTCGAAATAACTTGAGATTGTCGAAAATAGGAGAGCATTTTATATATGACACACGTGATTGGGATATTTTCCAACAGTTTCTAATGTGTGAAGGATATGTGTGTGGAGCAAGTGCTGGTCATCGGCGGTGATAGTCCTGTATCTGGATGACGGCAGTCCTTCACAGTGGCAGCAGACCTGTCTCTGTCGTTATCCTTCTAGACTGGCACATAGCACAAAACGTCCTACCGAACCAGCCAAGAATACCATCACCCGCAGGACAACCAAACCTAACCAAGGCCTTCAAAGTAGTTGGAATTGGAAACGTTCGTAGTTTGTGAAGTGATTAGAGAATGGTGACCCCTAACAAACTCCATAGATCAAGCAATCAAATGCCATGAGTGTTCGATAGAAATACATGACAAATTGTGGGCCAGCAATGTCTTCTCATGCCAAGAGTTATCTCTACGACCATACCAATAAAGGAAGACTATGGTATTTGAGGTAAGTAGTAATTATAAACTATAAGGTATGGGTGGGTCAGGTGTGTAACATAACACATGTGTTAAATTCCTTATATGACAACCTCGCATTATTCATATTTAGGACAAAATAAACATCTAGGTACTTCTAATAAGTTTGTGCAGAGACTCTCGCCTCGTTAAAACTCTTAAGGGTCTCTTGCAATATCGAGATAACCCTGGGTTGAGAGAACTCCATACATTTCGCTCACGTTAAGTCGCTAACCCTTGAAGAATGTGTAGGTTTTCCGTCAGTATATTTAGGAAATATTAACTGGATTTGCTAGATAATATTGATTGATAAATAATATTCTTCATTGCAATTACACAAATATATAAATAAAGGGTGGGATATACAATAATATCACAACTTATCGCTGAAAGTGATCTCTATTTTCTCCTAGACAAGCGTTGAGAAAGAAATGTGAGAATGAATTAAGTAGCTTATGGTTCAAATTGTCATTTATGTGTCTTTTTAATTTGAGCTGATAATAATATAAATTTAATATTCTTTATTGCAATAACATTACACAAATACATAAAGGTTGGGTTATATTACAAAAGAATCACAACTTATTGCTGAAAGTGATCTCTCCTACAACCGTTGCGAGATAAATGAGAGGATGAATTATGTAGCTGATTGTGCAGTATTAAATTGTCATCTATGTGATTTTGATAAGCTGATAATAATGTTATAATTTTGTTACAGTATGCCTAAAATGTGAAAAGGTGATGAACGGGTCACTTCGTGAGATAAGAAAGACAAAATGGACAAGAGACTCATGCGCAGCGTTCTTGGGATGACAAATACTGAACAGGGACACCAGTGAGGAGACTTTGAGAGGATGCCGAATCCTAGAAAGAGAGTAACGGCCACAATTGATTTGTTTAAATATAATTTTGATTTCAATTTGTTATTGACTTTTATTATAATATACATTAAGTACCCATTTCTTGTATGGTATACCCAGAGAAATAACTCTATGATGGTAATTCAACGTCTCTGTTCATTTACAACTCAAAGATTTCCTTGACGGAAGTGCTACAAGCATGAATGCTCTATGGAGAGAGCCTAAAGTATATTTTGTATGGGGGACAGGGTTCTGCCCTTGAAACAGTGCTTTCACTCTCATGCATCAGAAAAAGCCATCTGTTTTTATGTTCGATTTTTATTGAAAAATTAAACAATGGAAAAGCAAGAGCAGTGTCGGTTATGCAAATATTGGAGTAATCCGCAAGATGTTCCTTGCTTCATATCTACATGCAGTTGGTTTAGTATATAAATTATTATTATTACTTATGCCTAAAATTACAACAATTTAATTAGACAAACACTTCAACTGACTATCACTTGACATAATACCACTACAATACTGGATATGTGTTTCAATTTCCTATTATACCATATTTCAATTAAACTAGTTGTGTTCCTCTAAATGACAATGTAATTAGATAAGATAAATATTCTTTATTGCAAAAAAGAAAAGAATTACACAAGAGAAAAGGCTAATATCGTTAATATTACAATTGGTGGTCTTAATTAGGTACTTTTAATGACAGCCTCTGATGTTGTATTGCCTATATCACTTTTATCGTCAATTACTACAGCTTTTGTTCTTAAACCAGACTTCTCCAGTTCCAATGTGGACAATGCAACTTGAATGGTCACATCATCACCGGGGTCCATTATAATAAGCATCTTCAATGACTCCATTCTTGCCAGGGCAGTTGGGAGTCAGTGTACAGTACATCCGGTCAAATCCAAGTTTTCAAGACTTGCCATTCTGTCCAACTAGTCTATCCAGGCACACACATCAATGTATTTGTTATTCTTCAGACTCAACCATTTCAGAAAATTGAGACCGCTTAGGTTCTGTATTCCCTCATACCGAATGCCATTGTGATGGAAGTTTGTGCAGTCCACAGCTTCTATGAAGTAGCCATCAGTAGATCCAATCTTTCGAATTTTTCAATCTGAAAAAGGTCAACTTTAAGTATAAATATGTGAGATTTCATAACTCCTGTATCATATATTAGTATATTTGAAATTTATTTCTATTTCACCTTACAGATACAAGTTATATTTATAAAAACGAACCTGACAGCGCAGTGTCGATATGTGAAGAAATGTACAGCAGCTAAATTTGAACCAAGAGACGAAAGAGTTCTGGCAAATATTTCTGATTATGTATCTCCTGGACCACCTTCATGCTCGTCCACCAATCTTTCACTGTTTGGACGTCCATATACGGTAGCGTAGTCTTTGCAATGCATTCATTATTTCTGGGCTAGGATTTTTCCGCGTGAACAGTGACAGTTTACTGGACCATTCGTTATCACGCTGTATCCAGGGCTTTCTCCATTCGGGATAAGGCTTTCCATGAACAGTTTGGGGTTGTTTGCCTTCCTCATCCTGTTGATAAATTAATTTTTTGGTACCTTCGGGAGGTTATGTAAAGGCCTGAATGTACCGCAAATTAAATGCCATGTGATGTATGTGTTCAGAACGACCAGAACACCAGAAAAAGATTATTATTACTGTAGTCTGTATCGTATACAATCCAATATCACAAAAAGGATAGAAACATTTTGTTTGCAATGCAATTGAATTTTGTAGCTTTTTTTTTTTTGGTAAAACATAGGGATGCCCGATTCGAATCGATCTTATTGAATACGACCTTCGATTTTTTGAATCGATTCACGTGAATGCGATCTCGGCACAGATCGAATCGCATACCTAGAAGATCGGATGAAAAAAAATGGTTGCCTGTAAAGTCGGTATACGGGCGAAAGTTTTACGTGACAACGACGAAGGGAAAGTTGAAAGGACGCGTGCCTCTCACTCGCTCTCATTGTGAGCGCATAACGTGAGCGGAGCGTAACGCAGTTTCTTGAAGTGTCACCCGGCAAACCAATTTATAAGACGTTGTCACGTCAAAAATCGAAAGATTGTTATTGTGAGGAACTTTGTGCCAAACATCAAAAAGGGCACAATATAGAAATTTCCACCATATCAGCTCTCAGACTTTAAAATATACTATTTACCGACACTCAAATATGTGCAAAAGCACTAATCGATGTCACAAATTAGACTGAAAACCGTAATCGACTAGATCCCGAACGTATAAGTTATTGCTTTTGAAATGCTATAATAGATGTTAGTGTAGGTAGTTGACATCCAGTAAATATATAGTATGAATAGAATAATAATAAAAATCGGTCATTTACCCCATATTTCGATATATTTTTGGGTACAAAACGATACGATTCGGTCTTTGCGAAATCGATTCAAACCCATATGATTTAATCGCGAATCAATTCAATTAGTTACGATTACGATTCATTGCGATCCACAAGATCGATTTAAATCAAAAAATCGAACATCCCTAGTAAAACACTTCTTCCTTCTTAGAGGGACAGGCAAAGCCTACTAGAGCATACAGCCTAGTCTGATGTAATAAGAATGTCTGGGTTTTTATAAATACATACATATATACGAAGATCGCGGACATTTCTCCTGATTAATTTAACGTGATCATTAATCACTAAATGTCGCGGAAACTATTTAATTAGGATTTTCACAAAAAGTAGCTAATGACGTTTCGCGCGCTTAAACTTACACATTATGTACAGTGTAAAGGCGGATATGTTATTTTTGATCCCGAACGGTGGGTATATATATATATAAATAAGAAAATAATGCAACAGACTTGGACGTATAAACTCTTTTGCCCTTTCACAATCCATCCATAAAGAATAGTTTGACACTGACAGTTTTCTTTATAAATGTAGAAAAAAATGTCTATGGTCTTATTTGTAACCGATCCTCTAGATTGTTTATGGATATTGTCTATGGTTAAACCATAGACAATGAAGACGACCCGCTGGAAATAGCGTCGCCGTAAAAAGTAAAAGTTATAGTAAGTGTTTAATTAATACACAGATATAACAATTGGCGACGAGGTAGTTGATTAGCCCACGATTTTGTAAAGATTTGTGTTGTGAACGGTTTAGCCCGAAAAAATAAGGCTACGTTTTTATTTTTTTTTTTTTTTTTTTTTAATTTATTGTGGCTCGGCCAAAAGCCATCAGCCAAATAATGGTCACAAACAAAGTAATCAATAAAACAAAACATACAAACTTAAATTAGAACTAAAAATAAAACAAAAATTACAGACAATAAATGGAAACAAAAGAAGAAAAACAAACAAACAAAAACTTTTTCTAACTATAAGTACAGAACTATACAATTTTAAAACATATACTATCCTAAACAGAAAGAGAAAAGAAAACAATATTAAAACAACATATTTACACAAAAATATATAGACTACAAAACAAGTACCTACCTAAGTTACAAATTAAATTTTAACACAAGTATAACTAATGAAATTGTATATAATATGGTATAAAGAGGGATATTTTAATAACTCTTGCACTGTATCCGGAAAACTCACATTATTACCTAATATATCCTGGCACTGAGCAATAAATAGTAACCGCTGCAGTGAAAATTTTTTACAAAGAAAGAAAAGGTGATGAAGGTCGGAATAGTCAGTATAACAATATTTACAAGTAGAATTACGTACTAAATTAAGCCTAAAAAGATGTACAGGAAACTTACAATGGCCAATTCGTAATCTGCACAACGTTGTAATAAAGTTTCTACCAGGATACAATTTATATCTTTCGAACCACGCTTTGGTCGAAGGAATAGGCTGAATCTCAGCCAGCCATTTTCCTTTAACATTTCTAGTACTTTCTAAATACATATTCCACCGTTTAATCATTTTACTTTTTAGAAAAACTACTAAATCTGTACTGGGCACTTTGTAATCACAATTCAAAAGATTGTCAGTTGACTTTGCGAGGGCGTCTACAAGTTCATTTCCTAGTATACCAGAGTGACCCGGTACCCAACAAAATTCAATAACAATATTATTACAGTTAAGACGAGAGACATCATGCTTTAATTTATATATCAAATAATTCATAGAGGCACTAATAACTTTACTGCCTAAGGCTTGTAAAGCACTCATAGAGTCGGACAGAATTAATACTTTCTTATATAAGCGACCAGGATTTAATGAAATATACTCGACAGCGTATATAATAGCTAAAACTTCAGCGGAAAATATAGAAAACAAATTATTACACATGTAAACTTTACCAAGTTTTAAAAACGAATCATAAAAAGCAAAACTAGTTCGATCTTTAGTTTTGGACCCATCCGTATAAATTTTTACATACTCTCGTTTAGTATCCAGAAATTCCATAAAGTCGTATTTAGTTTCATATTTAGTTAAATTAACAGACACGTCCCTGATAGAGCTACGAAAGTCATAACTGAAACAAGGAAGTGACTGCGACCAGAAGATAACGTCCTGAAATTCAAAATTAAGATATGCTATGGATTCCGAAATAGAAGTAAATACGTTTAAAGGAGTTATATTGAAATTAGGAATATTAAAGTCTTCAAGGTATCTAGAAACAACGACATTATCACGACTAACTAATTTTATAGAATACTTATCAATTAAATATGACCTTCTAACATATAACGGGACAACTCCAGTCTCAGCTTCTAAAGAATTAATTGGTGAGGACCTCATGGCTCCGATAATGATACGTAAAGCTTTATTCTGTAAAATATCCAATTTTCTAAGCAAATTGTTAGCAGCATCGTTGTAAAACATACAACCGTAATCAAAATGACTACGGATTGTAGATATGTACAATGTTTTAAGAACTTTAGGATCCGAGCCCCAATTAAGACCCGTTAAAGATTTCATAATATTTAGACCTAATTCAGCTCTTTTACAAATAAGATCTATATGAGGTTTCCAGGACAACTCAAAATCTAAAACCATTCCAACATATTTGACAGATTGTTGAACTGGAATAATATTATTATTATATATTATCTGCGGTTGCATGAAGCCATCTTTAGAAAAAACAATAGCTGAGCTTTTAGAAGTATTTACTTCAAGTTTTAAATGAATGGTCAAAATCGAATACAGAAGCTGCAAACAGTCGTTAATAATTAATTCACCATGTTTAACAACATCACAATCTACGTATAAGACAAGATCATCAGCGAAGAACAAATATTTAACAGAATTAGGAATAAGTTTCATAAAATTAACCAAACTTAGAATGAAAATTAATGGAGATATAACAGAACCTTGAGGGGTCCCCTTAGATGTTGACTTAGGACCATACAGTTTATTTTTAATCTTCAACCAAATCTTACGGTCGTTAAGGAAATTAAATATCCAATGCAAAACAGGGCCAGGCAATCCTAAAGAAGACAAGCTTGTAACTAAATAAAAATGATCAATGTTGTCAAATGCACCTTTGATATCTAAAAAAACAGCTAACGTATATTTGTTGCATTTGAAGCTATTACGAATATCACCAATTAAACAGCTTAAGTTATCCATAGTACTTTTACCTTTACGAAATCCATATTGATTGGATGGAATAAGACCCATATTTTCAATAAAATATTCCAAACGGTTTTTTAACATACTCTCAAAGCATTTTGAGAAGCATGAAGTCAGAGAAATAGGCCTGTAACTATCTAGTGAATTAACCTCTCTATATGGTTTCAAAATAGGGACGGCATGTTGGACTTTCCAACTGGGTGGGATGCAGTTATTATTCCAGAGTTGATTATATATGTCTAATAGGATATTTTTCGCAATCGTAGGCAAATTTTTTATAACTATGTAAGGAATACAATCCGGTCCGGGAGAAGAATTCTTTCTATCTTGTAGAGAAGCCGTAAGTTCATCAAAATTAAACTCATCTCTAAGCCAATTCCCTTTCGCATTATCATTATCACTGAAAGCAAAATATTTTTGTAACTTAGCAGAGTCCCAAGTAACATTAGTTGATGAAGCAATTTTTCCCAAAAAATCATGAGCATTAACAGAATCTTCCAAAAAATGAGATTTCCTGTTAGTATTTAATTTAGACAATTTGAACCTGCGAATGTGATCCCAAATAATTTTTGAAGAGGTCATACGATTAAAAGAAGAGCAAAGATTTGTCCAGCTCATTCGTTTTTCTTCAGCTATAATTTTCTTTTTTTTAGCATCAAACTGCTTATATAATAAATAGTTTTCCATAGTAGGAAATAATTTAAAAGAACATAAAGCAAATTTCGATTGACGAACCGCTTTAGAGCAATTATCGTTCCACCAAATCGCACAATTAGGTTTTTTCTTGTGGCAACAATACCTTTTTTTCTTTGGAAATGTCAACAAAATGTCATTTATTATTTGGACAAAATCGTTGTAATTTTTGATTGGATTTTCGCACAAATTAAAAGAGGAACATTTGCTTTCACAATTTACACTAAACTCTGTCCAGTTTATTTTATTGAAATTCACCTCAGATACTGAGGGAGATGCACCAATAGGTTGATAAGAATCAAATTCAGTGTCATTATCAGAGTTATTATTGTAATATATATTTAACATTATAGGGAAGTGATTACTACTAAGAAGATCATCAAGGACCGAAAATTCACAACTCGAACTTATAGAAGACGAAGCAAATATCAAATCTAGGACGTTACCCTCCTGACCAAAAGGAGGTAAGGTTGTATTAATCTGATCATTCATACATACCATGTTTAGACTATCTGTGAAGGAGTCAATCGTTTTGCCTCTGCTGTCGCTATGTCTGCATCCCCAAGAAACGTGATGTGCATTAAAATCACCTATCAATAAAAACTTGTTAGAAGATATTTTTGAAAAGGAGTCAGATAATTGTTTAATTTTAAACTTGCCATTTGGTGGAGGTGGAATATAAATACATAAAATATCCAGCGTGAAGGAATCAATCTGTATAGAAACCAAAACATTCTGAAAGTCATAAGAAGAGACAGTGTCAATAACATTAAAATTGTACTTATTTTTGATACAAACAGCAACACCCCCGTGGGGATGATCAGAGTCCTTCCTAACAATATTGTAGCCATGTAATTTAAAAGTTTTGTTTACACTTAACCAAGTTTCATTTAAAACAATAATATCCACATGAGAAGTTAAATTTTGAATAAAATATTGAAGTTGACCTACCTTAGGTAGAATACTACGACAATTCCAATGCAAGATGTTGAATTGACCATTATAAGCTGTATTAATCATTAACAGAGAAATTTGTGATTAGTAATTCTTTAATCATTTTAGATGAAACGGGCCCAGTAGGGGGGTTTCTATGAGAGTCTTTTTTGTTTTCAAATGACATTTTTACTATATCAATTATAGTTTTAGTTATTGCGTTCAAAACAGAGTCCGAGTTAACAATATCAGCTACTAGAGCACGGCGCTGGGGCGACTTGCTGGGCTCAGTTAGTTTAGAGGCATAAGTGCCTGTAGTCGGTGTCGGTGAATACTTATATGGAGGTTTGGAAGGGCCTCCCTTAGCTGTGACTGTGGCATATGTAGTCTTACCTAAAACTTTGTTCTTTATATCAGCTAATTTAGCAGCCTTAACTGAGCACTGTGATGAGACAGCTACATGCGGGCCGGAGCAGTTGGTGCACTTCAAGTTATCCCTGTCGCTGCAATCTTTGAAGAAATGCTGGCCGGAACAAATTGAACACGTTTGTTTTCCTTTGCAGGTACGCGAGCCGTGACCAAATTTGTAGCATTTGAAGCATTGCAGTAAAGGCTTGATATACTCCTGCACATCAAACCAAATATGGTCAAAAGTGACATGGTCGGGTCTGGTGGATGACAAAAAGGTGATCAAGACCGTGGGCAGTGGAACAAATGAACCATCCGCTGACTTCTTCTGGAACCGCTTGACTCCGATGATCTCAACTGACGCCTTAAGATCTGACAGCAAGTCCTCCTCGGATATCTCTACTGGAGCTCTGATAATGCCTTGAGACTCGAGCCGGTCATACGGGATCTTAGCAGACCACTGATGCCGCTCTAATAATTGTTTGTTGAGAATAAAGCTGTTTGCATTTGTCTTGTCAATAAAGAATAACTTGATCAAAGTGGCGCCTATCTGTTTCACATACTGCACACCTTCAATGTCTTTTAGAACTTTGCTAGTTTTTAATAGATCAATTGTGGCATTGGGCACGGTAGATGACAATAGAATAGGATAATCCTTCTTGTCTTCGGTATAAATGTGATTGTAATCTTTAAATAAACCTCTTTTGGTGTTCGTAAATTTTGCCGCCATTTTTGAAGGAATCTCAAACTCTGTAACAACGTCCTCACACTTTCTTTTCAGAGAGATAGGCTCTCTGCCATCACTTGAGTCGTTCATATGAGCGCTTCACTTGTTGAGAACAGAAAAATAAAGCTTTGAAAACTGCTAAAAATAACAAAAACTAATAAAAGTTTAAATTTTCCGCCCTCACGCTTTCGCGCCCAAACTTTTTTTCTCTACGTTTTTATTGTGAAAATTATAACCTCAAATTATGGTTAGTGTGAAAACATCTACAAATATTAAATGGATAAACTGAATATTGAGAAAGAAATAGAGAAAAGGTTAGTAGAAGGAAAAACATCGTGGATACAAACATTAAAAAAACCTGAATTACTTAAAATTACGACCGACTTGTACTTACAAAGTTCGGAAACCGATACAGTCGAAGACTTGCGAAAACGATTGCGGGCGTATGTTGAGTCTCAAAAACCAAGAAAAATAATGAATTTTGCTACAAATTTGGAGAATTTTAATGGCGGTAACTGGGAAGCCTACAAACAACAGTTTGAATGTTATGTAGTACTGAATGATGTCCCGGAAGATAAGAAAGTTCCATTATTGATTACAAAATTAAATACGAACGTGTATGACGTTCTGACAACATTGTGTACACCAGTAACACCTAAAAATGAATCTTATAAAAACATTTGTGACAAACTTTACAAGCATTTTCACCCAGAAACAAACCATGCTTTACATCAAGCTGAGTTTAGGAACAGAAAACAAAAACAGAATGAAAACATTGAACAATATGTGCTTGAGTTAAAAAAGCTTTCAAAATATTGCAAATTTTCAAACTTAGATGAAGAAATAAAAGAGCGCTTGTTGAATGGAACACACTGTGATATGGTAAGATTTGAACTTCTTAAACAGGCAAACGAAACATTAACTACATTATTAAACACTGGTAAAACTGTGGAGACTGCATATAATATGGCATTTAATTCGGAGAAGAAAACTGAAGAATCTCAGATGTTTAAAGTACAACATAGTAGATTTAGAGGAAACACTAGCAAGCCAGATTGCCCGGAGTCACAGCAACATCATGGTGACAATTTTACTTCTGCATCCTGTTTTTGCTGTGGGAAAGTTGGTCACGTGAAATCTCAGTGTACACTACGGCAAAAGTTTTGCAGCGAATGTGGTGTACAAGGCCATGTATTTCGAGTGTGTAATAACAAATTAAAGCAAGTAGCAATGAGAACCATGAAAATAGATGACAATATTGAAGAAAAACCTCAGTGTATTAAAATGAAAGACAATAGTTATTTAGAGACTTATGATATGTTTTACATTAAAGATCAAAACAATATACCCTCACCTAAAATACAAATAATGGTTAACGAGAAGTGTTTGGAATTTGAGGTAGACACGGGAGCTGATGTGAGTACAATTAACTTATCTGATAAAAATAAATACTTTCCAGATATACCATTATCTAAAGTAAATGTTTTATTCAAAAATTTTGATCAAACAACATCAACACCATTGGGTGTAATTGATGGATTATGCCTTAAATATGGATCAGTTATTGTACAAAATCAACGCCTGTATGTAGTGAAAGATGGTTTACCTAAAGTTATGGGAAAATACTGGATGTCCTTTTTGAAACTGTGGCCACCCAAATTTATGCAAAGTATTTGTGAAAATAGTAAAATTAGTCAAGTAGTAAAATCAAATAATGAAAATTTAGATGTTTCAGGAGAAATTGAATGTAATTCAGTAAAATCTAAAATATCAAATTGTAAAATAAATTCAGCTAAGTCAAGTCAAATTACAAAATTAGTAAAATATAATAAAATAGTTTTGAAAGAGGGAAAGATAGAAAAAGGTTACAAATTGCAAGAAAATAAAATAAGAAATATAGATAAGAATGTTCAACGGGGTGACGATGTGTCTATTACAAAACTAGATGGATCAGTCTGTTTAAGTGGTAATGAGGAAAAGATTGATTTACAAAAACATACTAAAAACAAATTAAAACAAAATAAACTAAAATCAAACCGCAGAAAAAATGTAACTATTAAAATTAGTAGTAATAAAATGAAAGTTTGTGTTTATGGAATGAATAAATTAGCTAAGATTGTGTCTTACTGTACAAGAATATCTGAGTTATTTAATGAGAGAGATTATCGTATAATACTTGATCAGAATTGTTTAAAATTAAAAAAATTGAGAAACTGTAAAAAAAAAAAAGTGTATGTATAATTACTTAATTATGTTTGTGTGATATTTTATCACATTTTCATAAATGTAAAAGTAAAACTTGTGTTATGTGTAATTTCTGATAGGTATGTATTTGGCAAATGATATTAGGAAATATAAAGTCTTAAATGTTAAATTAAAATTTTATGATGTTTGGTATTGCTAAATAAAATACATAAGTGCTAAAATGAAAAGGGAAAGACTTACAGCATAAATAATGTGGTTAGTTAGTTGAAACTAAAAGCTGGTAAAATTCATTAATCAGTTATGTGTTGTAAAATTAAAGGGATTTGCAATGTAAATAACACTAGTAAATAAGCTAGGGCTAGATAAAATTAATACAAAAATATATAATATATATATATTTTTTTTTAAAGCGGCGAAGAGTGTAGTAACTATGTAATAGGTATAATTTATAAATATATTATTGGCAACACTTGGGATTGCGATGTGTCATTATATGGGTGTCGGGTTTTTATGGAAACAATAAAAAGTAAAAGTTATAGTAAGTGTTTAATTAATACACAGATATAACAGAAACGGTGTGAATTTTATGACAGTCACGCAAAAACCAACCTCAATTTACAAAAAAAAATCTTGGGAATACATTTCACAGGTTAGTACCTATTTAAATGACAATATTTAGTTTATATCCTTTTAAAATCTCATCTAAGTATCTAAAATGTACTTATTTACTTTTAATAATTGAATCCTAGAAATTTAACGTACATAATTTTAATTTTTAGGTTATACAACAAATAAAGGAAAGTAGGGTGACCAGGCAACGAAAGTCGACGGATAATTTACTGGATTACAAAATATTACATCATGGAAAAACTGGAATTACAAGTTTTTAATATACAAGAAGAAATGCATTGATGATCCTACTATTCGTATAATTACGATGGAGAAATATTTTGAAATACTAACGGAATTTCATAAAGGTATACCGTATGTGAATCGAAACGTTTTAACGTTCTATAATATTATAATACAATTTTGTACTTATTTTATTAGGTAATAAATATAATAATAATAAAAACATTTAATAAAAACATATTTATTGTCCTTTTAATGTGTTCAATATGAATATTTCGTATATTTAATTCCAGTGGACAATTGGTTTGAAATGCTTGTAAGAATTTTGTAACATATATATTTTTTAAATTTGGTACTGACTAGAACAATAAATAAGTTCGTAATAAGTATATTTTGAATTATTATTACTTACATCCTTAATGGGCACCCTACATTAATGATCTGACCAAACGTCGTTGGACAAATCGACGAACGTTGACGTTTAAACGATATGCCCAGCGCAACATGACGATTTCATGAAATGACTGACGATTTCATGAAATGCTCAATTTAACGATCTGACCACGACATATACATAATGTAATAATTTGCAATAATATAAGGTACAGACAAGGGCGTCGCCAGCTTATGACTAAGGGGGGGGGGGGGGGGGGGGGGGGGGCAATGGGGCAATATTGTGGAGGATAAAAAAATATGAACGCCTGGTACAGTCGAGAGCATGCAATACTTTCCACAATATACATTAAACCTTTGTGAATTTATTTACGTTTTGTGTTTTGTCATGCGATGCGGAATTTTGCTCGCACGGCCTTAGGACTTTGGTCGATTTGCGGCTAGCTACATTTGATCTCTAGGGGGGGGGGGGGGGGGGGGCAGGGGGGCAACTGCCCCCCCTTGGCGACGCCCTTGGGTACAGAATACAAACTAGGTTACGGCTGGATGTACGAACAGAGAAACATGACACTGAACCTTTCCACAGAGCATGGCGCTACTAAAAGACCACATGTGGGTCCACACTGGCGAGAAGCGGTTCAAATGCGACCGCTGCGAGAAGTCCTTCACACAGAAGACCAACCTCGTGTTCCACATGCGCGTGCACAGCGCGACGCGGCCGACCTACGAGTGCCCGCTCTGCGGCAAACACTTCGCCTTCTTCAACAACAGGCGGAGGCATATGTTTGTGAGTATTTAGTTTAGTTTGGGCATTTTTTTTTCTTCTTATGTAGGCATATCGCAAATGACAATGCCAGATTCTGCCCCACCATCAATCGCAAGTTGTACAAGATAAATATAAAATAAATATAGAATAAATGTAAAAATATCTTCGATTTTTATTAAAATTATTGGTTTAAAATAAAGTTTAAGTTGCGAGTCGAAAAAAACAGCTTAATTAAGAATTCAGAAAATAGTAGGAAATCGAAGCGATTTATTCATTGTTTTTGTTATTCTTCTATAGGAGTTGCGAGAGTAGTAGAAAATGATACTGATTATGATTAATGATTATGCAATATAAAGCCTGTAACCCAACAAAATGATAGGTACAGCTTAAATGGTCACGTAGTTTTGTAGGTGGGAGCAAAGCTCCATTGAAAAACTGGCAATGTCTTTTCAATCCCGAACTTGCCTATCTCTAATTTAGCCTAATCGAAAAACATCCAAAATTTACAAACCCTATGGATATACAACTAAACAGTTAGTGAGATAAATACCTCCTCCTCCCTAATCGTTGTCTCAGTGTTGAGGATCGTGACCCTCAACAGCAGGTGTCTAGGCATGTATGAACTGACGCCAGGAGACACGGTCTTACGAGGTGCCGCCGCCTAAGTAAGGGCCCGGGCCCACGGACGCAGTGCGCGCACCGCACGGCCCCCGAGCGGCTCGAGGCTCAGACGGGGAGGAGGAAGGTGAGGGATGAATGGATTATACATTGTGGGCTAGTACAGCTCACAATGGGGAGTGCTCGGGCGCCAGTCGGGGCGCGGTTGTATCGCAGTTCCCGTGGCTCGGCAAGAATGGCACGAGGTGGAACACCCCAGGACGTTTAGTCGGTGTGCTGCCCCTTCAGGGCGGTGAGCCCGACATAACCAACACGAAGCGTGTGGGTTATGTCGGGCGTGGTGGCACATGATCTTGCATGATTTACCTGGGTAAAAAAAGGGACACGGTCTTGTGTTCTTCTCATAGCCTCTTCGGGCACGCCGAGGATTCTGCCAACCACATCAGTCCAGCTAGTGTAGGTAACTTAATAGGTGTTAACTTAAACACCTATTTAAAAAAAAACTGTTTCCAAAGTTTATATAGGCTAAAGCCAAGGATACATTAGGGGACAAATGTCCTGCGACACGTGTCGCCAGGGACGTCGGGTGAAGTAGCGCGACGTTGCCGGACTTCGCGCGACATGTCTGGCAACCTGACGTCGCTACGGACATAAGTCGCGCGATGTCGCCAGATATGTCAGGCGAAATCGGCCGGCTTCGCTTGACATGTCGCCGATACATGTCGTAGGATATTTGTCCCCTAGTGTATCATTGGCTTAATAGCGATTTTTCGAATCGCAACTTGTACAAGACTTTATTTTAAACCAATAATTTTTATAAAAGCGGAGATATTTTTACATTTATTCGTTATCTTGTACATCTTGTGGTTGATGGTGGGGCAGAATGTGGCATTGTCATTTGGAGAAACATCGTGGTTGGGTGTTCGTTCACCAACAAGACTATGGATGCATGAATCCGGTCCGTATTCGTAAGTAACATAATGTTTATTTCCAGATCCACACCGGCCTGAAACCGTATAAATGCGACACGTGCGGCAAGTCGTTCACTACCTGCGGCGAGCAGCGCGCGCACGTTGAACACGTGCACCTCAAGAAGCCGTGGCCCAAGCGCGTGCGCGCGCAGCGGAACGCGCACGGACAGCTGGACGGGTGGACGCAGAAGTGTATGGGGCAGATGGAGGACTGATTTGCCTCAAGTGTCTCGCTTAGGGTGTCGTTTGCCTCAAGAGTGTCGCTCAGGGTGTTGTTTGCCCGATGTGTATTTCGCTCAGAGCGTAGTTTGCCCCAAGTATCTTTTTGTGGATGCACGCAAAGTGTATGAGGCAGATGGAGGATTGATAGGCCTCAAGAGTTAAGCTCAGGGTGTCGTTTGCCTCAATTGGGTCGCTTAGGGACTTGTTTGCCTCAAGCATGTCGCTTAGGGAGTTGTTTGCCCAAAGTGTGTCGCTCAGGGCGTCGTTTGCCCCAGTGATATCCGTTTATACAGGATGTAACGTAAAGGGTATATGAAGCCGAAGGGAGGGTGTTCAGTATCGGTAACTGAACAACTTTTGTTCTACGACTTTTCCGATTTTCGCGAATTTATTTTTTGACTTTTCATACATTTCGTACCGGTCAGCTGATCGATTTGTTTCGAAAAGTCGTAGAACTAAAGCTGTTCAGTTACCGTTACTGAACACCCTCCCTTCGGCTTCATATACCCTTTACGTTACACCTGTATAATTGGTAGTAATGGCTCACAATAGTTTTAATTCTAAAAATTATTGTCTATCCCTATGTAATTTCGAAATTTATTCGATTGTTTTCGGGGCAGCTAACAATATTGTAAAGTAATCATGTAAATAAGTAATCTATATGTATGTAGAAAGTAGATCATGTATTCAATCATGTAACCAGCGCTGACGCACTCTGTGTCAGCATCAGCTGAAGCCTAAACCCTTTGCCTAAGTTATATGTTTGTTAATTGTCATTGTAATTTATTAAGACTGTTTTTATTTCTTATATGTATATACTTAATAGGCCATAAATGTTATTCTATTCTATTTCTATTATATTATATTCAATGAAATCTCAATGTATAGTCATATCATATGCAATAGTAATATCAGAGACTTGTTAAATTATACACACGGAGGGCTACTTTAAGTATTGTAGACAGACAATTTTACTGAAATAAGGTTTATTTTATATCGATATCATACCTATTAATCACTTATTTGGTCACAACACTATGGAAAGTGGCCGTCAACGTGGGGAAGACGGCCGCACTGCTTACCGGACGCCAGCGCAAACTCCCTCCCCAACTCAAACTGCGAGGGCAGGATATACATTGGGAATCGTCGGTGAAGTACCTGGGATGTCACATAGACCGGTCGCTTAGCATGGTACCGATGGTCGAAGGCCTGGTAAAACAGGCCAAGACCGCCCGTGCCATGTTGCGACCGGTGCTATGCTCACGGCTACCATTACGTGCTAAACTGAGGATTTATAAGATGTATATCCGCTCTCGCCTTACTTATGCTGCACCAGCTTGGTACTCGCTTTGCTCCACGAGGCAGAGGGCCAAGCTGCAGGCGCAGCAAAATATTGCCCTTCGTATCTGTACCGGAGCGGGACGGTACGTTCGTAACGACGTCATTGCTCGCGACGTGCGGGTTGAGTCGATCGAAGCGTTCGTGCTGAGGTTGACGCGATCACTATTCGACCGCGCCGACAACAGCAGGCACGCTCATCTCCGCAACCTCGCACCCCTGCACGCGCGCCCTCCGGAAGGCCACCGCCTCCAGAGGGAGTTGCTGCGCTCCCCGTCGCCTTAAGCGGTGGGTTTGAGCTGTGCACCAAACGGACGTACCGACCCGCCCAACTCCCATATCCTGCATACCAAGCGGGACCAATATCACCGTCGGATCATTATCCGGCGAGCTCATGCCCGGGTAGAGAGGGTATACCTCAAGGCCCGCACTTCTCCCCCGAAGTTAGGGGTGAAAAGACCCGGTCGTCGTCGGTCACAACACTATAACTTTCAAACTAGATCTGTCATCGAGAAAGTTGCGAAATTATTTGATACTTTTCCTTTTAATGTCTACAGGGACTATTTTGTGTTTAATATAGTACGGTGAAGTTATTGAATTATTTATGCAAGATCTGAAGTTTCAAGCTTTTATCAGGAGTCCCGCTACAAGCTCGGGAGTGAACGTGACTGTCGAGCTGCTTCGTCCAGAGTGACGACGCTACGGCGACTCCTCTGGATGAAGACTATTATATATTGAATTTTCTGTAACATGACATTGGCAAATGACGAACTGTCGAGACCATTAATAAAATAAATAAATAATAAGAGTATGATAAGAAATCCACCAATTTGGCCAAAAAACCGTGGTATATAATTCAAGCCACGTTTATTGATAACAGCGTTGTAAATGATTATAGTTTGTAAGTATATTTTAAATGAAATTGTTTTATTCTAATAATGGATCTCATGTTTTTTTCAATGATTTTTATAGTAGTTTTAAGTGTGATATACATTTGTATATCCTACACTTCTACAATCCCGCCGAATCTACCGACACCTCATATGTTACAATCCATCAAGCCGTTTAGGCTGCGGGGCGGGACTAAGAATTAGACATATACTCGAAAAACAACCCTCCTTCTTGCACAGTCGGGTAAAATTCGTGTCATTTTGTCCGATGACGTCATAGTCAAATTTCTTTATTGCAAGTAAGCACGTTGAGTACATTTTTGCACGTCAATATATTTTTTTAATTCACATTTACACCACTTTGCAAGGAAAAGGTGCCAACGCTGAGGAGAAAAAGTGGCAAAAAACTCTGGCTAGTTCCGAACGAATGGGATAATTATGAATAAGAACACTAGTACTAATTGTGTTCTTCTGTTCTCGTGTGGTTTAGTGACCAATCCTATTTGTCAAAGTTATTCAGGCCGCCCGTAGGCCTTTGACGTGGCCTAACGACTGCTGTCAAGCGACAGCAACCGGGGCCGACTGCTTAAGAGCCTTCATAGAGCCAACTAGCGCCGCCAATCTTAAAAAAATAATATCTTCCAATATAATCAATTTTATTAAAAAAAAAAGCTATTTACAAAATGTTTATTACGATAAATACTATTTTTCAATATACAATACATGGCATAATTGCGACAAGCTAAGTTGTAGTTCACAAATGTGCCAAAACGGCCGTTTTTCGCAATTATGCGAACTACAACTTACCGACATTGAATCACGTTATAAATAAGCATTTAAAAAATAGTATTTATCGTAATAAACATTTCGTAAATAGATTATATTGGAAGATATTATTTTTTTAAGATTGGCGGCGCTAGTTGGTACTATGAAGGCCCTACACGTGCGCTCCGAGGCACGGAGGGGCTGAGATGAAAGTGTCACTAGCGGTCACCCAGGTCCTGATCTCGTCCAACGCTGCTTAACTTGTACGATCGTTTTCAACGTGTACTCACAACTGCACTACGAGCCCCTTACTAAGTTAAAGCTATAATAAATTAGTCGGCAGAGGTAGACCGAGGAGAACGTACGGCGACCAAATTGACGAGGTCTTGAAAAAGGGCCAAGTACGGTCTACTACAAACCGACGAGCATGCATGAGGAGATTGATGAATGTGGAGGCAAGGGTGGTGTGCCAGGATCGCAGCAGATGGAAGTCCATCGTCTCTGCCTACCCCTACGGGAATCAGGCGTGAGTTTATAAAGAAATATAATAAATTAGTATGAAAAATGATAGATTTGATAGTGTAGTTTTAGATATTTATTATAGGTATTTAATATTATACATTGTAGTCTGGTATTGTACAATAAATAATTTATTGCGATGGAGATTTTGAAAGATCTGTCGGCGCGGCTCGTGGAGTCCACACGTGACCAATGCTGGCCTGTATTTCGCCCAAAGGCTCAGCCTAGCGATCCAGACGGGAAATGCCGCCAGCATTTTGGGCACGTTGCCGGACAACGGGGATCGGTTGAACTATCTGTAATGCTAAGCCATTCAGATAGTTCAACCGACCTATTGTACATATAGTTTAGTTTATATTTATTGCAATATAAAACTTACAATTAAATGAGATTTAAGTATCAGTAAATTGTATTTTTATTTCAATTACAAAATTATCAGGTGTCCTCTAATTACAAGACAAATTGAAACTGGGGGTCCCAATAGATGGATCGTCTATGGGTGTCAATGTACTCATGATAAATATTGAATTGGTAAGGTTTTTTAGTGTTTGATTGATTATTTCGCAGTGGTTGATGAGAGCTCGGTGGCGCAGTGGTTGAGTCAATAGACTTGCAATATGGAGGTCCCAGGTTCGATTCCCACCCAGGGCAGCCATGTACCAATGAGTTATCCTCGGTTTTTTTAATGGAAAACTTACGTACATTTACCGAGTGCTCTCAAAACGGTGAAGGAAAACATCGTGATGAAACCTGCATGTCGTAGAAGAAGAAAAAATCTAAGGCATGTGAAATCCGCCAACCCGCACTGGGCCCGCGTGGTGGATCATGGCCCGAGCTCCCTCGATGTAAGGGAAGGTCTGTGCCGGAGCAGTGGGGACATATAAATAGACTGATAAAGGTTTTTTAGTAAATCAGAACGGCAAAAAAAAATTAACTAAGTACGTCACACAATGACCTTAGAAATGACCAATCGGTCAAATTCCAGTGAAAGAAATCGTTAGATAAAATTAAAAATACCTTAAAATGTAAAAACTCAGCTCAGTAACGATGCACATAAAATAAAATAAAAATTGATATTTGAATTTATTGTAATATCCAACATATGCACTTACCCAATAGACATGAAATCGGTACAAAAGACAATGCCAGATTCTGCCCCACCATCAACCGCAAGTTGTACAAGATAACGAATAAATGTAAAAATATCTCCGTTTTTTATTAAAATTATTGGTTTAAAATAAAGTTTTGTACAAGTTGCGATTCGAAAAAAACAGCTTAATTAAGAATTCAGAAAATAGTAAGAAATCCAAGCGAATTATTCATTGTTTTTGTTATTCTTCTATAGGAGTTGCGAGAGTAGTAGAAAATGATACTGATTATGGTTATGCAATATGAAACCTGTAATAAGTCCCCAACAAAATGATAGGTACAGCTTAAATGGTCACGTAGTTTTGTAGGTGGGGCAAAGCTCCATTGAAATGTGGCAATGTCTTTTGCAAGCGAAACATTCTGTCAACGATGAGTACATGAGACGAAGCGGGGGGCAGGGGTGCCGTATTAAGAGCCTTCATAGAGCCAACTAGTTATACTTATGCCATGTATTGTATATTGAAAAATAGTATTTATCGTAATAAACATTTTGTAAATAGCTTTTGTAATAAAATTAATTATATTGGAAGATATTATTTTTTCACGATTGGCGGCGCTAGTTGGCTCATGGAAGGCTCTTATTTGCATAATCAAAAAACGAATTTAATAATTATCACGTTGTGATCATTCCTAAATAACAAAAACTACGTTAGCTAAATCTTAAGGTTGTACTTATAGTAAGTACTAGTCTTGGGGTAGTCGTTTGTCTGTCACGAGTGCTCTAATATATCTGGTTCTGTGGCAGATACTACCTGAAAACAATATAAAATTCATCATCAGTCTATTTACATTGCCCCACTGCTCGGGCACAGACCTTCCCTTACATCGAGGGAGCTGGGGCCATGATCCACAACGCGGGCCCAGTGCGGGTTGACGGATTTCACATGCCTTGGGCAGTGCGCAGACCAGAGTCACGACTGTGTTAAGACAGACTTGTCGCTGAGCAGTTCTCGTAGGTATTAGACAGCTTTGTCTATGAGACGTCTCGGTTGAAGTGTGCGCGCTTCATAAGTCTTAAAACAAATTATTATATATAAACGGATATCACTCACTTATATTGTTAAAGTCGGCAATTAGACCGACAGTTTCGACCGATTTTGACGGTCTTTTTCAAGGTGAGCGCGCCACGCCCTTGCCACCTTGAAAAAGGCCGTCGAAATCGGTCGAAACTGTCGGTCTAATTGCCGACTTTAACAATATAAGTGAGTGATATCCGTTTATATATAATAATTTGTACTATAGTTTTAATTCTAAAGTCTTAAAACAGTCGTGACCCTGGTCTGCGCACTGCCTTAGATTTTTTTTCTTCTTCTACGACATGCAGGTTTCATCACGATGTTTTCCTTCACCGTTTTGAGAGCACTCGGTAAATGTACGTAAGTTTTTCCATCGAAATAAACCAGGATAACTCATTGGCGCAGTGGAACACAGAGAAAGGTGTACAGGAGAGTTTTTAAGGTTGGGATTATCTCAAAAACTACTTGACCTATTGCAAAATTCTTTCACTGTTAGATAAAAGTTAAAACTATGTAACTGTAAAATAATTATTAAATTCGGTCCAGTAGTTTTTGAGAAAATCTCAACCTTGTTGAGGCCCCCTGTATACTTATCTCTGTCTTCGACTGTACGGTGGAACACAGAGAAAGGTGTACAGGAGAGTTTTTAAGGTTGGAATTATCTCAAAAACTACTTGACCTATTGCAAAAATTATTTCACTGTTAGATAGATAAAAGTATGTAACTGTAAAAGAATGATTAAATTCAGTCCAGTAGTTTTTGAGAAAATCTCAACCTTATTGAGGCCCCCTGTATACTTATCTCTGTCTTCGACTGGTTGGTCCCACCCTATCGGCAAACACTATCCTCCTAATTAAAGTAGTCAGATATATCTCACCTGTCGTCCGTCGGACCGCCTCTTCCCTCTACTCCGTTTGGGCCAGGGTTTCTTCAGATGCACGTACGTTACATGAACTTTCTTCTCGGCCGCGTGTTTGAAGCATTTGCCACACATCTCGCATTTGAACGGCTTTAAGCCTGTGTGACTCTGAAAAAGAACGGAATGTATTGAGTATGTAAAGTAATGTAAATAGCCAAGCACGAATAGTATACGCGTATTGACGTCATTATGTTGTTATTTAGAGTGTATGTATGTATATATGTATGTGTGTATGTATATATGGGCTAGTCTCAGAAGTCCGATGATTTAGTCCGAGAATCGGACTGATGAGACTTTTCAGTCTCAGTAGTCCGATGATGCGGATCAATACAAATCATCGGACTACTGAGCCTTTTTGTCCGATATTTACACAATTCAACAGAGCCTTCCTAAAAAAAGGAAATGCTTTACTTTTTCCGACATATTTATTTTTTACTAGATGCTAAATACAAAGCAATTTTATACAGAAAAATAGGTACTCCTATTTTCCCACCGATCAACTGCATCCGAGTTGCATTAATAAAATCGTCTTTGTCTATATTTTCTTTGCTTCTTCCGGAAATTGATCTCCCGAAACTTTTCATTTGATCGGCTTTGAAAATCGCTAGGGTGTCGTCATCTTTCAAAACGTTTAAAATTTGCAACATACTAGGATTTTTCTTAATAAGACCATTGATTGTAAAATTCCACGATTCGACCACATTGTTTGTACGGTGACGTTCTGAAAAGACGCACCACATGTCGATAAAATTAGCCTTCATATCATAATTCATTTATTCCTTGCTTTATGTGGTAACATGGTTGTTAGATAGTACAGGAAGTGCTCACATTAACCCTGTAAGGGCACCGCGACATTAGACACTTAAACATTAAAAATTCAATTTTGTCACTCAGCCAGTCTATAATACAAATAAATAAAAAATATCTATGTATTGTTGTGTTTTATATATCGTAATATATTTTTGACAAATTGTTTATTTATATTTACATACATGTTTATCCAAATTAGTACACTATTGTAAAGGAAAATACCTATACATCGCACTCGGACGTCATCTATGACTGCCGGACTATTAAATAAGTTCGCTACAACAAATTAGTCGGCCCGAGAACAGGCGACGGTCTATTTGGGCCGCTATACTTTCCACGCCAACGCATACTTAGTCGTGTATTCGAGTCTATATAAATGGGGTGTAACATACATATATTGCTTACTTAATAAATAAATAAAATAAATAAATGTCTATATTCCCCACGATTACCTCCTGATACCGCTCATCTTCAAAGCGGTATAAAGGAGAGTTGTTTTGAGAAGAGTTTCGTCATAAACTAGGCAACTGTTGTGTTTTTAACGCAAGCAACACTCAAAATGGCCGAAGGTCGAGCTCCGCGTAGGGCGAAGCGTCCCCTTAACGAATAGAAATTACTATCTTCTTTCCAAGTATTTTTTGAGAGACCATAGGCCGAGCTCCGCGTAGAGCAAAGCCCGAAGCGTCCCCATACCGCGCAGAAACCACTCTCTTCTTTCCAAGCAACTTTTGCGAGGCCGAAGGCCGAGTCGGACCGCAAAACCATAGGCCGAGCTCTGCGTAGGCCGAAGCCCGAAGCGTGTCCACTCTAGCAAATGAGCAAGATGCTAATACGTTACAAATTTCTTTCTTTTTTTGGATAAATAACCCCGCTAAAAAATACGGGCGATACTAAAAATAATACTTAAATACTACAATATAATGTAAAGAATGTTATTAATAATATAAAATAAATATGGTAAGTACTTATTATAAGATATTAAACGATTATGTATATAAATAGAGTAAATATATGATTAAATACCATTGTACATAAATATAATATAAATAAATATATAAACAAATAAATTATTTACGAAATGTTTATTACGATAAATACTTACTATTTTTAAAATGCTTATTTATAACGTGATTCAATGTCGGTAAGTTGTAGTTCGCATAATTGCGAAAAACGGCCGTTTTTGGCACATTTGTGAACTACAACTTAGCTTGTCGCAATTATGCCATGTATTGTATATTGAAAACTAATATTCATCCTAATAAACGCTTTTTTAATAAAACAAATAAATAAATAAAAGGCTTCTTTGATTTTGTAGACAATTTATAGTAAACTCACCACCGCGTGCCTTTGCAGGTTTCCAGTGCTGGAGAATCTCTTGCTGCACAGCGCGCACGCGTGCGTCTGCCGCGGGCCGCCGTGCAAGCGCTGGTGCAACACGAGCCCGTACTGGCGCTGGAAGGTCTTCGGGCATTGATCACATTGGAACTGCTTCACGTCTGAGTGCGTGTAATTATGATCTTGGAGGATGGCGATGCTCTGTAAAAGTACGGACAGAAACCTACAGAAACCCAAGTTTTTTGTTTGTTTGTTTGTATTCTTTATTGTACATAAAACCTTAAAAATTAACACATAGTTTTGGAGACAATATTTACAACGGCGAGCTTAACCCTATAGAGTTCTCTTACAGCTAACCTTAAACTATTTAAATGGAGATCGTATTCTGAGCAGGCACACTGACGTACAATAAATTCTTAATACTATCTATATTACACAATATATTATACTAAAATAATTACATAAATGACTATACCTATCTACATATTATACTAAGTCTACATATTATACTAAGTATACATACATATCATAACTTATTTACCATAACATTAGGACAAGTAATGCTCCTTTACTCTTCCCCTGAATAACTCCAAATTGGGACTCGCGCGTACCGTGTGTGGCAGTTCATTCCACCGCCTTCATTGAGAAGGATCCACCGTAGCGACGGGCGTTGTGAGCTGGTATATCTAGTAATAGCGAGGTGATAGACCGACAGGGTTTACCTCGGGGAAACATATACTTAAAAATTTGTTTGTTTTTTGTTTTAATTTATTTGTTAATTTTTAACAAAATTGCAATGTTACATCTGTCGCCGCACTGCAATGCAGTTTGTTGGCGTAGCTCTCTTACTTCTACACTGGTAGCACACTCGACAGCACATCAATGGCAACACTCGCAGTACGATTTATATCTAATGGGACAGATAATAAGGACGGTCCAAAGTACAGTCGAAGACAGAGATAAGTATACTGGGGGCCTCAATAAGGTTTAGATTTTCTCAAAAACTACTAGACCGAATTTAATCATTCTTTTACAGTACATAGTTTGAACTTTTATCTAACAAAAGTGAAAGAATTTTTGCAATAGGTCAAGTAGTTTTTGAGAAAATCTCAACCTTAAAAACTCTCCTGTACACCTTTCTCTGTGTTCCACCGTTCAAAGTGTTACACTTGATTTGCTTTCGTTTGTGCAAATACAATCTTGTACCTACTTGATTAAAATTTTACTTAATTTAAGAATATATTATTTAAGGATTTAATTTTAAGTGAGAGTCGGACTTGCGCACCGAGGCCTCCGTGCAACGCACTGACCTATGCCTTTTTTTTAACCTAGGTAAAACATGCAAGATCATGTGCACTTCGTGTTGGTTATGTCGGGCTCGCCGCCCTGAAGGGGCAGCATACCGACTAAACGTCCTGGGGTGTTCCACCTCGTGCCATTCTTGCCGAGCCACGGGAACTGCGACACATCCGCGCTCCGACTGGCGCCCCGAGCACTCACCTCATAGCATTAGCATAAATGTATGGACATCACCATACAAAGTTTTTTTTATGTAAATAAATACCTGGAACATCTTCCCGCATCGCTCGCACATATATTTTTTTTTCTTGGACGGGTATTTGGTTCTGTTCTTGTCGGAGTGACAGCGACGGAAGTGACGGTAGTAGGTCAGCGAGTTCGGTAGCTCAGCGTCACACTGGAATATAAATTAATTATGACAACTATTACAATAAATTAAAATTGGTGCTTTTATTGGGCACGTGTATAGATATTTAACACATTCATGGACAGTAGAAATTACGAAATGACAGTGAAAATTCTCAACTACTGTCATAACCGTGGGGGATTCTAAGTATGTGCGTGTCAAGACCGACAAAAATGTACCTACAACCTTTATTTTGACAGTACACATACCTATTTTCTACACAGAATGACAGTGGGACCGCTCCACAAAGAAAACCGCCTACGAACGCCGCGGGAGATGCCGTTGTGTCTTTTTAAATGCATCAAAATACTACGTCATACGCCGTACTGTCATTTTCCGAATACTCAAAGTACGGCATATGCCGCCACTGTCCATGAACGTGGTGGAATTTTGTAATGTTATTTTATGTTTGTATATACGTTTATATACAGGGTGTAACGTAAAGGGTATATGAAGCCGAAGTGAAGGTGTTCAGTATCGGTAACTGAACAACTTTTGTTCTACGACTTTTCGAATAAAAAATAAAAATATATTAATGTCTCATACAAATCGATCAGCTGACCGGTACGAAATGTATGTAAAGTCAAAAAATTAATTCGCGAAAATCGAAAAGTCGTAGAACAAAAGTTGTTCAGTTACCGATACTGAACACCCTCCCTTCGGCTTCATATACCCTTTACGTTCCACCCTGTATAATAAATTAAAAGATTATTTATTTGCCACATAATCCAGATATAAATGACGTTAAAATAAAGTTTAGTACGGTGGAACACAGAGAAAGGTGTACAGGAGAGTTTTCAAGGTTGACATTTTCTCCAAAACTACTTGACCTATTGCATAAATTATTTCACTGTTTGATAGATAAAAGTTAAAACTGTGTAAAAAAATAATTAAATTCGGTCCAGTAGTTTTTGAGAAAATCTCAACCTTATTACCCGGTGCCCAGGGCGTACCCAGGTGCCCCCCCCCCCCCCCCTGGATAATGTTGACGTCCCTACTAAGTATCTTATCCAGTACTTTTATCGATCAAAATTAAGAAAACGAATTTTTTGCCAATTGCTTGCAATACAATATTTGTACAACTAAAAATTACGCGGCGCGTCCGTTCTTTCTTTAAGCAACTGGCTTATAAAAAATCTGATTTGCCCCCCCCCCCCCCCCCCCCTCCCGGCCCCCAGAACCTGGGTACGCCCATGTATGTATACTTATCTCTGTCTTCGACTGAAAAAGTTGCGAGAAAAATCAATTTTAATAGTTTTTGTAGGATTTTCCCTTAGTTTTTCTTAATATATTCTTACTTGTTCACACGGTATAGGTCCATCTGCCTTGTATTTATGGTAATTTCTCTTAGAGTAGTCTCTCTTCTGCATCTTGCTAATATCTTCTTTGTCGTTCTTTTGTCTTCTGCGAGAAAGTTATTCAAATCAAATCAATTTATTACTTCATGTGGTTACATGGTGTTACATGTTAATGACTCTTACGAACCCTGCCAGCCCCCTTACCATGATCTCTTATAGCAGGATTACTTCAATATTACTTTGTTACTTCGTACAGTCGAAGACAGAGATAAGTATACAGGGGGCCTCAATAAGGTTGAGATTTTCTCAAAAACTACTGGACCGATTTAAATAATTATTTTACAGTTACATAGTTTTAACTTTTATCTATTATACAGTAAAATAATTTTTGCATTAGGTCAAGTAGTTTTTGAGAAATACTCAACCTTAAAAACTCTCCTGTACACCTTTCTCTGTGTTCCACCGTACAATGACGACCTTAATAAGCTTACTTTAAGGTCGTCATTGTACGAAGTAACAAAGTAATATTGAAGTAATCCTGCTAAGAGTTCATGGTAAGGGGGCAGGGCACTAGAACTAAATATACCTACTTAATAGTTTCTTAATATTACTAATTATTTTTATATACGTATTTATTTATAACGTTAAAGTTTATTTCAAAAAGGTACAATATAAAATAAATAAGAACCATTCAATATTTAGAAAAACCTAATCTAAACTATTTAAAAAAAAATTAGTAGCAGTATTTTTTTATTTATAACGTTTATAAGTAAAAAAAGGGTTAATCACTTATTAAGAGTTTAAATAATGATTAGTTAATAAATGTTGCTCAGTGCTTGATTAGTGGTTTTTTTTATAAGTAAGAGGTACTAATGTACAGACTCAACTTTTTACCCGACTGCCTCAAAAGGAGGGTATTGTTTTTCGGGTGTATGTATGTTCATTCCTTCCTGTAGACTAAACAGCTTGATGGCTGTTGGTGTATGAGGTATCGTTAGATTCGTCGTGATTACGGGAGTGTCATAGGGTATAAAAAAATAATAAAAAGGGGATAGTTTTTTTGCAATCGTTTTTTTTTTTGGTTTTTTAAATAATTTATTAGCTGTTTAATCTGACAGCACCCGCGGATCACGATCTAGATCACGATATTTGATGTGTGGTACTCACACGTCATGACTGTGTTTCGCAGACAACTTCAGGTGTATGTCTAGAGCCTCTTCTGATGCGAAGCGCACTTCACACCGCTCACAGTAGGGGCCGTCTGAAGGGACCTGAAATAATATACACCGAATAATATACAGGGTGTAACGTAAAGGGTATATGAAGCCGAAGGGAGGGTGTTCAGTATCGGTTTTGCACAACTTTTGTTCTACGACTTTTCGATTTTCGCGAATTTATTTTTTGACTTTTCATACATTTCGTACCGGTCAGCTGATCGATTTGTCATCATCATCAGCCCGTATCAGTCCACTGCTGGACGTAGGCCTCTCCCAAAGCGCGCCAATCAACCCTACTCTCGGCCCTCTGCATCCAGTCCCTGCCAGCCATTTTGCGAAGGTCATCCCTCCATCTGGTCGGGGGGCGTCCCACACTACGTTTACCCGTTCGTGGCCTCCATTCGAGAACTCGTCTACCCCATCGGTTATCGGTTCTACGACAGATGTGACCAGCCCACTGCCACTTCAGTTTACTGATTCTATGAACAATGTCAACCACTTTTGTCTTCTGGCGGATATACTCGTTTCTTATTCTATCTAACAGAGAAATTCCAAGCATAGCTCTTTCCATAGCTCGCTGAGCGACCTTGAACCTGTGGGCCAGTCTCACCGTCAATGTCCACGTTTCGGCTCCGTAGGTCATCACTGGCAGGACGCACTGGTTGAAGACCTTAGTTTTTAGGCATTGTGGTATTGAAGACGAGAAGATATGACGTAGCTTCCCAAACGCTGCCCAGCCCAGCTGAATTCTCCTGTCACTCTCTTTCTCGAAGTTGTTCCTACCCAGCTGTAGAGTTTGTCCTAAGTAGACATATTTCTGAACAACTTCGAGGACCGTGGCATCGACTACTACTGGTTCCGGGACGACCAGATCATTGAACATGATCTTGGTCTTATCCAAATTCATCCCGAGCCCGACACGGCGAGAAGCAGCATTAAGGCTATCCAGCATTGCCTGCAGATCCTGCAGCGACTCAGCCATGACCACTATATCGTCGGCAAACCGAAGGTGTGAAATGTACTCGCCATTTACATTGATGCCACGTCCATTCCAGTCCAGTGTTTTGAAGACATCTTCCAGCGCGTTTGTGAAGAGTTTCGGTGATATAACATCTCCCTGTCTCACACCTCTACGCAACTGGATAGATCTTGTTTGCTGGTTCTGGATTTGGACGGTCATAGTGGCGGCGTCATACAGGCACCTCAGCACCTCGATGTACCGCCAGTCTACTTGGCATCGCTGCAAGGACTGCAGAACAGCCCAGGTTTCGATAGAGTCGAATGCTTTCTCATAGTCCACAAATGCAAGACACAGGGGCCGATTGTATTCCTCTGTCTTTTGTATAATCTGCCTCACTGTGTGGATGTGGTCTATGGTGCCATATCCTCCGCGAAACCCGGCCTGCTCCGGGGGCTGGAAGTCGTCAAATCTCCGTCCAAGACGATTCGTAATGACTCTCGAAAACAGCTTGTATGACTCAGGAGAGAGATAGGTCTATAGTTTTTCAATAGGGTTTTGTCCCCTTTCTTGAAAAACAGGACAACAATGCTCCTGTGCCATGCCTTCGGAGTTCTCCCACTCTGTATGACGGAGTTAAAAAGCTTCTGTAGCTCCATCAGGACAGGAGTACCACCTGCTTTCAGGAGCTCAGATGTAACCCCGTCTTCACCGGGGGCTTTTCCATTCTTAAGCTGTTTGAGAGCCAGTCCGATTTCGTCAAGACTCACATCCGGCAGGTCTTCGGTAAAATGGCGTGTTAACGTAGCTCGGGGATCATCGGTACTAGGCTCAGGTTGCGGTGCGTGAGGTGCGTACAATCGGCCGTAGAAGTCTTCGATCTCAGCGAGTATCTCTGGTTTGGAAGTGACGGTTCTGCCATTCGCCGACTTCAGTTTGGTCAGATGGCTTCTCCCCAACTGCTGTATGAATACTTTTGACCCTCGATTTTGCTCAATTGCCTCTTGTATGCGGCGTGTATTGGAGCGACGAAGGTCACGACGTATAAGCTTCCTTACATGCTTGTTGAGGGTCCGCTGTTCTGTCTGAGAGATTTGCGTAGCCTTTTCACGTCTTTCCTTCATGAGATCCAGAGTCTCCACTGAGAGCTTAGACTTCGTGCCAGTACGTTGCGACCTGCAAAACCTTACGCCTACGTCCCTGATGGTCTTCACCATTGTGTCAAACGCCTGGTCAACGTCAATTGTGGTTTCCAAGACATCGAATCTATTTTTCAGCTCCAGCTGAAATTTATCGGAGCCGGTTACGATCTGTTGCAGGTTAGGTCGGAGCGTAGACTTCATCATACGGAGTCTTTCTAGCTTAAAATCGATATTCAGGGTGCCTCGCACGAGTCGGTGGTCACTACCAGTGTTAAACCGGTTAAGTACAGAGACATCCCTGAATATATGCCTTTTGTCCGTTATGATGAAGTCTATCTCATTTTTCGTCATAGAGTCGGGGCTTTGCCAAGTCCACTTCCTCTGAGGCTGCTTCTTAAAGAACGAATTCATTAAGAATAGCCCCTCTTTCTCCAGGAAGTTAACTAGCATTTGCCCCCTATGATTCCTGCAACCAAGACCATGTGGTCCGATTTTCGATTCGATGTTGCTCTGTACTCCCACTTTAGCGTTGAAGTCCCCCATGACAACGTTGAAGTGTGTCTTAGTGGTGTGATTGAGGGCTTTGGCTATGTCTTCATAGACAGCCTCCACTTCTTCATCCGAGTGTGCCGACGTTGGTGCGTAGACCTGTACTACCTTAAGAGAGTATCTCTCGGTAAGTTTCAAAATGAGGTACGCTACCCGTGGCGACACACTGGAGATCTCCATTACGTTGTCTACGAGGGCCTTATTCACCAGAAAACCTACCCCGCCTTGGGAGAGTTGATCGCCCTCTCGAAAGTAGAGTAGATGGCCCGATTCCAGGGTCAGTGTGTCCTCCCCCTCTCTTCGGACTTCACATAACCCTAGGACGTGCCAGCGTATCCTCTCCAACTCTACTTCGAGTTCCGCGATATGATCGTCCAGCCGCAGAGTTCGTCCGTTGTACGTAGCCAGGGTCAATTTTGTTTGGCAGCCTCCCGTAACCCGGGGATTCTTAGCACCCCCTGCCCCGCCGTTACCGTAGCCGCTGCCTTGGCTAGGAATAGCGGGGCGGCCGGGAACTGGGGGCCGGGGCCTTGTGGTGTCACTCATATTTGGGAGGTGATGCCCGTAATCGCCACGCTGGGCAAGCGGGTTGGCGATCGCAGAGCCGGCCACCTCGCGCCGGTGACGCTGCTGCCCGTCACCGACCTGCTGCACTTGGCGCCGGCACGGTGCGAGCTGGGTATACCGCCAACTGTCGGTCGCCAGAGCCCCGTCCGTTGGTCGGCAGGGTGCACCACGTGCCGGTGAGGTTGGCAATTGGGTGGCCAATATTGTCGGTCCCCACCCCTTACACCCCTATGATCGATTTGTACGAGACATTAATTTAATTTTTTATGCGAAAAGTCGTAGAACCAAAGTTGTTCAGTTACCGATACTGAACACCCTCCCTTCGCCTTCATATACCCTTTCCGTTACACCCTGTATAACGAAATTTTAGTTTATTTGCTAGCAAAGTAGCAACCACAACGCTTTCATAGAGTTTTTGCCTGATACTAGTTCTTTGCTGAATCGAGTTCCTCGCTGAAGCGAGTGCTTTGCCGCAGTGAGTTCTTCGCTGATGCGAGTGCTTTGCCGCAGTGAGTTCTTCGCTGATGTGAGTGCTATGCCGCAGTGAGTTCTTCGCTGATGCGAGTGCTTTGCCGCAGTGAGTTCTTCGCTGATGCGAGTGCTTTGCCGCAGTGAGTTCTTCGCTGAAGCGAGTGCTTTGCCGCAGTGAGTTCTTCGCTGATGCAAGTGCTTTGCCGCAGTGAGTTCTTCGCTGAAGCGAGTGCTTTGCCGCAGTGAGGTCTATGTTGAAGCGAGTTATTTATAATCATTGAGTAGGTATTACCAAGTCGAAAGAAATTGTTATGTAACTTCATATAAAGCGACAGTATATTCCCACTTACGATCGAATACCAATTTGATGCTAGCTATCCACGAAGGTTTCATTGAGCTTAAGCATTTTTTATTTTCTCGTGTGGTTTAGTGACCAAACCTATTTGTCAAAGTTATTCAGGCCGCCCGTAGGTCTCTGACGTGGCCTGATGACTGCTGTCAAGCGACAGCAACCGGAACCAACTGCTTAACGTGCGCCCCGAGACACGGAGTGACCCAGATGAAAGTGTACCTAGCGGTCATCTATCCAGGTCCTGACCTCGCCCGACGTTGCTTAACTTGTACGATCGTTTTGAACGTGTACTCGCAACTGGACTACAAGCTTTAGCTAAATCGAGTTTTACGTTGAAGCGAGCTATTTGTCGAAGGGAGTTCGAGTGGAAGTGAGTTCTTTGCTGAATTGAGTTCTTTGCTGAAGCGAGTTCTTTGCTGAAGTAAGTTCCTTGCTGAATTAAGTTCTTTGCTAAATTAAGTTCTTTACAGTCGATGAGTATCACTTTTTAAACTCTCACGGTTTGTATACATATTAAAAAAGAAAGATTTGAAAGAGGGTAGATCATTTTGTGTCACCCTTCTGACGTTTAACACTCACCGACTTCAGTCTACTCGTGACCATGATGGCTGCAATGCTGTCGAAATATCGAGACATCAATAATAAATGTTTAACACGGTAATTCCCGTTTTATCTAATTAATAGTCTATGAGTACTTACCAACTCGTCCTGGAACCGGTGTTTTAACTTCTTATGAAGCGACAATCCCTTACCGCTCACGAACGAGTAGCCGCATAACTCGCAGATGAAATCCGAAGGGTGCTTGATTCTTACATGACCCATGTATGTAGTAAACTTGCTGAAAACAATACAATAAATTATGATTTATTTAATTTTATTGTGTTCGGGTAACTCACAGCTATATACTACATAATTGTAATTTAATAACTAAGAGCTAATTACAAGCTTCCACAGATGTGTTTCAATATAATGACTTAAGTTTAAATTTTTAATCTTTAAATTGTAACCGAAGTAGCTGCGAACTTGCTTATGAACAAGGACGTTAAGTCGAAGGTCTGCTGATAAATAAGTCTACACAATCTTCACCCAGATCATTAAATGCAGAGCATGCTCTAGGTATATAACTATTCTTTATATAGTTGTTGCGTTGGAACACGAAGTAGATCTCTCCTGCGCATGAGTCGGCTCGGAACGTTCAGTGATAGTTTTGCGATGATAAACTAGCTTTTCTCGGATTTAGAGTATGTACTTTGATAAAATTGATTTAGAGAATTGATCTCCTATGAGAAACTACATACACAAAGGTCTTACTAGAACAATATAAAAAGGTCAAAATAAGGGTCCATTGTTAACGTCCAAATAATGTCCAATAAAGCAAATGAGGGTATTATTTATTATAAGTTTAACACAATTAGTACTTGTGTTCTTATACATAATTATCCCATGGGACGAAATGACACTAATTTTATCCGACTGCGCAAGGAGGGTTATGTTTTTCGAGTATGTATGTATGTCTAATTCTTTGTCCCGCCCTGCAGCCTAAACGGCTTGATGGATTGTAACATATGAGGTGTCTGTAGATTCGTCTTGATTGTAGAAGTGACATAGGATATAAAATGTATATCTTAAAACTCATTGATCTCCTATAAACAACTAGATACACAAAGGTCTTACTAAAACAATTTAAAAAACGTACAAATAAGGGTCCATTGTTAACGTCGAAATAATGTCCAATAAAGCAAATGACCATTCATTCAGGGTCCATTCATCCGTTTGGACTTTCTTTGCGCTCGGACATTTTTAGAGGGCAGACTGTGTATATATATAGTTGTTTATAGGAGATCAATGATTTAGAGACAAAGTTTATCATTGCCAGTTGCGAATAAACGATCGTACAAGTTAAGCAACGTTGGGCGAGGTCAGGACCTGTATGGGTGACCACTAGTGACACTTTCATCTGAGCGCCTTCGTGCTTCAGGGCGCACGTCAAGCAGTTGGTCCCGGTTGCTGTCGCTTGACAGCAGTCGTTAGGCCACGTCAGAGGCCTACGGGCGGCCTGAATAACTCTGACAAATAGGTTTGGTCACTAAACCACACGAGAAAAGTACTGTGTAATACAGAGATAGGTGTACAGGAGAGTTTTTAAGGTTGAGATTTTCTCAAAAACTACTTGACCTATTGCAATAATTCTTTCACTGTTTGGTAGATAGCAGTTAAAATTATGTAACTGTAAAAGAATTATTAAATTATTATTATTATTATCTCTCCAGGTTTCACGGGTTTAAGAAAACCCGGTCCTTTGAAAGGCTTGCACGGAGACACAGGTCCAACGCGTAGAGGCCCCTTAGAGAACTTTAATTTGAAGGGATATGTGATGCACCTAGTGGGACCCGTCTCTGAGCGCATCTGACTGCACTCAATGACAGACCCCGTCAGGTGCATAAACTATTGCAGTGATTGGAAATTACAACTTAATTGGGGCTATTGGTTTGGGGTGTTGGTGGGTCAGTCAGTCTGGTCTATAGAGCGAGACGTCGGACACCTGCCATGATCACATTGTCTCGAAGTTATGAATAAATTATTATTATTATTACTTTATTGTACACGAAAGAAGATACAAAAAAATATATATTAGAAACAATAAATTTAATGTACACAGGTGGTGCTTATCTCCGAAGAGAGATTTCTTCCAGCAAGACCTAGGAAGTGAAATTTTTTTTAAAAGCGTAGACGACATTACTACGTGTGCAGTCTAATTACTTACCTAAAATAAATACACTACATACATTTATAATACATACATCTACGTAAAATGATATCTTATACTATGTAAATTAGTTCTTGAAATAATCTCAACCTTATTGATGCCCCCTGCATATTTATCTCTGTCTTCGACTGTACATGGGGATCTGTATTCGCTTTTACAACAGCTAGAAAGTGTCAGAGAGGAAATGACAATGCCAGATTCTGCCCCACCATCAACCGCATGATGTACAAGATAACGAATAAATGCAAAAATATCTCCGTTCTTTATTAAAGTGATATAAGTGAGTGATATTCGTTTATTATTACCCAAAATAAGGAATGTTTTACCCCAAACTAAGGTATTCTTACCCAAATTTCTCCAGGCAGTGCGGACATTGGTACAGCATACCATTATGGTAATCTTCGTGTAACTTAGCTGCGTGTCTGAAATATGAACATTTATAGTATGACCGTCTAAATCAGTCTTCGCCTGCGCGGTACAGGGATGCGGGGGAAGGCGACAACGGGGACCGAGAGAGGTGCGGGGGCGGGCGCATTTCTGTTACCCCCCTCCCGCACCTCTCTCGGTCCCCGTTGTCGCCTTCCCCCGCATCCCTGTACCGCGCAGGCGAAGACTGATTTAGACGGCAAGTTGTACAAGATAACGAATAAATGTAAAAATATCTCCATTTTTTATTAAATATATTGATTTAAAATTAAGTTTTGTACAAGTTGCGATTCGAAAAAAATAGCTTAATTAAGAATTCAGAAAATAGTAAGAAATCGAAGCGATTTATTCATTGTTTTTGTTATTCTTCTATAGGAGTTGCGAGAGTAGTAGAAAATGATACTGATTATGATTATGCAATATGAAACCTGTAATAAGTCCCCAACAAAACGATAGGTACATGTTAAATGGTCTCGTAGTTTTGTAGGTGGGGCAAAGCTAGGCAATGTTGCGCTCATGTGCGGGCAGACACGGGCGCTCCTGGTACAGGGATAGGGGGGAAGTGGTCTGTTACTAACCTTGTCGTGGTAACGAAGGCACACTGTCGACAACTAAACTTCTGTATATGTAAGTTCGTATGTTTATTAAGCAAGCGTTTCTTTTGGAAGCGAACCTTGCATATTTCACATTCAAATGTGCCGCTTTGCTGAAATTAAAAGACTAATATTAATTATACTGTGGTATAGCTCGATTAACAGTTAGGCAAGTAGTAAATAAGGTGAGAACTTGGCTATTGTCTTTAGACTACAACCGAACTGAAGAGATTCTCAACGTACTGGTCTAAACCGGTCTCTTAACAACGAAACACACACACACACTCACACACCCTCCTTACCCACCCTAACACATATACACCTACACGCAGACACACATTAAATATCACTCAACGTAACAAATCATATTTGTCACAAAAGAAAACACAGATCACTAAATTGTTCAAATGTATTTATTGCATACCACCATCCAACAAGTTTCTGCTAATGAATAGCTCGCCTCAATACAGGCATCGCCTAGTGAGGAGGGCTATGAAACCGATTGGAATTGTAAATTGCTCATTGTGTAAAATTAATTAGTTTAATAAGACATTAGTGTATATATAGTTTGGTAAATAAACGAAATTATTATTATATACAGGGTGGCCGGAAGATTGACGTCCAACAAAAAAAATTAAGTCCCTCGTGTCGTGGGGTATCCGTATCACCCCCATGTATGTTCCGCGAATATTCGTAGTTTTCGAGTTATGAATTATTTTCTGAATTTTTAACAATTTTTGATGTGACCCATAAAATAATCTCTAGAAAAAAAATTGAAGCCTTTTCCAAGATTTTTTTTCTCTAATTCAGTCTTCATGAGTTGTACTTTTATGAATAAAATAATCAGCTTCGTAACTTTGATGGAAGTTAAAAAATTTTGACACAACTTTTTTACAGTCTTATTATATGTATAGATAAACGGATATCACTCACTTGTGTTGTAGTCAACAGAAGTGATATCCGTTTATCTATACATATAATAAGACTGTAAAAAAGTTGTGTCTGTACATTGGATATTTTTGAAAAGAATAATTGTAATGTGTTTTAGGATCGATACTGATGCCAAAACACTAATTTTTAGAATGTTTGTCTGTGACTTTGTGCAAGTATCACGCCATAACTACTGAAGGGATTTTGATGGGAGTTTCACTAGGAGATAGCTGAAATATCCGGACAGCTCATAGGCTATAAGCCATGGCGGTATGTGATGTGGAAACAAGGATCCTGAGAGGAAGATCTTCCTCCTGATCTCCTCCATCCTCCAGATAGAGAGTACCCTTTAAGTATGTATAATAGGTCATAAATCACGAGGTTTCAATTTTATTTATCAAATGTTTAACGTAACTCAGAAACCACTCATTTTCGACCCCCCGTTAATAGGGCCTAATTTGTTGCAAACCACCTCTAGTATCACCCCTTTCAAGGAATGCATCGAATATCCTCACCTTAATGTCTCATACAAATCGATCAGCTGACCGGTACGAAATGTATGAAAAGTCAAAAAATAAAATCGCGAAAATCGAAAAGTCGTAGAACAAAAGTTGTTCAGTTACCGATACTGAACACCCTCCCTTCGGCTTCATATACCCTTTACGTTACACCCTGTATATTGATTGTATTAGAAGCAGAGAGAGCTCGGTGGCTCAGTGGTTGGGTCAATGGACTTGCAATATGGGAGGTCCCAGGTTCGATTCCCAGCTAGGGCAGCCATGTACCAATGAGTTATCCTCGGGTTTTTCGACGGAAAAATTTATGTACATTTACCGACTGCTCTCAAAACGGTGAAGGAAAACATCGTGATGAAACCTGCATGTCGTAGAAAAAAAAATTTAAGGCATTTGAAATCCGCCAACCCGCAGTTGGCCCGCGTGGTGGATTATGGCCCCAGCTCCCTCAATGTAAGGGAAGGTCTGTGCCCGAGCAGTGGGGCAATATAAATAGACTGATGATGATGATTAGAAGCAGAACAGGGAAGAATATACTTACAATAGAATGCCGTATCATATGACCCTCAAAAGTGCTTTCATCCATGAAACCTTTGAAGCACATATCGCAGCGATAATCGGACCTTTTATAATTCGATGATTCTTTCCGTTTCTGTATTTCCGATATTTGTTCTTCATGACTTAAATCGGTTATTGCAAATAGTTCTTTATTCAATACTATATAAGGTTTTCCTATTTTATCTATTTTGGGGGTTTTTAGTTCAATTTCGTGTTCAACTAAAACTTCATCGCTTGAGTCAATGTCATTAATAGCATCAAATTCTAAATTATCGTCCTCGTTTTTGACTTCGACGTCTAATTGTAAAGTATCCTCTTGATATTTTGAACAATTATCTATATTAATATCTTCTTCGCTAATTGTTGCAGACGTATCATGTAAGTGGATTACATTGAATGTGTTGTACGTAAGAGTTGATGACAGTTGATTATAATTGCGATCGATGGACTTTAAACTATTATTTGTTAGCTGAAATAAAAGAATTTAGATAATTAAAACGATAAAATTAGTATATTTATTATACAGGGTGTAACGTAAAGGGTATATGAAGCCGAAGGGTGGGTGTTCAGTATCGGTAACTGAACTTTTGTTCTACGACTTTTCAAATAAAAAATAAATTAATGTCTCATACAAATCGTTTTATTCTAAAAATGAATCTCGTATTTTTTTCAATGATTTTCATAGTAGTTTTAAGTGTGATATATATATGAATTTTCTGCAACATGACATTGGCAAATGACGAACTGTCGAGTCCATTAATAAAATACATAAATACTTACACAGGAATAAGTTAGGAGAAGCTCCATCATCAGGCTGTTGGCCCGTAAAGCCTTTTGTTTAAACTGTGAGTGGGTGAGTATTCGATGGTGACACTCCCAGCATACATTCTGTGGTAAATAGTCATTGGTGCTTATCTGTAGACAAATATAAAGTAAGTATGAATAATATTGAGAGCTCGGTGGCTCAGTGGTTGGGTCAATGGACTTGCAATATGGAGGTCCCAGGTTCGATTCCCAGCTAGGGCAGCCATGTACCAATGAGTTATCCTCGGTTTTTTCGACGGAAAAACTTACGTACATTCACTGAGTGCTCTCAAAAACGGTGAAGGAAAACATCGTGATGAAACCTGCATGTCGTAGAAGAAAAAAAAAATCTAAGGCATGTGAAATCCGCCAACCCGCAGTGTGCCCGCGTGGTGGATCATGGCCCGAGCTCCCTCGATGTAAGGGAAGGTCTGTGCCCGAGCAGTGGGGCAATATAAATAGACTGATGATGATGATGAATAATATTGACGTAACCAAGTGTTCCATAGAGTACCTAAGGTGTAATAGTATAGTTCAAAGGGAAGACAGCACTAGGCTACCTTAGTTCAAGCTCGTTATCATACCGAATATCAGGTATATAGTCTGTCAGGGAAGAGGTGCATGTCGAGTCACAGCGCTGCACACCTCGGTGTCAGCGCAGCTGAAACATGCACCTTTTGCCACACCACTTAGCATAACTATATTAGATTATAACTTACTACTTGATTGATTTTTTGTAAGCTTATATAATTGGTGTATGGCAACAAACATATTTTGTATTCTATTCTAATAAATGAGTATTATCAGCAGCGTCGGACTGGCCATATAGTCGAGGTGGCATTTGCCGAGCCCCAGCCTGCGCGGGCCCCCCTACCTACCGCCTGTCTTGCGGCAAGCTCTGCGACAAGCCTCTTGCGACCTAAATGTAAACTAGATCACATAGTTCGTTCAAGAGAAATTAAATAGAAAAATTTAGTTTAGGCTGCAGGGCGGGACAAAGAATTAGACAAACATACTTACGCTCGAAAAACATGAGTCTCCTTCTTGCGCAGTCGGGTAATTTTATTACCAGTATGTACTATACAAATAGCAATGTATATGTAACTTACGCATAATCCAGTAATTTCTTCATATAGCCTTTGTATATTATTTTCATGTATGTTGTAAAGTTTTGTATTTCCAACTAAACAAATTCTGCATACCTGGAAAATGAGTTAAATCTTTCGGTTAAAGTGTCGCTAAAAAATCATCCCCAAAGAACCCCCCTTCCCATGATATCATTAAAAGAGGGGGTTATATAGAGACGAAATTTTGCCGATTTGATGATTTTTTGTCAAGGAATTTTTTTTGTCCGATCAACCCCTGTCCTATTAGGGGCTGAAAATGAAAATTAGTACTTAGAAAAAATAGGCTTTTTTAACACCCAGAATCATTAGGTTAGGTTATGTTTGTTTTATGACTACAAGCCAGAACCGAATTTCTTACGTTTCACCCCCTAATTTGACAGGGGTTGATCTGACAAAAAAATTACCTGGACAAAAAATCATCCCCAAAGAGCCCTCCTTCGGATGGTGTCATAAAAAGGAGGGGTTATATAGGATCGAAATTTTCGATCTGTATTTTTTCCTCAGTGCCCCTTGCCCCTTCAACGTCACTCTGACGTAGTTATCTTTCAGTTGATACTGCATTTCATTTATTTATAGTGTTTTAAATACATTTATAAATAATCTTATTTACCTGTAGTGGCTGCATTTTAGTTCGATGAAACGAAAATTTTAAAACATTATTTTTATTGCTTTCGCGAATGAAAACCGAAGAAATGGTTATTTTTAAAATTGAAAATATTATGTTGAACACTGAGATATTCTTTACAAAATCGTATAAAATCAACAATAAGGCATGTATTTATTTTGGACAAAATACATCCGACGACTCCCTAATTTGATAATAAGCAACCAAATAGTGTTTGCACAATCCTATCAACTTTCTCTGTCGTGTTTATGACAATGTCGTATGTAAGAAAGAAACAGCGAACAACACTGATCATTTTCTACTTAGTCGCATTATAGCATAAACACAAAATAAAATTGACATTTGACAGTTTTGTCTGTCTCTTTCTCACGAAGGTAACCTCACATAGTAGCGACAGAGATGGGTGATAGATGTAAAAACGGTAATCCATCTACAAACATATTTCAGTGTTGGCAATACTTTAGTACACTGTATAGCCAACATTCAAATATTTTAAACTATGAAAAGGCGCCAAATAAATAAATTTTGCAGGAAGTTTTATAAGTTTTAAACAATTGCATTAAGGTCGTTCTACCAGCGAATGACCTTGGCGAATGGCACCGCCCACTACCCCCGTTCCCTTACGTTCCCCTCCGTTCCCCTCAGCATAAATACGCGAGCACGATGAGCGCCACTCAGCGGTATAATGTGTAAACTACTCAGATTACCGCCCGCCGACCGGGTTTACTTATGACCTTTCCGCGCACGCCATCTAGCGGAATATGATCGAAGTGACAACATTAGAGGAACCCCCTATTTATAGAATGAAAAGACCTAGGTAGGGTAAAGGACCCAGAAATCAGCCTTTTAGTGGAAATTCTTGCTGCTGACCCCGAACTGTATAGTGAAGTGAAAAAATTTAAGAAAAAAAACATTAAAATTTAATTCAATATTCAAAAAGTTTTAGCTATTTTATTGCCACAGACTTACATCAGATTTTCGGATTTCAATTAAAATCATAATTAGAAATTATCACCTACGTTTAATTTAGTCTTCTCATCTAGCGATTTTCTTATTTTTCTGCATTAATTTCGCTGTTGACCTGTCTTTTATTGTTGTGAGCGGAAATATATAAAATTAGTTAGACTGTTCTATATTGTTTGGAAGTAGCGTCTAATTCCTAAAAATATAATATTTCCGTAAAAAATGAAGAGATGTAGACAATAATTTTAAGTTTAAATTTTGACGCTAAAACGCTCCCGGGTGTCATGGCGTCCCGTGTGACGTCACTTTGTAGTTCATGTATAAAGAATTTGATATTTGATCAGTGTTGCTAGATCCGTATTTTTTATTATTATTTTTTATTATAGTAGGGCGAGGCTGAAAAATACGTAGATTTCCGTAGATTGACTCTAGAAAAACCCGTAGTTTTACGGACTTATTTTAATAAGCTGTCTGGCTGACTAAAACCATAAAATGTGGTTGATAGCCGGTAAAGAAATTAAAAATTAAAACAAACTACAAATTGCAGAAAAAAAAATCCGTAGATCTACGGGTTTTTCCGTAAGTCCTGGAAACACTGCCCCAATCGTGACGTCATTCGCTCTGATTGGTGTTTAGCGTAATATGGCGGATTGAGCTATTTCGTAGTTTTATTTTATCAAAAATAAGATCAATCTAGCTACGAATAGAAAAATAAATGTGTTTTTCAAAATCTGTGAGTCTTATTTAATTAGATAAACACATGATTTTAGAGATTCTTTGGTACTGTCACCATGCCTATTATTTACCTACTTATTATTTAATTTGCAGGCAAGTACAAAAAAATTCGACGTAATATGCCAAAGTTGATTTGGGAAAATATTAGTTTAATTCCAATGGAAATAATTGTATCTATACCGCAGCCCAAATCAAGTGTCTTATTTTGTAAACAAATATGATCGTCTAATTACCTGTTGTGATGTAACACTGAAGGAACTGATTGATCGAACCTGTTCATCATTGTGAAAATAAAGTAGGTAATCTGATCTAATAATGTGAAAATAACTGTGCAATAATCACAGGACAACTTAAAATATTAGTAGGGTAGGGTAGTTTTTGTTTACAAAATAATACACTTGATTTGGGCTTCAGTATAAGTACTTATTTCATTTACAATGTTAAGGTTCTAAATATTGTAAATGAAATGCTAAAACCTAAATATCATGCTAAAACCTAACTATCCGTTTTTTACCCTTCGGGGGGAAAACGGGTCTAATATCTGCTTATTTGCACACACAGCAGCAAAAGACAGATCATAATGGAGAAAAATAAAAATCACTGGATAAACTGGCCAAACTTAGGACACATTACCCTATTCGATATGAAGAAATGACGAAAATAAAAATTATATATATATTTTTTTTTGTAAAATTCTTCCCAGAGGGAAAGGCAAAGCCAACTAGAGCATACAGCCTGGTCTGATGTTATTAGAATGTCGGAATTCTTATAAATACATACACATATACGAAGATAACCTAACCTAAACCTATTGTGCTCTGTTTTTTTTTTACCTTTCTGTCTATAATTTCCGGTTTAGTTAATACAATATATTGAAAATAAAATCAAAAATTAATAAACGAAGAAAAAAAGGTAAAACCAAGAAGTTCTCGAAAAAGCGGATTTGAACTAGGTACTCTTTGCTTATTCGATGTCGAGAAATTATGGAAATAAAAAATATTGTGCTCGTTTTGTTTTTATATTTGTCTATAATTTCCAGTTTGGTCAATATATGTTGAAAATAAAATTAAAAATTAATAAATGAAGAAAAAAAAAGTAAAAATGAAGTTGTCGAAATTGCGGATTTGAACCAGGGTTTCTTCGCTAAATACAACCCGTACGCTCACGCTCAGCCACCCCGGCTAACGCGGCTATGCGGCGTCGCGGTGAAATAAGCGATTGCTTGATTTCAAACTGTCAGCTGATCAAAATCTCAACCGCGTGCCATAACCAAAAATTACGCACGACGCGCTCGCGAGTCGCTGCGGAGCAAAAAGCGACACGGGTTCCCCGTCTGAGGGCCGTCGGCCGACTGCGTCCCGCGTCTCTCGCGCGGACCCGCGAATGAGAAATTGATTTTTAATCGATATCTTCTTGTTAACATTGAATTTTCGAAAAGTTTTATTTCAGAATTTTAGAGCGCCTCTGCCCCAATTTTTAGGTACAGGACTTTTGTAAAGTATGCTTCCAAATAAAGACATTATACATAAAATGTGTTGAAATAGAGGCCACTTCAGATTTTTTTTATGTGAGTTTGGTAAAGGCTAGAAAGAAAATATACGTTCACATTATAGACGAAATGTCGCTAAATCACATATATTTATTGCAAAGCTCTAGGTGCTGCTACAAAAGAGTAGATAGCCTTCAAAGACTGTGGTTTGGCTCCCTGAAGTCCCTTAAGTATTCAAGAGTTTGTGAAAAATTGCAGTTTCAATAACGGTACAGATATTTGTTTTATAACGCGTAAAAAGTCTTACAGAAATAATTAGTACATCAATGAACCCAACAGCTTTTCATTGTCTCTTTCTAATTATAATGAAAAGAAAGGTATGGAGAAAGGAATTTATGGAAAATGTTTGTTTTTAATGTTGGCAGTACGACAGAAAAGGCGGCAAAAGAAAGAAATATTGGCGGGAAAAAATTGCAAAAGCTTCGTCGTAGTTGTAATTTATCTCGGGACTTTTATTGAAAAACAGGTAAAATCAGTGATATTTCTATAGAAAAAGCTAAATAACACGTAACAAACGATTGGGAAGGAGTTATTTTTAGTTATATCTTATTGTTTTAATCATTTTGAACCTTTTTCTTTGCAGAACTATAAAATTGTGTTTTGTCTTGTTTTAGCTACAATGAGCCGGTTTAAATTGCGGAAGCAGCCGCGTATTTGCTACCATGAACCTGAAGAGCCGAGTTTAGATGAATATATCTGTAAGTACCTACCTAATTAAGTATTTTTATTTGAGAGCTCGGTGGATCAGTGGTTGTTTCAATGGACTTGCAAAACAGAAGACCCAGGTTCGATTCCTAGCCAGGGCAACCAATGCGTTATCCTCGGTTTTTTCGATGGAAAAACTTACGTACATTTACCGAGTGCTCTCAAAACGGTGAAGGAAAATGGCGTGATGAAACCTGCATGCCGTAGAAGAAGAAAAAATCTAAGGCATGTGAAATCCCCAATCCGCGCTGGGTCTGCGTGGTGGATCATGGCCCCAGCTCCCTCGATGTAAGGGAAGGTCTGTGCCCGAGCAGTGGGGACATATAAATAGACTGATGATGATATGATCCCCCTGGGGGTCGCGACCCACAGATTGAATACCTGATCTAATTATCTCTCTAGGTTTCACGGGTTTAAGAAAACCCGGTCCTTTGAAAGGCTTGCACGGAGACATAGGTCCAACGCGTAGAGGCCCCTTAGAGAACTGTATTTTAAAAGGATATGTGATGCACCTAGCGGGACCCGTCTCTGAGCGCATCTGACTGCACTCAATGACAGACCCCGTCAGGTGCATAAACTATTGCAGTGATTGGAAATTACAACTTAATTGGTTTATTAATATTAACAATAACAATTTTATTGAAGTAAGAGATTTACAAGTTTTCGAAGCACGAGCTTACTTAGTAATATGTATACAAACCGTGTAAGTTTAAAAAGTGGTATTCTTGGTACAGTTTGCGACTCGTGCGGTGACTACGTGTTAGAGTATTGCGCGTTGCACGGCCCGCTGCTAATCCTGCCTGATGATAAGGTAACAATAGTTGACATTGCTCATAGAATCAGTAAACTGAAGTGTCAGTGGGCTGGTCACTGTCGTAGAACCGATAACCGATGGGGGAGACGAGTTCTCGAATGGAGGCCACGAACGGTAAACGTAGTGTGGGACCAGATGGAGGGATGACCTTCGCAAGATGGCTGGCAGGGACTGGCTGCAGAGGGCCGAGGTTGAGTGACGTGTTTTGGGAGACATATCGTCGCTTGTAGGATCAATTGGTGTAAGGGACATTTTGTCAAAATATACAAGCTCGACTCGCCGCGCTCTGCGCTTTCGAATAGTATCTTATAAGTATTCAAAAAAAAAATATTTAAATAAATGCGTCCGTTACACTTACACTGCCAATTTTCCAGTCTGGCTTTTTGATGCTGGTGCAAAATAATAGGTAAGGTACGGTGGGACACAGAGAAAGGTGTACAGGAGAGTTTTTAAGATTGAGATTTTCTCAAAAACTACTTGCCTTATTGCAAAAATTCTTTCACTGTTAGATAGATAAAAGTTAAAACTATGTAACTGTAAAAGAATTATTAAATTCGGTCCAGTAGTTTTTGAGAAAATCTCAACCTTATTGAGGCCCCCTGTATACTTATCTCTGTCTTCGTACATTCACCTATAAAGAAAAAAATCAACTTGTTACTCGCAACTGTGTCCAAAATAATTTAAGTATCATTCGAAATACCATATAGTATCTATACCACAGCCCAAATCAAGTGTCTTATTTTGTAAACAAACATGATCGTCTTAATTACCCGTTGTGATGTAACACTGAAGGAACTGATTGATCGAACCTGTTCATCATTGTGAAAATAAGGTAATCCGATCTAATAATGTGAAAATAACTGTGCAATAACTTACAGAACAGCTTAAAATGTTAGTAGGGTATTTGTTTACAAAATAAGACACTTGATTTGGCCCTCGGTATATTTACAGTTGCTGCTGTGCAATTGCAAGTAAGGGACAGTTTAAAAATAAAATCTTGTACATCATTCTCGTAAACTAAGAGCTTTCTAGACACACTGAATTTTCGAATGCGTACCTAGATGCTGCGATTGTTACTATCAAAAGTCAAAATGTTTTATTGCGATCATGTGGTTAATTCTAGGTGTTACATAAAAATCCAGTACTCAACATGAACCCTATTTCGGTAAAACCCAGACTGTAAAAGCTTAAATACAGGAAAAGTTATGAATGATTAAACCCAAAAAAAAACTTTGATTCCTTCTTCTGAAAACTTGTATATTGTCCACCAATTAGTAACTTTTGTTCTGCGACATTTCGATTTTCGCGAATTTATTTTTTGACTTTTCATATATTTCGTCATCAGCTGATCGATTTGTATGAGACATTAATTTATTTTTTATTCGAAAAGTCTTAGAACAAAAGTTGTTCAGTTACCGATACTGAACACCCTCCCTTCGGCTGCATATACCCTTTACGTTACACCCTGTATACCATCCCTATAGGTGCCAGCAAAGACCGGTTTCCCCGACTTCGTGCCCCGCGCCGCCCTCACCATCCCGCGAGTGTTCCTGCATCTCGCTCCTTCCGTCATCCCAGGTTCCCGTGTCTTGCCTTCCGTATCCTTAAGCCCGTATTAATAAATCACTCTCAGCTCAAAAGTCAATCTTGGGAACGATCTCAAGATGGCGTTCCCATAGAGCCAATTATCTTAGAATAAATTTTATTAGAAAAACTAATTGTATCAAAGAAAACTACAACACATCTCTAATAAATATTAACATTCATATTGAATTTCGACTAGATTTCGACTAAAATAGATAGGTTATTCAATAAATAAAGACCTATCAATAATAATAATTTTGAGATACATAATTATTATTATTGAGATATAAAAATAATAGTTTTTTTATTAGTTAGGGTCACTTTAATTCTACTTTTTTATTTATACTTCTCTTACACTCTCGTTTTTGAGTAAATCTTGGTATAATGAGGTCCCCTATATTTAGGCGCCGGTCTCGGCGTGTTCGCGACGCTGACGTTACCGAAGGGCGTCCGCCTCGGGCCGTACCGCGGCCAGCGCTCGCAGCATGCGGACTCCGCGTACTGCTGGCAGGTGAGGCATCAAGCACTCACTCACTACCCACCTAACTCAGGCTTACAGAATAAGAAACGAGTATATCCGCCAGAAGACAACAGTGGTTGACATTGCTCATAGAACCAGTAAACTGAAGTGTCAGTGGGCTGGTTACTGTCGTAGAACCGATGGGGGAGACGAGTTCTCGAATGGAGGCCACGAACGGGTAAACGTAGTGTGGGACCCGACCAGATGGAGGGATGACCTTCGCAAGATGGCTGGCAGGGGCTGGATGCAGAGGGCCGAGAGGGTTGAGTGGCGCGCTTTCGGAGAGGCCTACGTCCAGCAGTGGACTGATAATCACTTCAAAGGAATGTTGGCTCAACATGGCCGGTGTTCACACATTGGCCCATTGCTGTCAATTTGTTACCGACAGCTTACATGAAAATGCACTTAATAAATAACAAATATCTATTTTTGTATCATTTTGAAAATAAATTTGTTTTATTATTTATTACTTTTTTACCGGTATACTATAGGAGATCAATGCGGTACACACTTCTACAATAGCTAAGCATACAAATAAATTGCCGCGGCCGAGATTACTTCGACGTCCGTCGCGAATGTATTGCTAGGCTGCAGTGAGCAATGGGCCAATGTGTAACACTTCGTCGATGGGCCATGCTGGCCTGCGCCCTCGCCATGAACTCTTATAGCAGGATTACTTCAATAATACTTTGTTATTTCGTACCATGACGTCCTTAATAAGCTTACTTTAAGGTCGTCATTTTACGGAATAACAAAGTATTATTGAAGTAATCTTGCTATAAGACTTCATGGTACATAAGGCCCTGTATTGGCGCATCGCCGTGCATTAATGGCAAAATTTTAGGTCAACTAGCCTATTGCTAAATGGGTAAAATGTCTATAAATGCCATTGATCTCCTATAAACAACTAGATACACAAAGGTCTTACAAAACAATTTAAAAAACGTCCAAATAAGAGTCCATTGTTAACGCCCAAATAATGTCCAATGAAGCAAATTAGGGTCCATTCATCCGTTTGGACCTTCTTTGCGCTCGGACACTTTTAGAAGGCAGACTGTGTATCTAGTTGTTTATAGGATAAATACAAAGTTCTATATTGCAGTTACACAATAAAATGATTTCTGATACTGGCCTAATACATTAGTCCAAAATTGTATAGATATTCGATCGCAACAATAAGGCCGCGTACGTCGTGGACGCGGCCGACGGCAATAAGTCCAATTGGATGCGCTACGTCAACTGCTCGCGACACTGGTGCGAGCAGAACCTAGTAGCATTCCAGTATAGGGGACAGCTGTACTACAGGTTTGTATCAAAAATACCATCCATTTTTTATTATTATTAATGGACTCGACTGTTCGTCATTTGCCAATGTCATGTTACAGAAAATTCAATATATTCAATAGTCTTCCTGCAGGGGAGTCGCAGTAGCGTCTTCACCCTGGGTAGCCGCGTCTTCATGTCTTCATCCAGAGGAGTCGTCGTAGCGTCATCACTCTGGACGAAGCAGCTCGACAGTCACGTTCACTCCCGAGCTTGTAGCGGGAACTCTTGATAAAAGCTTGAAACCCCAGATCTTGCTCAAATTACCCAACAAATTCACCATACTGTCACTCGCGAACATTTTCTGATTAATTTAACGTGATATTAATCTCAATATAACCACTGTAGTGTAGACAATAAAACAAAAATTATCAAATAATTTTGCAACCGTCGTTTCCCGCCATTTTCAAGAGAACCCAAATACCATCTAAATATGGAAAACTGTTTATTCTTAGGTTATTCTGAAAAATTTACTATTTTTTGTGAACCTATAAATCGTCCCACTGCTGGGCAAAGGTCTGAAAAATTTACTTACCACAGTTGAATTGGTTTGCAATGTTTTAACCCATGTGACCATTTATCCTAAGTATCACTATCACGGGTAGTTGAGACGATTTTTTTAAATTACCCTAAATCACCATAAATTTTCGTTTTGTTATTCCGTCTACAATAATAATTATAACTAATACATCTCTCACAATTCTTCGCACTATTAATTTTAATATGTATTATTCCTTTATATCTTTTTTATCTTATTTAATATATTTATACATTTCAATATCAAAAACAAATAGAAAAATATATAAATATAAAAAATAGCCACCCACCGGCAGCGGGATGCATGCATTATTATTATAAACCACTTATTCCAATAAAATTACAAATGTGAAGTAGGTATCTATCAAACAGGCAAGCATAATATACCATTAAATTACATGTCAAAATTGTATTTATATATTTCATTATTTAATTCATTGGTTAATATTATTTTTAAGATTAAGTATTATGTTATTTAATTGTCATGCATTATAGTGTATTTCATATTGAATCGCTTGTCTATTATTTATTTTTTGGTCACCCATGACTGGTGTAATGTCTGGTTAATATGTATATGTTGTGAATAATCCTGTTTTCCCATTCAAAGTCGAAGTCAAATCATTGATTAGTGATAGTGCGAATGACAAGGGCAGGTGCTAAGTGTAGATAGCTACTTATAAAAGTAGTCCGTGATTGTGAACAGTGAAAAGTGATTAGCGGAATCATAAGATCATGGTAAAGTGCAGTGAATAGAAGCGCTGTATAAACCTGTTTTCACATTGATTAGTAATAGTGAGAAAAAATTAATGGCTCATTCACGTCTATGGTTCACTGATCCAGCAGTTGTATTTGTATTATTTGATAATACAAAGGTTAGAGAGCTCGGTGGCTCAGTGGTTGGGTCAATGGACTTGCAATATGGAGGTCCCAGGTTCGATTCCCAGCTGGGGCAGCCATGTACCAATGAGTTATCCTTGTTGTTTTTTTTCGACGGAAAAACTTACGTACATTTACCGAGTGCTCTCATAACGGTGAAGGAAAACATCGTGATGAAACCTGCATGTCGTAAAAGAAGAAAAAAAATTTTACAGCATGTGAAATTCGCCAACCCGTAGTGGGCCCGCGTGGTGGATTATGGCCCGAGCTCCCTCGATGTAAGGGAAGGTCTGTGCCCGAGCAGTGGGGCAATATAAATAGACTGATGATGATGATAATACAAACTGCATAAACTATCATTTTCCAGGACCATTAAAATAATACCGCGGTTCACTGAGTTGATGGTGTTCTACGGCAGCGAATTTGCCAACTCGCTCAACGTAGACCTGAAGAAGTACAATTCACCAAGTGGCTATGCACAGAAATTTGGTAATCAATTGACTTTGTAATTTAATACTTCGCTTATTAGTTATTAGTTCAGCAATCTTTAAATTCTACTCTGCTTCCGCGATATTATACCAAAATAGGGAAACAACGTTTCAGCCCTCTTACCTTGAACTCTTATAGCAGTATTACTTCAATAATACTTTGTTACTTCGTACAATGACGACCTTAAAGTAAGCTTATTAAGGTCGTCATTGTACGAAGTAACAAAGTATTACTGCTATGAAGTTCACGGTAACTACACGTACCAACTGGCCACATACAACGTACCATGACGTCCTTAATAAGCTTTAAGGTCGTCATTTTACGAAATAACAAAGTATTGTTGAAGTAATCCTGGTATAAGACTTCATGGTAAGGCCCCTGTGTACTGTGTACAGTCGAAGACAGATATAAGTATACAGGGGGCCTCAATAAGGAGATTTTCTAAAAAAAACTACTGGACCGAATTTAATAATTATTTTACAGTTACGTAGTTTTAACTTTTATCTATCAAACTGTGAAAGAACTTTTGCAATAGGTCAAGTAGTTTTTGAGAATATCTCAACCTTAAAAACTCTCCTGTACACCTTTCTCTGTGTTCCACCGTACCAACTGGCCTGCGCAAACAAAACTGTGGTGAAGTTTGTACCTGTGATTGACCCATTAGGGCGGCCTGAACAACAGGTTTGATCACTAAACTACACTAGAAGAAGAAGATATTGTAAAGACAATGTTGAGGACTATAATTGAATAGTAAAAATAAGTTAATTAATTTTTAAGTAATGTTTTAGGTGCTCCATTACCCAAGAAATCCAAATTAAGTGTGCTGAATGAAAAAGCAGTGCAAGAAAAACCTCAAGAAAAAGCCAAGTCGCATTTTGTAGATCTGCCGAAGGACAATTCGCACCCCGATACACAATGTGGTAAATATTTTTTGTCCTTTATCTAAATTACTCATATTTGTTTACACCATTATAATTCGGAGTCATTGCAAAACATTCTTGACAAATTCTTTGATTCGCAGTTTTTAATACTAAATTCCTACTGATTGACATAAATTACCTCTAAAGTTCTGCGAACCTTAGCTCTCGTAAAACATTTTTTACTGTTTCTGATTTTTTAAATGTTTATTTCCTAGTCCTTGATAAATACGTATCATAATATAGGTCCCAATCTCATTATGTTTAAAAATGATCAATTATGTATACAATCACGGCGCTTCGCGCCTATAAATTGTTTGAATTGGATTGGACTTCTGCTTGGCGCCGAAGGCCTCATTCATCAGCCTTTACGAGTAATCGAAAAGTTCACTTGAAATTGAACTTTAACGTCCCCATTACTTAAAATTATACTAAAATATACCATATAGTTTCATTTATTAGTCAAATTATATACGTACATATGTCAGGTCAGTATTAAAAGTTATATTGAAAAAGAAAAACATGAATCGCCCTATCATTGTAGGTGTTCCAGTACCCAAGAAGCCAAAACTAGATTTGCAGAATGAAAAAATAGCAAGTGGAAATCCTCGAGGAAAAGTAAAGGGGAAAACAGTTGAGAGGAACACATTAACAGCAAAAAATACCACCTCAAACGCATCTGTCTGTCCCATTAATAGTAAAATAAGCACATTTAAAAACAAAAAACTTAAACCAAATCCTAAAACACAAAACGCGGAGCAACCCAAAAAGCCATCCGTATCAAAAAATAACAATTTAAATGCTAAAGAATTCATTTGTAACGACTGTACCAAAGGATTTGATACTAAAACTGAATTGATACAACACATGGCATCTCACAGCGCCAATAAACTCGACGTATATTTCCGTTGCACCCAATGTAGCTACCACACTATCACTGGCGACATGCTAGAGAAACACATGAGATTCCACGACAAGACTCGAAAATATATATGCGATAGTTGCGAATATAGATTTACAAATAAACGTACTTTGCAAAATCATGTAAGAGATCGTCATTCGCGAGCGTCAGGCGGCGAGGTCTATCGTTGTTCAATTTGTGGTAGGACATTCCCTTACCAAGGCAATTTGAAAGCCCATATACGAATACATTCTGGCGAGAAGCCCTATAGTTGTTCTGTATGCGACCAAAAGTTTACTCAACAAGGCAATTTGAAGAGTCATTTCCGAATACATTCTGGCGACAAGCCCTACAGTTGTTCTGTGTGTGACCAAAAGTTTAGTCATCAAGGGCATTTAAAGATACATTTCCAAATACATTCTGGTGAGAAGCCCTACAGTTGCTCTGTGTGCGACAAAAAATTCGCGCAACAAGGGCATTTGAAGGAACATTTCCGAATACATTCTGGCGAGAAGCCCTACAGTTGCTCTGTGTGCGACAAGAGATTCACTTTACAAGGCCATTTAAAGATACATTTCCGAATACATTCTGGCGAGAAGCCCTACAGTTGCTCTGAATGTGGTAGACAGTTCACCCAGCAAAGCAATTTAAAGGGACATTTCCGTACACATTCTGGCGACAAGCCCTACTTGCTCTGAATGTGGTAGACAGTTCACCCAGCAAATCAGTTTAAAAACCCATAATCGTATACATACGGGCGAGAAGCCCTACAGTTGTTCTATGTGCGATAAAAAGTTCAGTGATCAAAGCAGTTTCAAAAGACATATTCGATTCCATTCTGGTGAGAAGCGGAGGGGGGGGGGGGGGGGGGGGGGGGGATTTAATGACAGCTGTGTGTGAGAACCACAGAGCACCTCCACTAGAGTCCGCATTAACAAATTTTTGTTTGAAAACGAAATCGCCACAGGAACGAGGTGCGGGGCGGGACAAGCCACATCCTGATTGGCCAATTCAAGGTCGTCGCACGTCGTAAGCGCAGAACGAATGCAGCGCAAGGATGGGATAATAATATAGGATGTATCGATTATCGACATTTTCTGTCGATAAGCGATTTTGTACTTGAATTTAGAAAATTGTTAGGATGAGTCATATTGCGGAATTTGATGTGACATCAAATGTCTACTACTATGTGATACTAAACATTAATAAATAAAACAGCGCAAATTGTAAAGAAATAAATTAGTTTTATTAAATTAAATAATACTGATACTTGATAGCTTATAGATAGAGAGAGCTCGGTGGCGCAGTGGTTGAGTCACTGGACTTGCAATACGGAGGTCCCGGTTCGATTCCCAGCCAGGGCAGCCATGTTCTAATGAGTTATACTCGTTTTTTTTCGACCGAAAAACTTACGTACATTTACCGAATGTTCTCAAAACGGTGAAGGAAAACATCGCGATGAAACCTTCATGCAGTAGAAAAAAAATATCTAAGGCATGTGTAATCCGCCAATCGGCACTGGACCCGCGTGGTGGACCATGGTGCGAGCTCCCTCGATGAGAGGGAAAAGTCTGTGCCCAATCAGTGGGGACATAAAAATAAATAAGCTTAAAACAGGTAAATCTCAAAGGAGCCCGTACCTTTAAGGCCCACCCTTGCTGTCCTGTTATTGAGACAATATTAATCCCATATTTTTCTACCGCGTTTATTGTTCTTAAACACAAGGCTAGTCAATGCAAAGTTGAATTTACCTTAACATTTGATGAAATCAAAATAAAAAAGTTGAATATGTTCCTTCGAATCAACGTACTTTTCTGTAAGTACCACTTGTTTTTATTAAATTCAATTGCACAAATGAATGCACCGAAGCTTTGTTTTTCCTAAGTCGCATTTTACGTGGAGTATTCCAATGAGTTGGCAAATTTAATAAATCAATACTGGTATCCGGTTGTATTATCTCGGGGAATTTTTGTGGTTCTGGCAGCGTGAAATGTTCAGAAGATGCTGGGTTTGTTCTTGGCGGTACTACGGCATGTTTTGAATACTGTTCATCTTCAATAAAGTTCTGTAAAAGTGTAATAGTTACATGTTAATCTTAATTTGAAGGACATAAAATTATCAAAGTTTATAGTTATGCTCAAGCAACATACCTTAGACATAAATGTTGTCTCCAACGTTGGTTGGGAAATCATAGGCGACGTTACTGAAGTTGACTGAACTCTAAGAACACTGATATATAAATTAAATGTATTCCGAATAATATTTCGATCTAACAGGAGGTAGAAAAATATGATATGAATATTGAATTAATAACAGTATACTTCTATAAAGGGTGGGCCTGGTTTGATCAATCTCCTTTGAATATGCTAACAACATCGACATCGACAATTCCCGAACGGGTGACTGAAAGCACTAACTTACACGTGCCGGGGAGAAAGCGGGATGTCTAAATATGAATTAACACATGAAAGAAAGAGATTCGTAAAAAAGACATCAACGTGCTCACCTGAAATGGTACACATTATGCAGCAAAATTTATTTTATTATTTTAATCTTTTTATATGGAAATTCAACTGACCGATGAAAGGAAATACCATCCTTTTGAAGATTCGATGTTCTACAAGACTTTCCACATAATTTTACCGCACAGTAAGACATATTTAGATAGTTTTTTACCTCATTTTCACTCACAAACTCATGAGGACGTTCAATAAGCGAATGAAACGATGTTTTGAGGCGTGGCGCTATTATAGTAGTACTAACTAGTATGCTTGGCAGCAGCGGGGGCCCTCATATGCGGACTCTAGTGGGGGTGCTCTGTGGTGAGAACAGACGACGACGCGGCCGCGCGGACGGAATAGGAGAGATAGTAGTACTCTCGCTCTCACCTCAGCGCCTTTCCAGTACCTGACTAAGGACTTTGCATTTCGATGGATATTTTTCCGGTCCCGTCTCAACTTAATAAGTTTGCAGTATATTAGAATATGAATGTCATTCCTTTAATGCGTTTTTTTTATAGCTTATGTTTGCTTATTTTATTACAGTTTTGATCAATTTAATAAAGGTATTTCACTTTGATTAGTGCTAGTGATAAATACTACTTAGTTTCACACTTGTACTAATCATTAGCACTTACACTGTGAATGTGATTTGCGGGTTTTAGTATTAGGTTCTTACTTTGTTACGTTTATTATTACATAAGTACGTGCTTATTTTTAAAGTTATGGGCTTGTATTTTTCTTACATTTTATTTAAGCTATTAAGTACTTGGTTACGTTGTTACTATGAAATATTTTGTTTTATTTTGTTGGTTTGTTATTCGTTTGCAGTATTTACTGTCTTATGTACTTTTAATATACTAAACCTAGGTAATTGTTTGATACACTCTTTAGGACAATAATTATTGGTTAATAATTTTTAATCGACATTCATTCGTAAGGTCTGTTTAAATTAAACAATTCTTAGTTTAGTTTTGTTTCTTTTTCTTTCTTAATAAAAGTTTTAATTTTTAAACTTTTGTTTTATTTTTTTAACAGCTCTCCATGATTTTTTACCGGGCTATGCAAGTGTGATTTCGAGTGTATGTATAATTCGTTGTCCCGTGCTGCAGCCTAAACGGCAACATATGAGGTGTCGTTGGATTCGTCTCGATTGTAAAAGTGACATAGGATTTTTTATATCCTATAATTCAAAGGACTTATAGGATACAAGACAAATCCTAGATAATGAAAAGAGCTCGGTGGCTCAGTGGTTGGGTCAATGGACTTGCGATACGGAGGTCCCAGGTTCGATTCCCAGCCAGGGCAGCCATGTACCAATGAGTTATCCTCGGTTTTGTCGACGGAAAAACTTACGTACTGTTACGGACTGGCCACCTCTGTGGTAGTACTTTTATAAGCAATGCTCAGTCTACTTGTCATCGCCTGGAAAACAGACCTATTAATAAAAAACCTGATATATTGAAATTATTTCATTTTAATAACCAGCGAGCCCAGCTCCTCAACATTTTGGTCCTTCGAGCAGTTTAAAATAAATAATTATAAATAAATAATCTAAATTTCTGAAAAATTTATATATATTTTCTCATTTTTTCAAAATTCGATCTTTTCTTTTTCAAAATGTTAGGTGTTTGTATTATGTCAAATAAAAATAAGGAAAAAGTTGTCGAAAATATAGATTTGTAATCGTCGAAAAAGTGGACGTGGTGGTGATTCCAAGTGATAATAATGTTAGTGGTGAAATAACCAATTCACCTCACGAGGATAATTAAACATTGCCACCCTCTCTTCCATCGACGACGTCGTCTAAGATTGTTCGCAGGCTGAGCACGGATGTTCGCTCGCGGACATGGAGTCCGCTGCTGCCGCGGCCGCGCTCTTCTTCACGAGTCACATGAACTCATCAGACGCCGAGAAAGGGTTAGACGCTAAGAATGTCCATGCAACGAATGTGTGTCATACTAGAGGTAACCGTCAATTTTAATCCGCTAATAAGAGTAGTCCAATGGGAGCGGACGACGTCGGCCTTATCCTGTCTCCGTGACCTGTCACGGTGGCGCCGTCGTCCTATCCGTCGACCCACTGATGTCTACTTACTGCGTGATCGTCAGTTTCTATGTTCCCCTGCTAATACGAGTAGTTCAATGGGAACGGACGATGTCGGCCTTATCCTGCCTCCGTGTTCTCAGCGCTAGTCGCTACACGGTGGCGTCGTCATCCTATCCGTCGACCCACTGATATCTACTTCCTGTGCGCAGGCATTTCGTCAGGAGCAACGTCATACACTGCAAGTTACTTCACACACACAATCAGGGACACAACATCATCATTCTTCTTGCATTAATAAATAATCATGTTACACTATACAATGATATGCAAGCTCTTACCCGCGCCGTTGCGACAATTGCGGAACGATTAGGATCATAATAATTTTAGTAGTTTGGTTTTACCTTTATTTTGATGGCAGGATCACTTACTGGCTGATCTTCAAGCGCTTAATGAAGACACAAAAGTGTCGTTTTCTACACAGACTCAGTGCTGCCATAACCGGCGAGCGCCTGAGTTTGTATCGATGTTTCTGTCGTCGCTGAGGATCCTGATCAAGTTGTCGAGATGCTTAATAAAGGTTTGGACAGGGCGACCTCATTGTTCTGTTAAAGGTAAATAAACTTTAAACTTTACCCTAACTTATTAACGAACGAGTCTCTTAAAGACCTAACGAATTTCGCCCACAATGTCAGAAACAGTGTCGAGACAACAAAGCCTTTTAATCATCCCTAGTAGTCCAGTGGGAGCGGACGACGTCGGCCTTATCCTGCCTCCGTGTTCTCGGCGCAAGTCGCTGCACGGTGACGCCGTCGTCCTATCCGTCGACCCACTGATACCTACTTTCTACGCGCCAGTCGCGGATTTACAGCCCTACGGCTCTCCACAGGTGCGCAGGCATGACTCGTGGATATTATTTAAATATTTGATATTCTTTATTATTTAATTATTTTATATTATTTATTATTTTATATTCTTTTCTAGAGGATATATTTCATATTATTTATTGACATTAAGCGTGAGCTACGCCTAATTATTATCCTGCGCAGCTGCGATGCAAGTCACAGTGGCTATGTTACCGTCGTCGCGTATAAACGCCTTACGAAATGGTTCTGTCCACCTTTCTTTGATTTGCAGCAAAGCTCGTGTAGCTCCTTTTAATCGCTTTTTAATTCCCAGTTTAAAATTAAAAGGTGACCTAATCAGTGTGCATCTTAAACCTATAATTTCTTTATCGGTCGTTAATAACCCACCTCTTTGGTGCGACTCTAACTAAAGAATGATGCACCTCACCTTTAACACGTTCGTCGCTCACAGTATCCGATTTATATTTCAAATTTCATCAAGCGGATTACTATTTTTCGTGAGTGACAAATGGTTTCAAGGACTTACATATTTATACCCTCCCATCCTTCAGAGTGGTATTTGAGTCATACTCTAATTAAATATTATTATTAAATAGCTGAGATCTGCCGCAAAGATTCGTAGTTCGAAAATATCTTTTATATCGAATATGTATCTAAAATTTCTTTTGCGGTACCTTTCAGTCAGGGGTTATTTTTATTTATGGAACCACTAACTTAGTAATTAAACAATTAATAAACTTGAGATTGTGTTTTCTCAGCAATAAGTCTATAACATGTTTCTAAACTAATGTGGCCTTTATGTTGTTAGTTTATTTTTTATATCACTGAGTCTGGCAACCACTTAAATAGCGTAGGTGGATCGTCATTACGTGCTGAAATACTGGACCTTGTGTGCTTACTCAAACTCCGCTCCTGCCAAGTCAGATCGTTCAAGAACGACTTCAAGTGCCTCCAAGCCGATACCCCGTTGCCGCGAGACTGTATATCAAGGAAGTTCACAGGCTCCCAATGTGAAGACGCTCTGCTGCATTTGGATGATCACGTTGCTATTTTGAGAGACGTCGGCCCTTAGTTGAATGTCGTATTATACTTGGCGGACCATTATTAACCTGCTTAATTCATATTACTGTACAGCTGCACCACTACAATAATGAGACGGTGCTCAATGCGACGACGACTTTTTCACACCCTAATAATTATGAGAAGCTTATTATGGAAGTTCATACACCAGTGCCAAGCGATCTCTAAGCTACAACAGAGTCGGCTCGTGCACCACATTATTACACTTTCCTTCTCTGGTGTCGAATACTCCATCGTTTCAACCACCGCCGTCAGCGTGGACAGACGCACAGAAAAGCGATTTATCGATTTTATCAGCCCTACGACTAAGCTACGCAAGCCGTACGGGATGCCGCAGGTTCCAGAGTCCGTGACTAGTTCAGATTACGTGGCGCTTCAACCTTTCCGCAGAATTGTTCGTGGACGGTACATTGGAAGAGGCTCGTACGATCTATGAAGACGACACATAGATGTTAATCCTTTTGTGTGTGGACTACGGATGTGACGACGTTTAGCGGCGTTCCCCTATACAAAAGCTAGTGTAGTTGCCAGCTAGTTCCCTCCAGTGAGGAGTTTTCTAACAGCCACATTTTTAAACCTCTTGTTATTTATATTATCTTTTAACCACTTTATCAATTAATTTTATATCTTTGTGTTTACTTAACTATAGTTTATTTTCTATCTATTTAACTGTAGTTTTGTTACGGTCGGGAGATTGTTACGGACTGGCCACCTCTGTGGTAGTACTTTTATAAGCAATGCTCAGTCTACTTGTCATCGCCTGGAAAACAGACCTATTAATAAAAAACCTGATATATTGAAATTATTTCATTTTAATAACCAGCGAGCCCAGCTCCTCAACACGTACATTTACCGAGTGCTCTCAAAACGGTGAAGGAAAACATCGTGATAAAACCTGCATGTCGTGGAGTAACAGAAAACAATCTAAGGCATGTGAAATCCGCCAACCCGTTGGGCCCGCGTGGTGGATTATGGCCCCAGCTCCCTCGATGTAAGGGAAGGTCTGTGCCCGAACAGTGGGGCAATATAAATAGACTGATGATGTGCTTTTAAGACTTGCAAGTCTCACCGCAACGCAAATAATGCATCTGAGCGCATTATTTATTATGTACTTGTTACTTGTATAGGAAAATTCTTCAAAACGACAAATTCATAGAAAAAATATGTTTATTGATATCTTAATCATTAGCTTACTCCGTTACATCTATTTATTGTACACATCTTCATAGAAGGCAACCTATACTTTTAAGTCCACACACTTCAAATCTCAAACACTACTGATTGTAAGGCGAATTATAAAATAAATAAAAGTACGGATGCTATCGTTCTACATTCTTGAAATAGGCTCGTTAACTCAATTTATTAATTGCATCAATCAACTATCATGCTCCTGCTGAAGAGAACTGTGAAATCAGTTTTTCGATATCTCAATTAATACCGAAGATATTAAGCGGTTAAGTCAAGTGGTGCAAGATGCTCCATCTCTTTTTTAGCAAAACGGTCTTTAGTATGAAGCCATACAACGCTATGACGTCATACCGTGGTAGCGATACAATACATCGTGTACTGTTTCTGTCTCTTTTTAACACAACTTTTGTAAATACCTGTAGTTACTTCATAAACTAATTTCAATTTTGATTTCACAGTTGATCATGAATTTGTGTCTATTTTGTAATAATAATGAAAACATTTAATTTTCGATACTTGTCAACTAGCCAATTGTTTAACAATGTTGATACTTATAAGTTTGTTAATCAATAAACTCTGTTGCGTAATGCTTAAGTCAATAAAAATCTTCATTATATAACAATCGCTCAAGCAGTACTTATACTTTTCTTTGAATTAAATCATGTTCGTAGATATATAAACTTGTCACTAACCTAAAATTTACATTTGATAACATAATTAGGAAACTATAAGTGTTATAATATAACAACAGAACAATCGGCATGTAAAGTAGACTTGGAAAATATCCAAAAACGTTTCTTTTTCTGCCACCCTTCAAACTATGGGATTATTTTAAAGAAAACTTATAAAGCCCTTCATTTAACCTAATAGGGTATTTGAATCAATTTTTTTATTGGATCACTCAACTCTCATGTTCCTGCTGAAGAGAACTGTGAAATCAGTTTTGCGATATCTCAATTAATACCGAAGATATTAAGCGGTTAAACCAAGTGGTGGGGGGATGCTCCATCTCTTTTTAGCAAAGCAGTCTTTAGCATAAAGTTTGTATGGCGCTACCCCAGTATGACGTCAGACCCACAATACATCGTGTACTGTTTCAGTCTCTTTCTAACACAACTTTTTTAAATACCTGTAGTTACTTCATTTTTCAACTAATTTCAATTTTGATTTCACAGTTGACCATGAATTTGTGTCTATTTTGTAATAATAATGAAAAACATTTAATTTTCGATACTGGTCAAAATACCTTATTGTATACCGCAAATCAAGTGTCTTATTCTGTAAACAAATATCATCGCCTAATTACCTGCTGTGATGTAACACTGAAGGAACTGATTGATCGAACATGTTCATCATTGTGAAAATAATGTGATCCGCTCTAATAATGTGAAAATAACTATGCGATAATCACAGAATAGCTTAAAATGTTAGTAGGGTAGGGTAGTTTTTGTTTACAATATAAGATACTTGATTTGGGCTTCGGTTTAGGGCAGGGCTTCCCAAACTGTGCGTCGCGACGCCCTGGGGCGCCACGGCGTTATCCCCGGGGCGTCGCGAGGCTATGTACATAGATTGGCTGTCTGTATCAATGATCATTTCTAAAGTTGAGCTACTACTTTGGTAGTATTCCCAAAGGCGTCACAGTAAAAATAATTTTGTAAAGTTTGGGAAGCTCTGGTTTAGGGCACAATCGATCATATTCAGTGTCTGCACTGATTATGTTTTAATAGTTTTTTTTTAAATTCTAATAGTTATTCTATATCAGTTACCATTTTACATGTATATCCTACGAAGATGGTCGGCGGTTGTGATAGCGTTACACTGCGGACATATCTTCTTAGCACGGAGCGATTGCAACCAGCACACCTATGGACAAACAGTATCATGTTAGCAAAATCCAATTATTTTTTCATTTAATTAAAGCATCATTTATTAGGGTTACGAACCTCAATAAGAAGAAAAGGATCCTTATAGGATCACTTTGTTGTCCGTCTGTCAAGACCTATATCTCAGAAACGCGTGGACGGATCAAGTTGAAAATACTCGGGTCTGCAACCTCATGCAGCAAAGAAATCAACCTACGTCAACGCAATCAAAAGATATGGCCGTTTGTATGAAAATGCAAGAAAACCAAAACGTATAGAGTACTTCCCGTTGACCTAGAATCATGAAATTTGGCAAGAAGCTAGGTCGTATAGCACAAGTAAAGGAAAAAATCCTGAAACTGTGAAGTTCGTTTCGTGATAGATCACGAAATACTTTTTTTTTGTAATTACAAACTTATATTAGCAGTTGACGCCTGGTATGTCGATGTATGAAGCTATCAGTTTCGAAAACGCAAAGATAAGTTTGTCCCTAAATCTAGTTTATCATTTCGTTAGAGCAAATGTTATGGTGAAGTTGCACGGAACCCTCGGGGCGCGAGGCCGACAGCCGACTCGCACTTGGCCGGTTTTTTTTATTGAATATTTCATTCAAAAAGAGGCATTACAGAGAGGCTAAATACGGTTGAAATCATTTGAAGAACTACTGGACCGATTGTGAAAATGATTTTACTCCAGTCTGTCAACGTCGTGCTTGCCGCGCCCATGGGGTACAGGGGTTGGCGGGACGAGGGAGTACGGTCTCGGAGGGGCTGCGGGCGGCGTGGTGAGAGGGCAAGCGGCTGTGTATAGAGTTACCTCGTCCCCGACAACCCCCGTTACCCCGTGGGCGCTGCAAGCACGACGTTGACAGACTATAGTATAGTATAAATGTCAACCTTAAAAACTCTCCTGAACATCTTTATCTGTCTTAGACCGTACAATGAAGACAAAATTATCTCGCTGCGAAAAAATAACCAATAAAACCCAAAACAGTTTTTGTCATAAAATGTATAGTTAGTCAGTCCCATAATACAGACGAATCCACAGACCACTTACCCAATAGACATGAAATGGGTACAAAAGACATTGCCGCATTTCAATGGAGCTTTGCCCCACCTACAAAACTACGTGACCATTTAAACTGCACCCATTTTGTCGGGGACTTATTACAGGTTTCATATTGCATAATCATAATCAGTATCATTTTCTACTACTCTCGCAACTCCTATAGAAGAATAACAAAAACAATGAATAAATCGCTTCGATTTCTTACTATTTTCTGAATTTTTTATTAAGTTGTTTTTTTCGAATCGCAACTTGTACAAAACTTTATTTTAAACCAATAATTTTAATAAAAACGGAGAGTTACATTTATTTGTTATCTTGTACAACTTATCTTACCATCAAGGTGGGGCAGAATCTGGCATTGTCATTTGCAAGCGAAACATTCTGTCAACGATGAGCGCATAGAAACGGAGCGGGGGACGTATTAAATCAATGTGGATAATATCTCTATGTGGCACGTGTCGCTGGGCAATGTTGCGCTCATGTGCGGACACGGGCGCACTCCTGTGGTCTATGGGGTAAGTGGTCTGTGAATAAATCTAACGACACATCGAAGCAACAAATTATCGGACACACAACACATACACCCCACAACCATTACCCTCCGTTTGGCAGTCGGTTAAAACCTATTATCAATAACTTACCTCACAATACACGTGCCAACACTGTATGGAGACTGCAGGCGATGTATATCCTCCCAAACATATCAAACATTTGGCCTGCGAACAAATATACTCATTAAGAGCCTTCCATGAGACAACAGCTCAACTAACCCTCTTTAAAGCAAGTCACTTCACTTTACTAGTGTCCGACCGAACTTTCGGTTTCGGCCTAGTTTCGGTTTCGGCTGCCATCCAGCCGAAACCGAAACTAAGTTCGAGAGCCTACAATAAGCATATAACGTTATAATATTAAAAGCGTAAATAATTTATTTGAAATAAGGGAGAGATAATATGTAGTGCCTAAGGATTACTTCAAATATCAGAGACTGATTTAATATCATCATCATCAGTCTATTTACATGTCCCCACTGCTCGGGCACAGACCTTCCCTTACATCGAGGGAGCTCGGGCCATGATCCACCACGCGGGCCAAGACCGCGGCATGCAGGTTTTATCACTATGTTTTCCTTCGCCGTTTTTTAGAGCATTCGGTAAACGTACATAAGTTTTTTCATCGAAAAAAAACCCACCGAGGATAACTTATTGGTACATGGCTGACCTGGCCGGGAATCGAACCTGGGACCTCCGTATTGCAAGTCCAGTGACCCAACCACTGCGCCACCGAGCTCTCCCGCTGTATAATATGTGATTTATAAATGAAAACTGACTGATTTATAATTGCCTATTTATTTTTTCCACGAAATAATGACCTTATATGGAAGTTTCGTTTTCGGCCGAAACTAAGACTGGCCGAAATTCGGTTTCGGTTCTAAAACCTAGTTTCGGTTGGACACTACACTTTACACTACTAACCTCCGATGAGTTTTGTTTCTTCTCTAAGTCCCTAATTTTTGCTTTCAGTGCTTGAATCCGGGTCTGAAAGTAATAAACAACATACTCATTAACGAAATAAAAACTTTAAACTTCACCTCACTTACATGTATGTCACTCAATTCATGTACTCACAGTGTCACATGTATGCAACTCAATTCATGTACATGTATGCATTGATCTGCTATAAACAACTAGATCGTAAAGGTCTTACTAAAACAATTTAAAAAAACGTCCAAATAAGGGTCCATTGTTAACGTCCAAATAATGTCCAATAAAGCAAATGAGGGTCCATTCATCCGTTTGGACCTTCATTGCGCTCGTACATTTCTAGAAGGCAGACTGTGTATCTAGTTGTTTATAGGAGATCAATGCATGTATGCCATATACTCCATGTACAGTCGAAGACAGATAAGTGTACAGGGGGCCTGAAAATGGTTGTGATTTTCTCAAAAACAACTGCATCGAATTTAATAATTCTTTTACAGTTAGTTTTAACTTTTATCTATCAAACAGTGAAAGAATTTTTGCAATAGGTCAAGTGGTTTTTGAGAAAATCTCAACCTTAAAAACTCTCCTGTACACCTTTCTCTGTCTTCGACCATACAGTCTCACTCACATGTCACTTGTTTCATATACACACACAGACTGACTTACGTGTATGTCACTTACTCCATGTACACACCGTTCCCTTTACACGTCACATCCTTCATGTACACACCGCACTGACTTACATCTATGTACACACTCTCCCACATGTATGCCACTCACTCCATGTACGGTCGAAGACAGAGAAAGGTGTACAGTAGAGTTTTTAAGGTTGATATTTTCTCAAAAACTACTTGACCTATTGCAATAATTATTTCACTGTTTGATAGATAAAAGTTAAAACTATGTAAAAGAATGATTAAATTCGGTCCAGTAGTTTTTGAGAAAATCTCGACCTTATTGATATCTGTCTTCGACTGTACACAGACTCACTTACATCCATGTACACACCCTCACTCACTCCATGTACTCAGTATAACGTACATGTATGCCACTCACTCCATGTACACTGTATCACTTACATGAATGTCACTTACTTCGGCACTCGCTTCCACCATTCCCTTGGGCTTTAAATGTTCCTCTTCATCCTCTTGTTCCCCGTTAGTCTCTTCTGTGCCGTTCTCCGCGTGATCTTCTGTTCTGCTATGTAATTCTGTCTGGAATATAAAATAATTTAACATAGTGTATGTCGCCGGTTCCGCATGACGGAACAAGTTTACATAACTTTTATCATGAACAAGATATGCAAGTTCCTAGTGATTTCAAAAAAGATTTTTTTAATAGCCAATTATAATAATTATAATATAAGTAAATGCCACTTTTCACCCGATTGTGCAAGAAGGAGGGTTATGTATTTCGAGTGTAAGTATGTTTAATTCTTTGTCCCGCCCCGCAGCCTAAACGGCTTGATGGATTGTAACATATGAGGTGTCGGTGGATTCGTCTGGATTGCAGAAGTGACATAGACTGTTACGATGCGGCCTATTTTGGGCGCATAAATTTTAAACAAATATCAATGTTTTTATAAAGAAAAGCTGTGACCTTTTTGACTGAAGTTCGAATTGATTTTGTTGATTTTCTCTATTTTTTAAAGATTTTCTATAAATGTTACTGTTTTATATAAAACCCAGTTTATCTACATTTCTATTTTAATTTATTAACGACTAGCTGTACCCCGCAACTTCGTTTGCGTAGAGGAGGAGGATGGAGGAGATCAGGAGGCAGATCTTCCTCTCTGGATCCTTGTTTCCACATCACATACCGCCATGGCTTATAGCCTATGAGCTGTCCGGATATTTCAGCTATCTCCTAGTGAAACTCCCATCAAAATCCCTTCAGTAGTTATGGCGTGATACTTGCACAAAGTCACAGACAAACATTCTAAAAATTAGTGTTTTGGCATCAGTATCGATCCATTTCATAAAACACATTACAATTATTCTTTTCAAAAAATATCTAATGTACAGACACAACTTTTTTACAGTCTTATTATATGTATAGATAGATATATGGACCACATTTGTTCAAAATAAATAAAGATTATTAGATTATTAATATTCTTAGAGCTTCATTGCTCGCTCCGCAACAAGGCTATATAAAACTAATCAAAGTGCTTAAAATTTAATATAAATGTAAAGATTTTGATTCATTATACGTATTAATGCATGGTTTTGAGAGATATGATAGCTATCAACTTACATCTACCGCTATAGCCGACGGCGGGTACTGCGGCGGGCCGTACAGCTCACTGTCCTCATCCCCGTCCACCACCTTCAAACACACAAACAGCTTTTTGAAAATGGCGGGAAACGACGGTTGCGAAATTATTTAAAAAATTTCAGTTTAATGTCTACAGTGGGTGTTTTGTGTTTAATATCACGTTAAATTAATCAGAAAATGTTCGCGAATGACAGTATGGTGAAGTTATTGGAGAATTCAAGCAGGATCTGAAGTTTGGCGCCATGGTCAAGATTCCCGCTACGAGCCCGGGAGTGAACGTGACTGTCGAGCTGCTTCGTCCAGAGTGATGACGCTACGGCGTCTCCTGTGGATGAAGACAAGAAGACGCGGCTACCCAGGGTGATGACGCTACTGCGACTCCTCTGGAGGAAGATAGAAGACTATTATACTATGAATTTTCTGTAACATGACATTGGCAAATGACGAACTGTCGGAGTCCATTAATAAAATAAATAAACACACAAACTCACATTAAATACGGCGTAGACTACCTGATTGTCAAACTCAAGCGCGAGACAGAAGATATCCCGCAGCGGCGGAGTAAAGAGCACGGCACAGTGACTCCATATTTGTGTGTTTATTAATTTTGGCAGGGAAATAAAATAACGCCAACAAAAATCAAGAGTTTTAAAACAATCTCTCGTATTTACAATATATAATACATTTTGATATATATTTTGTATGAATAACTATTTCAGTTTAGACATAATTTTCTTGGAATGTGGAAATTTTTCTATCGAGCGAAGTTTGTCTAATCGTGTATCGGTATTCATCAGTCTCTAAATAGACACCCCAAGATTGATATATATTTTTGTTAGACGTTTGATTATTCAAGTTTCAAGGCTCGCTGTGTGTGCATGTTTGAGGGTGTGTTTTGTAGGTTTGCGAGTGTGTTTTGTATGTTAGGGTGTGTGTTGTATGTTTGCGCGTGTGTTTCGTATGAGAGGTGTGTTATGTATGTTTTTGTGTATTTGTATGTTAGGGTATGTTATGTATGTTTTTGTGTGTTTTGTATGTTAGGGTATGTTATGTATGTTTTTGTGTGTGTTTGTATGTTAGGCTATGTTTGGTTTGTTAAGAAGTGTGTTGTATGTTTGAGCGCGTATTTTGTTTTAGGGTGTGTTTTGTATGTTTGTGCGTGTGATTCTTATGCTTGCGTGTGTGTTTGTATGTCAGGGTGTCTTTTGCATGTTTGTGCGTGTTGTTCATCATAAATCGTATCGAACAACTCCAGCCTACGTACCAGCGCCTGGTCGTGTGACGCGCGGCGCACGCTGGTGGCCGCGCCGGCCGCGGGGGCCTGCAGCGCGGTGGCCCGCACGCGCCACTCGCCGCACCACTGGTACTCGGCACCGAACGGGCCGCCGGAGCCAGACGGCTCGTCGTCGACGGAGGGGGCGTCGGCGTCGTTCTAGCAAAGAATATGTGATTTTTTTAGTTTTCAAAGTCAAATTTCTTTATTGCAAGTAAGCACGTTGAGTACATTTTTGCACGTCAACATATTTTTGAATTTACATTTACACCACTTTGCAAGGAAAAGGTGCCAACGCTGAGGAGAAAAAGTGGCAAAAAACTCTCCTCTGCCACTCATTTGATTACCATTATTTGAATTTAGATAATGAAAAGAGCTCGGTGGCTCAGTGGTTGGGTCAATGGACTTGTAATATGGATGTCCCAGGTTCGATTCCCAGCCAGTGGGGTGACCGCGACTTCCAATCATTATCGTTACCGCTTTCAATTTGACACATGGACGGTATACATTGCTGCTATATTTTTGCCAGTTTTAACAAACGACAACGAAACGCAGCAATGTATATCGTTCAAGTGTCAAAATGAAAACGATAACCGTAACGATTGAAGTCGCGGTCACCCCCCAGGGCAGCCATGTGCCAATGAGTCATCCTCGGTTTTTTCGACGGAAAACTTACGTACATTTACCGAGTGCTCTCAAAAGGAAGGAAAACATCGTGATGAAACCTGCATGCCATAGAAGAAAAAAACTAAGGCATGTGAAATCCGCCGCACCGCAGTGTGCCCGCGTGGTGGATCATGGCCCGAGCTCCCTCGATGTAAGGGAAGGACTGTTCCCGAGCAGTGGGGACTAAATAGACTGATGATGATGAATGAAAAGATTACACTTATGTCTTAGTTGTCACATTCATGCGCAGGTAAAGCTACCAGTAAGGTCCTCATACCTCCACATCGATGCTGCCTTCCTCTGAGCTAGTATCCGGCACGTCCTCGTCGATAGGGGCACCGGTTCTCTTCAAGCAGCGCAGGGCATGACGCTGCAGCCTTGAAGTCTGCACCGTCTCGTTACATATAGGGCACTGCCCTTGCGGCGGAGGCGGGGTGCAGCGCCGACGGGCTCGGAGACGACGGAGTCGGTTTGTGTTGATTCGCTGATAATAGATATTTTATTAGAGAGCTCGGTGGCTCAGTGGTTGGGTCAATGGACTTGCGATACGGAGGTCCCAGGTTCGATTCCCAGCCAGGGCAGCCATGTGCCAATGAGTTATCCTCAGTTTTTTCGACGGAAAAACTTACGTACATTTACCAAATGCTCTCAAAACGGTGATGGAAAACATCGTGATGAAACCTGCATGTCATGGAAGAAATAAATCTAAGGCATGTGAAATCTGCCAATCTGCAGTGGGCCCACGTGGTGGATCATGGCCCCAGCTCCCTCGATGTAAGGGAAAGTATGTGTGTGAACAGTAGGGCAATATAAATAGACTGATGATGACATAATTTTAACAATTGACCCAGTACTTTTGAGACTTAAGATACAGTCGAAGACAGAGCAGGGGGCCTCAATAAGGTTGCGATTTTCTCAAAAACTACTGGACCGAATTTAATAATTCTTTTACAGTTACATAGTTTTAACTTTTATCTATCAAATAGTGAAATAATTTTTGCAATAGTTAAAGTAGTTTTTGAGAAAATCTGAACCTTAAAAACTCCTGTACACCTTTCTCTGTGTTCCACCGTGCCTATACTTTTGTCTGATCTGAAGATCGAACCAGAGACCTCCATAATAAAAGCCCAGTATTTAACCACAAAACCTAGATACTAACCAGATAAACGTCGCCTCCAGGACATCCAGTCACATCGACATCTTCTTCAGGAATATCAGTGCTGGTACTAGATCCTGGGAGCGCCAAATTAGAACCAGACCCACTCGAATTAACACTCAACTTCCTCTTACTCCCACCATTAGATAACTTATGTAGTCTCTCAACTTCAAGAGATAAATGCGAATCAAGTTCGCCCTGCCTTATAGTGCAACTACAAACTGGACAATTTGGCAACTCACTAACTTTTTTGCGGCTTCTAACGCAATTTAATATAACATTATCATCATATAATTGACCGAAACTATTATTAGGATTGTTATTTAATGAATTCGAACTCCCTTCCATGTTATTGAACTTATTAAACAGAAGTATCGGTAGCATTTCAAATACTGTTTATGTTGACTGCTTTCATAAATCTGATGCCATCGCGAGTTTTGTTACATAAAAGCGGTAATTACGAGTTTAGGATTGTTAATTAAAGTTCGATGGACGCGCACAAACTCTTCTTGCAATCATTTTGAGTGTAAATTACGTAAATAAAAATAATTAATTCGATCAAAACAATAAATACTTCGGCCGCTTAAGAGCTTTTTTTCAAATGACTCAGTGTTGCTAACTATAATTTTAAAATTCTGTTAATTCAGGGATAACATAAAATAGGTCAAAATTTCATGGCAGACGTAGGTAGATAGCAGAGCTATACTCTTAAACCGCATGTTCATTCACAGAACAATGTGGATTTACGCGTTTAAGCCAATGATACACTAGGGGACAAATGTCCTACGACATGTATCGGGGACATGTCAAGCGAAGCCGGCCGATTTCGCCTGACATACCTGGCGACATCGCGCGACTTATGTCCGTAGCGACGTCGTTGCCAGACATGTCGCGCGAAGTCCGGCAACGTCGCGCTACTTCACCCGACGTCCCTGGCGACACGTGTCGCAGGACATTTGTCCCCTAATGTATCCTTGGCTTTAGTCATAAACGTGATTTAAAGTTAGCCGTCGGTTTACACCTTCAAGTTTTTTTTCAGTAGGTCCATTTCTAAGTAACCGTTTTAAACGAAGTGTGAAAGGGACACCAAAACGGTTTAAGGGAGGTGAGGTTAAACACAAGTACATAGCTTAACATTGGAATTTAACGAGCGTTTAACATTCAAATCGTGATTACTTATTTGTAAAAGCCTTTGCAACTTAATTTTAGGTAGGAGATTCTTAGATTGTGTCTGTCTTTCCGTTAGAAAATCAGCTGTTAGACAAGAAATCATTAATTTCCACATTGTCCCAAGCAATCGGCTTGATCTGTCGGGATTTGCGTCAAGTTGGCAACACTGAGTTGTTGTTCTTTAAATTGCACTGCGACGCGTTTCGTTACTACACTTTCAATGTCAAGTGAAAAACCGATAACGAATAGAATTAAAAATTAATAAGTTACTGAGAAAAATATTGTAAAGGGGAAAAAGCAAATAACACATTGAATATAAAATAATATATTTATTAATACAAAAATATGATTTTGTCTAATTTTTTATTCTTACAATGTCTTGTTAAAAATGACAATGCCAGATTCTGCCCCACCATCAACCGCAAGTTGTACAAGATAACAAATAAATATAAAAATATCTTCGCTTTTTTACTAAAATTATTGGTTTAAATTAAAGTTATGTACAAGTTGCGATTCGAAAAAATTAAGAATTCAGAAAATAGTAAGAAATCGAAGCGAATTATTCATTTTGTTATTCTTCTATAGGAGTTGCGAGAGTAGTAGATACTACTGATTATGATTATGCAATATGAAACCTGTAATAAGTCCCCAACAAAATGATAGGTACAGCTTAAATGGTCTCATAGTTTTGTAGGTGGGGTAAAGCTCCATTGAAATGTGGCAATGTCTTTTACTTAAAATCTACACGATATTGTAAAATATTCTCTATAATATTTAGAGTACGTAGGTATATATTCATATTTGACAATACTTACATTTAATTATAAATGATAGGTACAGCTTAAATGGTCTCATAGTTTTGTAGGTGGGGTAAAGCTCCATTGAAATGTGGCAATGTCTTTTACTTAAAATCTACACGATATTGTAAAATATTCTCTATAATATTTAGAGTACGTAGGTATATATTCATATTTGACAATACTTACATTTAATTATCATTTAGATTTATGTTTAATAATACTGCACGCATCTTTGCGGATTACCCATTGATCTTCTATAAACAACTAGATACACAGTCTGCCTTCTAAAAGTGTCCGAGCGCAAAGAAGGTCCAAACGGATGAATGGACCCTCATTTGCTTTATTGGACATTATTTGGACGTTAACAATGGACCCTTATTTGGACGTTTTTTAAATTGTTTCAGTAAGACCTTTGTGTATCTAGTTGTTTATAGGAGATCAATATTACCACAAAAACTCACAAGTCTTGTAAAATAGTCACTTCTACCTTTTCAACGGCTATAACATTTTGAGCTTTATTCTTCCTATTATTAGGGGGCATTTTTAAATGGATCGCTCGAACGTGCAATTTCATCGAATTTGATTGGCTGAATGTTTTCGCACAATACGTGCATGTGTAGGGTTTTGCGCCTGTGTGCACCTGAAAGGGAAAATATACTGGTTACTATAGACCTCCACGAAGTACTTTCAATGTACTGGGAGGCAGCTCTTCCTATCTGGTTTCGTGGTTCCACATCACATAGAGAACGAAAATAAACTGGTTACTATAGACCTTCACGAAGTACTTTCAATGTACTGGGAGGCAGCTCTTCCTCTCTGGTTATGTGGTTTTACATCACATAGAGAAGCGAAAATAAACTGGTTACTATAGACCTCCACGAAGTACTTTCAATGTACTGGGAGGCAGCTCTTCCTATCTGGTTATGTGGTTTTACATCACATAGAGAAGCGAAAACAAACTGGTTGCTATAGACATCCACGAAGTACTGTCAATGTACTGTGGGGCAGCTCTTCCAATTTGGTCACGGGGTTCCACATCACATACAGAAGCGAAAATAAACTAGTTACTATAGACCTCCACGAAGTACTTTCAATGTACTGTGAGGCAGCTCTTTCTCTCTGGTTTCGTGGTTCCACAAAACATAGACAAGCTAAAATAAACTGGATACTATAGACCTCCACGAAGTACTTTCAATGTACTGTGAGGCAGCTCTTCGTCTCTGGTTACGTGGTTCCACATCACATAGAGAACGAAAAAAAACGTGATTCAATGTCGGTAAGTTGTAGTTCGCATAATTGCGAAAAACGGCCGTTTTTAGTACATTTGTGAACTACAACTTAGCTTGTCGCAATTATGCCATGTATTATATATTGAAAAATAGTATTTATCGTAATAAACATTTTGTAAATAGCTTTTTTAATAAAATTGATTATATTGGAAAATATTATTTTTTCAAGATTGGCGACGCTAGTTGGCTCATGGAAGGCCCTTAAGGTCGCATGCTTACCCTGTAGTGTCTGTTAAGCGCGGGCTTCTGGCTAAACCGCTTCCCGCATACAGTGCAGCAGTAGGGACGCTCGCCTGACACAGACATACACACATAATAAATTAATTAATTTTAAAAGTAAAAAAAATTGTATCAAGACATTACATTTTGTTATGAGTAAATGTTAATAAGAAGAGCTCAGTGGCTCAGTGGTTGGGTCAACAGACTTGCGATACGGAGGTCCCAGGTTCGATTCCCAGCCAGGGCAGCCATGTACCAATGAGTTATACTCGGTTTTTTCGACAAAAACTTACGTACATTTACCGAGTGCTCAAAACGGTGAAGGAAAATATCGTGAGTAGAAGAAGAAAATATCTAAGGCATAATCTGGCAATCCGCAGTGGGCCCGCGTGGTGGATCATGGCCCCAGCTCCCTCGATATAAGGGAAGGTCTGTGCCCGAGCAGTGGGGGCATATAAATACATTGATGATGATGATCAGGATACCTCGCATTAAATGACAATGCCAGATTATGCTCCACCATCAACCGCAAGTTGTACAAGATAACGAGTAAATGTAAAAATATCTCCGTTTTTTATTAAAATTATTAGTTTAAAATAAAGTTTTGTACATCAAGCGAGTCGAAAAAAACAGCTTAATTAAGAATTCAGAAAATAGTAAGAAATCGATGCGAATTATTCATTGTTTTTGTTATTATTCTATAGGAGTTGCGAGAGTAGTAGAAAATGATACTGATTACGATTATGCAATATGAAACCTGTAATAAGTCCCCAACAAAATGATAGGTACAGCTTAAATGGTCACGTAGTTTTGTAGGTGGGGCAAAGCTCCATTGAAATGTGGCAATGTCTTTTAAACTCATCTCTGTCGGTGCACTGTGTCTGCGTACTGACCTGTGTGAGTCCTAGTATGTATCCGCAGCTGGTTTCTGTCGGAGAATCTTTTATCGCACGCGCTGCATTGGTAGGGCCGTTCACCGGTGTGAGTGCGCTGATGGTACTTCAACGAGGCGTTGGACTGAAAACAAGACTCTTGCTGTCTCATAGTGTCCTGGTACTTGTAATGACACTTAAAGAGCTGGGGCCCGAGTGGACACAGCAGGTGTTGCGTGAGACATATTGAGACTCCAGGCGGCTCTTTCTGCCCTGGTACTTGTAATGATACTTAGAGCTGGGGCTTCTGACCGAGTGGACACAGCAGGTGTTGAGTGAGACATATTGAGATTCCGGGTTAGCCATGGTCTCCTGGTACTTTTAATGCACCTTCATCATCATCAGCCCGTATCAGTCCACTGCTGGACTAACGACAATCGATTCGCCCCACAGACACACGCTGGACATTAACTAATGAGACTCCAGGCGGCTCATAGTGCCCTGGTACTTGTAATGATACTTAAAGAGCTGGGGATTATGACCGAGTGGACACAGCAGGTGTTGAGTGACATATTGAGACTCCAGGTTAGCCATGGTATCCTGGTACCTTTAATGCAACTTCATCATCGTATCAGGGACATATTGAGACTCCGGGTTAGCCATGATATCCTGGTACCTTTAATGCAACTTCATCATCATCAGCCCGTGTCAGTCCACAGCTGGACTAACGACACTCGATTCGCTCCACAGACACACGCTGGACATTAACTAATGAGACTCCAGGCGGCTCATAGTGCCCTGGTACTTGTAACGATAGTTAAACAGGTGGGGCTTCTGACCGAGTGGACACAGCAGGTGTTGAGTGAGACATATTGAGACTCCAGGTTAGCCATGGGCTCCTGGTACTTGTAATGCAACTTCTTCATCATCATCAGCCCGTATCAGTCCACTGCTGGACGTAGGCCTCTCCAAAATTAAACTTGTATGTAAAAATAGTGTATAAACATAACCCTCCTTGCGCAGTTCTTAGAAAATAATATATTTTAATTAAATTGACATTTTACATGATTTAATTTGACATTTCATCAATTTATTAATTATTTAATTTAATGTTTTTTTTTAAATGTATGACATATCGACTATTATTGTTAAATATTTTAGTTACCTTTTGACATTGTATTGTATAAATTATTGACATTTTAAATACAAATAATATTCTATTTATTCAAATATTTTTATAATGTAATCTTAAATGATATAATATTAATAAAAAAATATGTACTGCTGGAATTAGGCTATGTAAAATAATATTAATAGTAATGTGTAACATTTGCATGCCGTAACGGGTTAAATGTGCGAACTTAATCTGTATACCATCCTGTATCAACACATTTACAGCAAATAAAGTACTTTGACTTTGACAGTCGGGTAATAAAAATAGTTACTTACTGTACACTTTTGTCCACAAACTTCGCAAACTATGTTTTTATTATATTTAAGTCCCAGATGCATCCTCTTGACGTGCGCGTGTAACTTTGAGCGGTCATTGAAGTGACCACCGCACTGGAAACATTACTCCCGTTAATCATAAACCTAGTTATTTATTTATTTTATTAATGGACACGACTGTTCGTCATTTGGCAATGTCATGTTACAGAAAATTCAATATATTCAATAGTCTTCCATCTTCCTCCAGAGGAGTCGCAGTAGCGTCTTCACCCTGGGTAGCCGCGTCTTCATGTCTTCATTCAGAGGAGTCGCCGTAGCGTCATCACTCTGGACGAAGCATCTCGACAGTCACGTTCACTCCCGAGCTTGTAGCGGGAACTCTTGATAAAAGCTTGGAACTTCAGATCTTGCATAAATAATCCAATAACTTCACCGTACTGTCATTCGCGAACAATCTCTGATTAATTTAACGTGATATTAAACACAAAATAGTCCCTGTAGACATTAAAAGGGAAATTATCAAATAATTTCGCAACCGTCGTTTCCCGCCATTTTTAAGAGAACCCATAAATCTATTTAAACCTCACTTTCATTAAATCGTGAAATGAAATGACTTTGCCCCACCTACAAAACTACGAGAGATAGCTGTACCTATCATTTTGTTGGGGACTTATTACAGGTTTTATATAGCACTAGCTAGCTAGCACTTCGTTTGCGTAGAAAAAGTTATATTCTCAGATCCCATACCGCCATGGCTTATAGCCTATGAGCTGTCCGGATATTTCAGCTATCTCCTAGTGAAACTCCCATCAAAATCCCTTCACTAGTTATGGCGTGATACTTGCACAAAGTCACAGACAAAAATTCTAAAAATTAGTGTTTTGGCATCAGTATCGATCCTAAAACACATTACAATTATTCTTTTCAAAAAATATCCAATGTACAGACACAACTTTTTTTACAGTCTTATTATATGTATAAATAATCATAATCAGTAGGAGTTGCGAGACTAGTAGAAAATTATAACAAAAACAATGAATAATTCGCTTCGATTTCTTACTATTTTCTGAATTCTTAATTATGCTGTTTTTTCGACTCGCATGTTGTACAGTCGAAGGCAGAGATAAGTGTACAGGGGGCCTCAATAAGGTTGAGATTTTCTCAAGAACTACTATACCGATTTTATTAATTCTTTTACAGTACATAGTTTTAATTTTTATTTATCTAACAGTGAAAGACTTGTTGCAATAGGTCGAATAGTTTTTGAGAAAATCTCAACCTAAAAAACTCTACTGTACACCTTTCTCTATCGTCGACCGTACAAAACTTTATTTTAAAATAATAATTTTAATAAAAAAAACGGAGATATTTTTACATTTATTCGTTATCTTGTTCATCATGCGGTTGATGATGGGGCAGAATCTGGCATTGTCATTTGTATGTTTATGATATTGAACAATAAAAACAATTTTTTTTAATGGATTACTTGAATAACATGTGGCGAGTTATTAAGTAATTGTGTATTATTATTATATTATTTTAAAAGATGTGTTGCTGAGAGTTTTTTGCCACTATTTCTCCTCAGCATTGGCACCTTTTCCTTGCAAAGTGGTGTAAATGTAAATTCAAAAATATGTTGACGTGCAAAAATGTACACAACGTGCTTACTTGGAATAAAGAAATTCGACTTTGACTTTTGACTTTGCGATGGGAATAAGCTAGACCACTTTTTAAAAGAAAAGAATGCTCTCTGTTTCAAAAATTTCGTAATCTGCGAGCAACGTTAACCCTCACCTGTTCGCATGTCAATTTCGCAGTGATCTTGCCTTTGGCCGCGCGTGACGTACGCGCCGCTCTCAAGGCGCGTTCGTGCTCTCTCAAGTGCGCGCTCAACCCCGCACTTGACGGGAACCGAGCGTCGCACAGTCGGCACTGAGGACTGAACACTTCTCATCAACTATTATTCCTTTATCTCCAACTGAGCTGAGTAAGGCCCGTATTAATAGTCTGAGCTCAAACCCTAGAGCGAATTCAACTGATACACTCTCAAGACGTGATCACCATCTCAAGTATGTCATTTGTTAATAAACCAATCTTTAGGGCGTATCATTTGATGTGTTTCTCAAGTCGCGGTTCGCCTGCAATCAGCAAATACGTTCTCAAGTGTGAGTTTGACAGTTCTCTTGAGAACTGAGTTTTGTTTATTAATACGGCGTTACTCACGTGATACCCGATTCCTAAACGCGCACCAAAGTTACGTTTATTAATAGGAAAGGCATCTTGAGGTCGTTCTCAAGATTGACTTTTGAGCTGAGAGTGATTTATTAATACGGGCATAAGAGCTCAGTGACACAGTGGTTGGGTCAAAGGACTTGCGACACAGAGGTTCCAGGTTCGATTCTGTTCAAATTTACTGTTTTCGGATTTTTTCCTTTACTTGTGCTATAAGACCTAGCTTCTTGCCAAATTTCATGATTCTAGGTCAACGGGAAGTACCCTATAGGATTTCAGTTTCTTACATTTTCATACAAATATGCGAGAAAATGCGACATAAACGGCCATATCTTTTGATTGCGTTGACGTAGAAGTTTTCACGGCTGCATGAGATTGCAGACCTGAGTATTTGGTATTAATTTCAACTTGATCCGTCCACGCGTTTCTGAGATATAGGTCTTGACAGACAGACGGACAACAAAGTGATCCTATAATAAGGGTTCCTTTTTGCTATTGAGGCACGGAACCCTATAAATTACCTATTTTCATTATCCAGCGTATGTTTGGCCGAGCTGAGGATATGTCGCTTCCAGGCGTCCTTACTCATAAACTGGATATTGCATTCCGCACAGAATCGCTCCGACGGGGGTTCGGACGCGTTCTCTGGCCGCTGCAACATGATAAACTCGAATAGAGCATTATGTTGATGAAAGAAAAGAAAAGAAAGAAAAAATCGTTTATTAATTTGGAAATTACAGTACACAGATGGATGATGGATGATGGGGTGTGTTGATGGAGCATGTTGTGTGTTGATAGGGTATTGTGTGTTCATGAAGTGTGTTGTGTGTTGATGGGCCATGTTGTGGGTTTATGGGACATGTTGTGTGTTGATGAGGTGTGTTGTATTTTGATGAAGCATGTTGTGTGTTGATGGGGCTTGTTGTGTGTTGATGGGGCATGTTGTGTGTTGATGGGGTATGTTGTGTATGAATGGGGAATATTGTGTATGGTGTGTATGGACGGAGTGTGTTGTTTATGGATGGGATATGATGTTGTTTATTGATGACGTGTGTTATGTACGTATGAGGTATGTTGAAAATGTATATGGGATAATATGTATGTGCATGGGTGAGGTTTGTGGGCCTACCTTCCCGTCTCGGTGGTGCGTCTTGGCCCTGTGCATGGTGAGTCCGTGCTGGCCCACGAAGCTGTCCCCGCACAGGTCGCACACGTGCTCGGTCGGGTGACGCTTGCGCATGTGCGTGAGGTACGACGTTGGCTTTCTGATAACGTATAGATCATAGATATGCTGGACATCAAAAAGAGAAAAGTTGGGTATCTGGGACATTATTCCGGAATGACAGATTTATTTATTTATTTTATTAATGGACTCGACAGTTCGTCACTTGCCAATGTCATGTTACAGAAAATTCAATAGTCTTCTATCTTCCTCCAGGGGAGTCGCAGTAGCGTCTTCTCCCTGGGTAGCCGCGTCTTCTTGTCTTCATCCAGAGGAGTCGCCGTAGCGTCATCACTTTGGACGAAGCGGCTCGACAGTCACGTTCACTCCCGAGCTTGTAGCGGGAACCCTTGATAAAAGATTGAAACCCCAGATCTTGCTCAAATTATCCAACAAATTCACAATACTGTCACTCACGAACATTTTCCGATTAATTTAACGTGATATTAATCTCAAAATAACCACTGTAGACAATAAAACAAAAATTATCAAATAATTTTACAACCGTCGTTTCCCGCCATTTTCAAGAGAACCCCGGAAGACAGATGCTAACCGCTCAAATTAATTAAGCGTTCCATACACAGCCGCGACCGGCTAGTTAAAACGCATGCCCCGCCCCATTTTCTGGGCATTTTTATTGTCAGTAGGTAGCGATCCTAGCCTAGGCCGCAATCCGCTACCTATTGGACGTTAACAACGGCAGAAAATGGGGCGGGGCATGCGTTAACTGGCCGCAAGCCGCGTGCAGAAACGCGCCTCTGTGTGTCAGGATTTATGATGGGTAAAAAAGTGAACAGAAGAGCGTCGGATTTATTTTTGCCTCTAAATATTTAGAATAGAATAGAAATATCTTTATTAGGCAACAAAATCCGGTCTTAAATAAATACAAACATATGTGAGTAATTAACTGTACAGATATGTTAGTATACGTAAGTATATACTCCACCTATGTGAGTAGCTAGGTATATACATTGTGGTTTTTGATGCTAAAAGGCCAACTATTTGTGATTGTACAAGCATCGCGAGCGCTGAACAGCTGTCCCGGCTCGCTCAAGACAATACAATGAAGACAATACAATACAAGGACTATACAGGGTGTCTGTGTCACAGACCACTTACCCAATAGACACGAAATCGGTACAAATGACAATGCCAGATTCTGCCCCACCATCAACCGCAAATTGTACAAGATAACGAATAAATGTAAATAAATCTCAGTTTTTTTTATTAAAATTATTGGTTTAAAATAAAGTTTTGTACAAGTTGCGATTCGAAAAAATACAGCTTAATTAAAAATTTAGAAAATAGTAAATTTAGAAATCGAACCGAATAATAAGAAGAGAGAAGAATAACAAAAACAATGAATAATCATTGTTTTTGTTATTCTTCTATAGGAGTTGCTAGAGTAGTAGAAAATGATACTGATTATGATTATGCAATATGAAACCTGTAATAAGTCCCCAACAAAATGATAGGTACAGCTTAAATGGTCACGTAGTTCTGTAGGTGGGGCAAAACTCCATTGAAATGTGGCAATGTCTTTTGCAAGCGAAAGGATGAGCGCAATAGACGAAGCGGAGGAGTGCCGTATTAAAGAGATGCGTCCATGTGGATAATATCTCTATGTGCCACGTGTCGCGAGGCAATGTTGCGCTCATGTGCGGGCAGACACGGGCGCCCTGTTACAGGTCTATGGGGTAAGTGGTCTGTGTTTGTTCTCACCTAAACTTCTGCCCGCATAGAGTACACTCGTACATATAACCGCTGTGCCACTTCTCATGTTCCCGTGCTTGGTTTCTGAACAAAACATCATCATCAGTCTATTTATATGTCCCCACTCATCATCATCATCATCAGCCCGTATCAATCCACTGCTGGACGTAGGCCTCTCCCAAAGCGCGCCACTCAACCCTACTCTCGGCCCTCTGCATCCAGTCCCTGCCAGCCATTTTGCGAAGGTCATCCCTCCATCTGGTCGGGGGGCGTCCCACACTACGTTCACCCGTTCGTGGCCTCCATTCGAGAACTCGTCTACCCCATCGGTTATCGGTTCTACGACAGATGTGACCAGCCCACTGACACTTCAGTTTACTGATTCTATGAGCAATGTCAACCACTCTTGTCTTCTGTCGGATATACTCGTTTCTTATTCTATCTAACAGAGAAATGCCAAGCATAGCTCTTTCCATAGCTCGCTGAGCGACCTTGAACCTGTGTGCCAGTCTCACCGTCAATGTCCACGTTTCGACTCCGTAGGTCCCCACTGTCAAAGTCAAATTTCTTTATTGCAAGTTGTGTTCATTTTTGCACGTCAACATATTCTTGAATTTACATTCACACTACTTTGCAAGGAAAAGGTGCCAACGCTGAGGAGAAAAAGTGGCAAAAAACTCTCGGCAACACATCTTTTAAAATAATGGTAACACAATTACTTAATAACTAGTTATTACACAACTGCTCGGGCACAGACCTTCCCTTACATTTATTTATTTTATTTATTTACAATTGTATTTACTGCCTTACAGTCATGCCAATGCACCGTAAACAGACACACAATGTACAGGTTTCCTATACAGGGTGTAACGTAAGGGGTATATGAAGCCGAAGGGAGAGTGTTCAGTATCGGTAACTGAACAACTTTTGTTCTACGACTTTTAGATTAAAAAATAAAAATAAATTATTGTCTCTTACAAATCGATCAGCTGACAGCTACGAAATGTATGAAAAGTCAAAAAATAAAGTCGCGAAAATCGTAAAGTCGTAGAACAAAAGTTGTTCAGTTACCGATACTGAACACCCTCCCTTCGGCTTCATATACCCTTTACGTTACACCCTGTATAGGAAACCTGTACATTGTGTCTGTTTACGGTGCATTGGCATGTCTGTAAGGCAGTAAATACAATTGTAAATAAATAAATAAATGTAAGGGAAGGTCTGTGCCCGATGGGGCATCTTGTGTCTCACTCTTGCTTTTGACAATATAGCGCATTAGCTAGCTGTTCAATCATACGTCTATTTCAACCAGTTGACTGCGATATACCACATTTAGGACTGCTGCGTCTCATTTAGAATAGAATAGACAATATGTTTATTGCCATACACCAATTACATAAGCTTACAAAAAATCCATCAAGTAGTAAGTTATAATCTAATATAGTTATGCTAAGTGGTGTGGCAAAAGGTGCATGTTTCAGCTGAGCTGACACCGAGGTGTGCAGCGCTGTGACTCGACATGCACCTCTTCCCTGACAGACTATATACCTGATATTCGGTATGATAACGAGCTGGAACTAAGATAGCCTAGTTCATATACAATAAGATGTATGCAAATCACAAACTGGATCTATACGACACGAGCGCAGCGACCGTGAGACGCATCATGGCGCAGGACTTCTTTAACGACAGTTATCATTAAAGTATTTTTTAGTATTATATAAAAAAATTTAACATAAGTACCTATTTAAGTCACTTTTATTTTTTTAAATCTTGAGACACATCTTGCTATCTATAGGTGGAGATTTGTAATTAGCTTCTAGACATTATTAAGTAACCTAAAGTTATTGTAGCTGTAAATCTTCCATAAAATAAATAAATAAATAAATATCTACTAAAATCTGTATGGACGAGTTAATTAATAAAACTAATTCAAGTGCAACTCACGCAGTATGTGAGCTGTGTTCACACTTGTCGCACGCGTAGCGGCGACTGTGCGAGGTCGCCGTGTGTGTACGCAACTGTCTCTCGGTGGAATACCGCATGCGGCACACTTCACACTCGTGGGGACCGCTTTTCTGACAATAGGTTTAATAGATTATTTTTACCATGGTAATACCTCATAAAATACACTTAACAATTTGTTTTTCAATTGGTTTGTCTATCAATTGGTCTGTCTATCAATTGGTTTGTCTATCAATTGGTTTGTCTACCAATTGGTTGGCCTATCAATTTGTTGTTTGTCATTGGTTCTTAGTCTAATGGTGGCTCTTCACTTAGCTATTCGTATTTGCCATAATTTAATGTATTTGTCATAATTGCCATGTGTGGTTGGTATGCTTGACAAAATATTCGTGTTATTTGCATGTACAAGTATTTGACAAATACGACAAACATCCAATGGCGAATACAAATGGCTAAGTGAAGTGCCACCATTATACTAAGAACCAATGACAAACGACAAATTGATAGGCCTACCAATTGGTAGACAAACCAATTGATGAGCATGAGGATTACTTATTTATTTATTTGATTCACTAGTATTACAGATACACTCTTATTCACTAGGTAAATCTACGTCAATCAATTATTATACAATATTTAGGACAACACAGGTCAAATTATTATAACATAAATTAGGACAATCAGCCACTCACACATTCATACCCTCACAAACACAATCTCCCGCCAAACACTCCTCCACCTGTCAGCGAACACATCACACTGCGGTGCCGATGCCAGGAGCTCCTCTATCCACGCGCACGCGTCTTACCTACCTCTTACCTTATCTTACCTTACCTCTTGATGTCTTGTCTTACCTCGTCATGTTTCTCCTTATGGTTCTCAAAGGCTTTGTTATCCACAAATCCTTTGTAACACAGCTCACATTTCAGAGGCGAGTTCAGATAGTTGAGGGATTTAGAACGATCCAGTAATTCCTGTTGCTGTTGATCTTTGCTCAGAATGATTTCACGGGCGAAGTCTGTTATGGGACCTAAAATAAAATATAAATTGTATCTCAATCATTGATTAAGTGTCACAGTGGCCGCATTAACTGTTTCTTAAACGCAATAAAAGAAGCTGATGTTTTTGTAGATCCATGGTGTTCTCTGTATAAAAGTATATCTATCTTAATAGTAACCCTAATTTACACTAATTTTACTGTATAATTAATTATTTTAAGGATTACTATTATATTGTATCCACTGACTCGGTGCTTTGGTGATATCTGTAAACCAGTCAGTTATACATTTGTGGGGACGCGCCGTACGGCCAAGGGTGAGTCAGTCGTGTGTAAGCCCCGATCAGTACGGACGTGTCCGCCCCGCGCTAGCTCTCGCCCCCCTGGGACCTCTAATATTTCAATATAACTTTTACTACATACAATAATCTTTCATTTAGAGACCCTACGTGATAGCTCCAACAGTGGTGACCCCGATCTTTGAACAGTGCAGTGGACTTCAACAGTGTACTGATCGGGGCTTACACACGACTCTCTCACCCTTGGTGTCATGTACCGTACGGCGCGTCCCCACATATTGAATGAATAATAAATAAATAATAAATGTATGTATATAAATAAATATTCATAATAATATACGATGGCGAGACGAACTGCCCCCTTACCATGAAGTCTTATAGCAGTTTTACTTCAATAATACTTTGTTATTTCGTACCATGACGACCTTAAAGTAAGCTTATTAAGGACGAGGCGAGGTCCCGGGTTCGAATCCCGGTCGTGATGAAATTTTTTCTCCATTTATCATTTACTTATTAAGTAAAGTTGCAGTTCGCATAATTGCGAAAAACGGCCGTTTTTGGCACATTTGATAACTACAACTTTGCTTGTCGCAATTATGCCATGTATTGTATACGAGGCATGCCTTTTAAGTTCTGTCGTTTGCATATTTGCCGCCAATTTTTAATTAAGAACTGTTCAAAATTCAAATTTGTTGGAATTTCGAATATCAAAACAATTTAATGCATTAGGATTAATGCAATTGTTTAGTCACAGCGCTGGTTTGAATCTGTCAGGTCACTACGAAAATGAATCTTACTAAGGAAAATGTCCGTGCAAATAATTTTCTATAACTTTCGAGGAGGCCTAACGCGACTTCAGTGTTTCGAAGAGTTAACATCTGTATTCCATGATGAAGTCCCATGTCTGCGGACCATCGAACGCTGGTATTTGGAATTCCAGCGTGGACATACCACACTTAGTGACAAATCTCGCGAAAGACGTCCAAAATCCGCCTTCACTGAAGATAACATCGTTGCTGTGAGACAACTAATCCTCGAAGATCGTCATGTGACATATCGAGAGATAGAGGCGTTATTAGGCATCTCAGGGACAACCATTCAAAAGATATTGCATGAGGCGCTTGGTGTGAGAAAACTAGTTTGCCGTTGGATCCCGCATTTGCTTTCCGACGATCATAAGGCGGCCCGCGTCAGATGATGTAAGAAAACTCTTCAGAGGCTCAACCGAGGAGAGTCAAATCACGTCTACGACATCATCAGTGGTGACGAATCTTGGATCTATGCCTACGATCCTGATTCCAAACAACAATCCACAGTCTGGGTTTTCCAAGACGAGCCAAAGCCGACTAAAGTTGTTCGCTCTCGAAGCACTTCAAAGAAGATGGTGGCTACGTTCGTGGCGAAAACCGGTCATGTTGCGACGATTGCACTTGAAGATCGTAGAACGGTTAATGCGGAGTGGTATACCACAGTTTGTTTACCACAAGTCATCGCCGAACTTCGGAAATCTAGCCCAAAGCGACGCATCATCCTGCACCATGGCAACGCAAGCTCACACACCGCTCGTCAAACGATTGAGTATTTGAAGCAGGAAAACGTAGAAATTCTTGACCATCCTCCATACAGTCCTGACCTAAGCCCTAATGATTTCTTTACATTTCCTAAAATTAAGAAAACTCTTCGTGGTCAAAGGTTCCTGTGCTGTGAAGAAGCGGTCGACGCTTTCAAGTCAGCCATTTTGAACACCCCCACTTTGGAGTGGAATAAATGTTATAATAACTGGTTCGAGCGAATGGAAAAGTGTATTAAACTTCGTGGTGAATACTTATAAGAACAATAAAAGTTACTATAAGGTTATAGTTTTTTCTTTTTCTTCAAACGACAAAACTTAAAAGGCATGCCTCGTATTCAAAATTGTATTTATCCTAATAAATATTGTGTACGTAGCTTTTTTAATAAAATTGATTACATTGGAAGATATTATTTTTTTAAGATTGGCGGCGGTAGCTGAAATATCCGGACAGCTCATAGGCTATAAGCCATGGCGGTATGTGATGTGAAAACAAGGATCCAGAGAGGAAGATCTGCCTCCTAATCTCCTCCATCATCCTCCTCCTCTTTCGCAAAGAAGTTGCGGGGTACAGCTAACTAGCTGAAAATAAATGAAAATGGTTATAATATACCTGTCTCAGCTCTACCATTGTCTTGACGTTTCTTTCTCACTCTAACACGTGTATTCTTGGCTCTCATGGGACGGGCTTTAGTACTAATACTCTTCAGAGGCAAGTCATCATCAGAATCCGATGGTTGAAATTTATGAAGACCGGAGTCATGATTATCCGTATCTGATGCTGTAATAGACATAACTATCAATACCACAGCCCAAATCAAGTGTCTTATTTTGTAAACAAATATGATCGTCTAATTACTTGTTGTGATGTAACACTGGAGGAACTCATTGATTGAACCTGTTCATCATCGTGAAAATAAAGTGATCCGATCTAATAATGTGAAATTTTGATATTTTCTTGCATATGCGCTATGTGAAACGAAAATCTAAATGATAAATGGAGAAAAAATTTCATCACGACCGGGATTCGAACCCAGGACCTCGCAATTCCGTGGCACTCTCTATTCCAACAGAGCCACCGTGATTTCGTACCCAGATCGTGAATTTTGTCTCCATATTCTCGTCTTAGGGACGGTAGCGACATCTATCCAGTAATAGTGCAATTACTCAATGTGTAAATAACTATGCAATGATCACAGAACAGCTCAAAATGTTAGTAGGGTAGGGTAGTTTCTGTTTATAAAATAAGACACTTGATTTGGGCTTCGATACATTCCTTGAAAGGGGTGATACTAGAGGTGGTTTGCAACAAATTAGGCAATATTAACGAGGGGTCGAAAATGAGTGGTTTCTGAGTTACGGTAGGTTTTAATTTTATTTGCTGTTCCCAAAAAAAATTATGTTCAAAGATATAATTGAAATAATACTTTTCTGAAAGCTGATAAAGTAGAGATTACCTTAAAAAAATTCATGCTTAAAATTCCCATTAACTCAAAAATGAAAAGGCCATAAGGTTTGAATTTTTTCTCGACCCCTCGTTAATAGGGTCTAATTTGTTGCAAACTACCTCTAGTATCACTACTTTTTAAGGAATGTATCGAATTTCCAATAACCCTGTATATATTTATTATTATCATTTTATCTATTGCCAGCTTCATTATTTAATTATTGTTTGCTGAGCATGGTATAAATGATGCATAAAATAAATTCGATGTATAGGTTATTATTTAATTAATTAAAATGATTCGAAATACCTTCACCATCACATTCCATCTCTACTTTAATGGGTACTTCAATGGCTTCAGTCTTTACCACAAGCTCCCGCTTAGCACGCACTGTGGCCATATCCTCGATAGCAACAGACACTGTCTGAGTTATTGTTAGACCTATGATGAGATTGTACAACTGTCTGTCCTGTTCTGACACTGAGTTATTCGATATCTGGAAGTGAGATAGAATGGGCGTCATTATCTGACGCTCCCACTTCATATGGCTATTCGTATTTGTCATAATGAGGGGTTTCCAAAGTGACAGATATAATAGAAAAAAAGCTTTTTAAGTTGATAATAGATGGCGTTGCACCGAAGTGCGATATCATCGTAAAAATTTATGTCAGCTGAATGAATGAGTGTGTTTTTTGCCACTTGATCTCCTCAGCGTTGGCACATTTTCCTTGCAAAGTGGTGTAAATGTAAATTCAAAAATATGTTGATGTGCAAAAATGTACACAACGTGCTTACTTGCAATAAATAAATTTTACTTTTTGACTTTGAATAACTTATAGCGGTAGCGATCGACGCAACGCCGGAGCTGTCAAACTAATGTCAAACGCCTTGTAGTAACGGAGCTGTCAACTCCGCGGCGTTACGTCGATCGCTAACACTGACTACGGCTCAGCTAAGCTTAAAATATTACCACTCCATGATGCAGCAGCTCGTTGAGCAATGCATCAGCATTCACTGCTTTCCTCATAATGGTGTGACATTTCTTGAGCTGCGAGTAGCATATGTAGCAAGCCAGGAGTGGCTTCCCGTCTTCAGAGGACAGCTGAAATATAAAAACATGATATAATATATAAACATTCACATGTAATGCATGTTTGTGAGTGTAATGCATGTTTGTTTGTAGCTGTAAGTGTTGTTATGAAAATAAATAAATGAACAGCTTAAGGCAGTTGTCCGACCGCCAGCGATGAGCGAGTAGAGCTATCAACTAAGCGAGCAGAGAGTGGCGAGTATAGTTTTGTAGCTCGGCTATCAGTGACGGGCGATTACTCGCTTCACTCGCCAGTGTAGCTCAGCGAGTACTCGCTCGCGGTGTGAACAGTCGGCGATGAACTATTAATATATGCATCTCTTTTGTTTACACGGAATGTACTATCTTTTGTACGTTTCTTGGGTGAGAAAATAGCCAGGATTTATTCGCGTGGCGGTAGAGCAACTGCCTTTAAGTCCCTTATCGTCGTTTCTTCACATCGAGGGAGCTTGGGGCATGGTCCACGAAGCAGGGCCCGCCGGTTGTTCGATAATACGAGTATAAGATTTTTTTAAATATTCATGCCATTGAGATCAATACATATTTAATGAAATAAAAATGAAATAGTAGTCATTAAAGTACCTATGTATTGTTGGATGCCCTAAAAAACATTTGCATAATTTTTTTTAGGCATATCAAATTTTTGCATTAAAGTTTTATAAGTATTTAATTAAGCGTATTAATAAGTTTTATCTTTCTAGAAAATTATTGTAATTTCATTATAAGCAACAGACAATTCAACCGATTAGCCAAAAGAAAGGCTTAACAAATCAACCAACCAATTGATCAACAAACCAATTAGTTGACAAACCAATTGACCAACCAACTCCTTTTTGGGAGACCCAAAAAGGAGTTGGTTGGTCAATGTTGGTTACTCCCAAAATCAGGCCAGGCAATGGCAATGTCAAAGAAAATGAAGAAAAGAAAAGGAAAACCAATTGCAAATAGACCTAAAGAGGTTATACATTTAACTTACAGAAATATTGGTGAGTTTCTCGAATATATCTTGAAGTGGCGTTCCCATTATAGCGTGCAAATGAACGTCAGATGCTAAACACAGCCGGCACATAGATATATCGAACATTTTGACTAATTTACACAATCAAAATACGATACTGAAATTAGGCATACATTTTTTAAACTAATATACCTAAGTCGAAAGTCCTATACAACATACGTTGTGACAACTTTAAATATTACTACAATTCACTGTTTACGAGAATGCATGCTTATTTATTCATAAATATTTGATTTTCTCGTTAAATTATTAAAATACATCCCCAAACACAACAAATAACAAACAATCAACAATGGATGGATGACGTCACGAGTTTTTGACAGTTGCAAGTAGAGCTGCGTAAACCGATAATGACCGACAAAATTGTTTCTAGCATCTGGCACTACAAAAGACAAGGAAGCAGCTATAGAAATTGTATAGCGCTATTTCTGGCACTCAAAGTACCTGTAACTTAAATGTGTTGCATTTCAAGTATTACCCTACCAAATTTCGTGGTCATCGCAAAATGCAATGATCTCTTTCCTTTTCGCAGATATTGTATCTACTATCTCTATCCAATTGACATTTATTGGTTTTTTAAAATTAATTAGAGTAATGCTGCTTGAATGTTCGCGATGCCGATTGATTTCGGAAAGAAAAAGAATTAAAATGGAAAGAAAAAGCATAGGAAAAAACGAATTGGGATAATAAAATTACATTTAATTAGCTACCATTGTGATATATGATAGAAGTTTACTTTAGAATGTTACCAAATCAAATCGAGCGTTGTGATCAGCATATTGTGTAAGTATTTGCAGGTATTTTACAAATTATATGCATTTAAGATTATTATATCTAGTAAATAATGCAAGAAAATAAAGATATGACATGAATATGTAATTGAAAATCTAATTTTATATGTTATTTTGTTAAGTTTAGTATCGTATTTCCTTAGTAGAGTACAATCATGATCAAAAGTGCATATTTATTTTGTATCATTATTATTTATTAAAAAAAACTAAATGAAAATGTGCTCGGAGACGGCGATGAGGTTCGCCACCTATCATGCCATGGCCCACGTAGTAGCGAAAAACCGGCGGTGGATAGTTAGTGCTGCATTGAATATACGTGGTGGGATGTTAGATAAATTGGATGTGGTATGTGTAGTATGCCAGGATCGCAGCAGATGAAAGTCCATCGTCTCTGCTTACCCCTGATGCAGTGAACAGGCGTGAGCTTATGTATGTAAACCGAGGCCCAAATCAAGTGTCTTATTTTGTAAACAAAAACTACCCTACCCTACTAACATTTAAAGCTGTACTGTGATTATTGCATAGTTATATTCACATTATTAGATCGGATTACTGTATTTTCACAATAATGAACAGGTTTGATCAGGGTCGGACTGGCCATATAGTTGAGGTGGCATTTGTCAGCCGGGCCCCAGCCTGCGCGGGCCCCTACCCTACCTACCGCTTGTCTTACGGCAAGCCTCTTGCGACCTAAATGTAAACTAGATCATTCATTCATACAATTAGAGAGAAATGAAATAAGAAAAATTCGAAAAATTGTTGAAACTAGTTTTGGAAATTTCTAAACGGCGATAACTTTTGACCGAATCAACTTATTTTGACGTGTATCATTATAGCATAATATAGTCTCGGGCTTGTGGGGATCCACCCGGGCCCTTCCGGCTCAGCCCGACCCTGGGTTTGATCAATCAGTTCCTTCAGTGTTACATCAGGTAATTAGACGATTTTAGTTTACAAAATAAGACACTTCATTTGGGCTTCGGTATATGTATTTTTTTTTTGTTAACCTATAAATTGTCCCACTACTGGGCAAAGGTCTCCCCCCTCCTCTTCCATCCATCCCTGTCCTGAGCCTTTTCCAGCCACCCATCCCTGTATCTAACGATATCGTCTCTCCACCTACATTATATGTAGGTATATGTATTATTATTTTAAATTTAATATTTTCTCTTTCAGATTGGGCAGATCAACTAGCAGGAAAACTTTTATTTTGTTTGTCATGTGTGACTGGATTACTTTCGGAATCACGAATAAATGTTTATAATTGAATAAATTCAAACAAAAATCATGTTTTCTGGCTTAGATTTCGTTTGCGACTACTGCAGTCGAACTTTCACAAGGAAATATAACTTGCAGACTCATATCGAGAACTGCCATATTAACTCATCATGTTGCTGCGATATATGTGGCCAGAACTTCGGCAGCCCCGCAGGACTACAGCTTCATTACAGCAGAGGCCACAACCGATATGACCAGCCCAATCCAGAATGCGATATTTGCGGCCGAATCTTTACTAGAAAACAGAACATTATGTCTCATATGATTACAGTCCATTTGCAAGGTGTCGGACCGGCTATCCGATGCAAATATTGCTATAAAGTCTTCACTACTACGAGGAATCTCAAACGGCATATCAACCAGCTTCACAATCCCGATGTCAAGTATCCAACATGTAACGAATGCAACAGAGTGTTTAAAGGAAAACATTCGTTAATAGTTCATATTGAATCCGCTCATCATACTGTTAAAGATATAATAAAATGCCACCTTTGCGATAAGGTGTATACTAATAACAGAAATCTGAAGCGACATGCCGAAATGTATCATGGCGAAAAAGGTGAATTTAAGTGTGATATATGCCCTAAAGTTTATACTTCTAATCAGAGTCTCCGAAGGCATATACGCACAGCTCATTACACTGATAATCAAGATGAATATAAATGCGACTTTTGTCCTAAGATGATATTAGGAAGAGAAAACCTGGAAACTCATATACAGTTTTACCATAGATCTGAAAATTCAAATTCTTTTGATTGCAACGACTCGTTGAGTCTTGATACTAAGCTAAAATACAATTACCCTTGTGAAGAGTGCGGCAGATGTTTCCAAGACGAACCGTCGCTCCGACAACATGTTAAGGCGGACCATTCGTTTAATACTTTCTACAAATACTGTAGGAATTCTCTTTTAAAACAGATGTCGATCACTGAACAATTCCTAGATAAACACAAGAAACATAATGTATTTTACAATTGTGAATACTGTCACAACGCGTTTAGTTCTATCTACGAACTTAAAGACCACATGAAAATAAACCACGACAGAGACTATTGTTCATCTACCTGCAACGTATGTTTCGGGAACTTCTACAGCAAAGAAACTATGTTCGAACACAAAAAGATATGTCTGCCACCACCGAACGTCAACTCTTGCAGCCACTGCAATAAACTATTTACAGATATATCAAGCCTCGAGTTTCACACTCGAATTTTTCATCCTAGAGCTCAGATAGCCGATTCCAATATAACATCGACGATTATTGAGGAATCTGACACTGGCTGTTATAAATGCATACATTGCGACCGCGTCTACTATAGCGACAGATCTTTGAAGCATCATATAAAATTAAAACATACAACAGAGCAAGCTATGGATTGCGATATCTGTGGGAAAGTATGCAGCAATAAATATTACTTAGCATCGCATATTAAAATGGTACACACTAACAATTCTTGGTCGAAATGCGATTACTGCGAGAAAAAGTTTAAATCAAAGAGAAATATTCGACGACATATTGAATATACTCATTTGGGTATGCAGAGGCACAAGTGTGTGGAATGCGAGACGCTTTTTAAAGAGAAAAGGAGTTTACGTAAACACGTAAGGACGAAGCATCCAAATTCAGCGTCATTCCCTCAGTGTCACTTCTGTTACAAGCGTTTCGAATCGGCGAAAGCATGTAAAATACATTTGAAACTTCTGCATTCGTTCAATATGAATACTTACCCATGCGATTTATGTTCAGTCTCTTTTAGTTCAGACGAAGCCCTGAATTTACATTTACAAACAAAACATTTAGCTGAAGACGCAATTTTTAAATGCGAGGAGTGTAATGTCGTGTTTAGAGGACAAGAGAAATTCGATCAACACAACGAACTGTATCACGTTAATCTGCTTCCTAGCGTGAAGCAGAAACTCCTGCCTCGTTGCATCATTTGCATGAAAGATTTTAGCACGAGAAAGACTTTGAAACGTCACATCAAGAAATTCCATGAAGGATTTGATGTCGATGAACTAGCAACATTTGGATCTCGAAAACGCGTGTTCGGTGTTGAATGCGAGGACTGCATCAAGAATTTCAATGACGAATACCACTACAACATATACATGAAGATGAAGCATGTACGCGAATCGATAATATTCAAATGTGAAACATGTTATTCTTCGTACAACTCTTTAGAATACTCGGTTCAACGGTATAAGTTGACAAATTACGAGCTTTCCAAAAGTAAGATGATTCTAAGTGAGTTGTGTACGGCTGAGATGAGCGATGATGAGGCTGGTTACTCAGGGTTTGGGTCTTTCCATGAATTAATGGAGCCAGAGAGCACGACTGTTGATATAAAGATGGAAATAGAATCCATGGACATTTTAGAGAGTGACATTAAGGCTGAACCTATGTCGCCATAGTTTAATGAATCGTAAACGTTGACACAATTATATATTAGTAAGGACATGCCCCACTGACGATTCAATAATGCACGGTTATTTTAAATTAATAATAAGGCCTGGGGGGTGACCGCGACTTCAATCGTTTTCATTTTGACACTTGAACGATATACATTGCAGCGTTTCGTTGTCGTTTGTTAAAACTTGCTAAAACATAGCAGCAATGTATAGCGTCTATGTGTCAAATTGAAAGCGATAACGATTGGAAGTCGCGGTCGGTCACCTGAACTTATTTGCTATGACAACGTTTATTACTCGTATCCATGTGGTATGAATATACAGGGTGTAACGTAAAGGGTATATCAAGCCGAAGGGAGAGTGTTCAGTATCGGTAACTGAACAACTTTTTTTCTACTTTTCGATTTTCGCGAATTTATTTTTTGACTTTTCATACATTTTGTACCGGTCAGCTGATCGATTTGAATGACACAATATTTTATTATTGACACAATATAATATTTTATTAGATATATTGAGACACTATAGCCATTGTCTTCTAGTACTTTTAATGCAACTTCATCATCAGGTCAGCCATGTTCTCCTGGTACTTTTAATGTAACTTAAGCATCACTATAAGCCTGTATAAGAGACATATTGAGACTCGGGGTTAGCCATTGTCTTCTGGTACTTTTAATGCAACTTCTTCATCATCAGCCTGTATGAGTCCACTGCTGGACGCAAGCCTCTCCCAAGGCGCGACGGTCGACCATGCTAATGAGACTCCAGGCATGTCATAGTGTCCTGGTACTTGAAATGATAGTTGACAGCTGCGGTTTCTTACCGAGTGGACACAGCAGGTGTAGAGGGAGCCATATTGATCGATTTGTATGAGACATTAATTTATTTTTATTTTTTATTTGAAAAGTCGTAGAACAAAAGTTGTTCAGTTACCGATACTGAACACCCTCCCTTCGGCTTCATATACCCTTTACGTTACACCCTGTATAGTAACCATTGATCTCCTATAAACAACTAGATACACAGTTTGCCTTCTAAAAATGACCGAGCGCAAAGAAGGTCCAAACGGATTATTGGACCCTCATTTGCTTTATTGGACATTAACAATGGACCCTTATTTGGACGTTTTTTTAAATTGTTTTAGTAAGACCTTTGTGTATCTAGTTGTTTATAGGAGATCAATGATTGTAACATGTAAATAATAAATATGTATCTGAAATAAATAATTTCACGATTTAACACTGAGAAAGGCAGACAGGAGATAAAAGTAGACTAATGTATAATGAATTGAAATATTGTAATTAGAGTAGGTATCGTATTATAAATAAATAATAAATAAATTATTACGATACTCTAATTACAATAATTCAATTCATAATTCACGTTTCGTGAAAGATTCACTTCTTTTGCTAACTGTATCACACGTATCGAAAAGTTGCTATAGAGAGACTCCACGCAGCGAGAGTTGACGTAAAGAGAGTTGCGGTAATGGGAAAGCGACGTAAAGAGAGTTGCGCTTACGGGAACGCGAGCTTACGGGAATGAATCGATTTATTAGGGTTGAAATTTTCTCAAAAAGTACTGATTTTTTTACATTCAGATAAGTAGTTCTTGAGAGAATCTCAACTTTATTCAGACTTCCTATACTATACTTTTCTCTGTATTAAGATTTAAACCATAATAATCATTATGCTACATTTTATTAGTAACCCAATACCTAGTATTAGACAGTTTTGTTAAATAAGCTATAATTTTGCCCAGTAGACTTTAAAAGCAGCTTCAATTATAATCTCATTAGTAGCTAAATGTTTACAATTATTTCGTAAGTCGTGCTTGCCGCGCCCACGGGGTACAGACATGGCGGGGACGAGGTAACACTATACACAGCCGTGCGCGTCGCGCTCGCGTGCTCGCTGTATTCCCTCGCACCCGTCATGCCTGAACCCCGTGGGCGCGGCAAGCACGACGTTAATGGACTATAAGTAGTTTATACTTGAGGTAATGATAATATCAATCATGTTTATTAATCGCGTCCTGGGGGGTGACCGCGACTTCCAATCGTTATCACTTTCATTTTGACACATAGACGCTATACATTGCTGCTATGTTTTTGCAACTTCTAACAAACGACAACGAAACGCAGCAATGTATATCGTTCAAGTGTCAAAATGAAAACGATAACCATAACGATTGAAGTCGCGGTCACCCCCCGGAAAGGCGAAATGACTAAATAGAGTATTATGTTCTTGTATTTTATTAAGTAGGTGTTTCAATATTTGCATTTCAATTATTTCTATCAAAAAATAACACTTTGATTACGAAAAGCACCGTCGATTATTGTTTTTTAAAAGTATAGTTCCAAGGTTTTTTTATATATTATATCAAACAACGCCATCTTTCGGCATTTATCATAAATCAGCAACCTTTGACAGACTTGTCTTATTCTGTCGTTCACTGTACCCATGGGCGTACCCAGGTAGGGGCGGGGGGAGGTCAGCTGCCCCCCCCCCCCCCCCCCCCCCCGATAATGTTGACGTCCGTACTAAGTATCTTATCTAGTACTTTTATCGATAAAAATTAAGACAACGAATTTTTTGACATTTGTTTGCGATACAATGTTTTTACAACTCAAAATTACGCGGCGCGTTCGTTCTTTCTATAAACACCTAGCTTATAAAAAAATAGGATCTCCCCCCCCCCCCCCCCCCCCCCCCCCCCCCCAACCGGTCCAGAACCTGGGTACGCCCATGACTGTACCTATATTAGATTAGATACTCTAGTGACCATAGTAGCGTCTTCAAAAGTTTCGATCGTCGCGCGGCGCCGACGCGACGCTTGCGCGACGACAACGTCGCGTCGTGCCAAAGGCGTCATTCGAGCGTTGTTATCCAAGGAAAGGAAATGGGGACGACAACGCTAAGCGCCGCGGCGCAAGCGTCGCGTTGACGCTCGACAGATGCTAATGTGACTCAGATAGGAGCCTTCCATGAGCCAACTAGCGCCGCCAATCTTAAAAAAATAATATCTTCCAATATAATCAATTTTATTAAAAAAACTATTTACAAAATGTTTTTTACGATAAATACTATTTTTTAAATGCTTATTTATAACGTGATTCAATGTCGGTAAGTTGTAGTTCGCATAATTGCGAAAAACGGCCGTTTTTGGCACATTTGTGAACTACAACTTAGCTTGTCGCAATTATGCCATGTATTCATCCTAATAAACATTTTGTATATAGCTTCTTTAATAAAATTGATTAAATTGGAAAATATTATTTTTTCAAGATTGGCGGCGCTAGTTGGCTCTATGAAGGCCCTAAATGCAATCTTATCAAAGTTATTAAAATTAAAAAAAAATACAGTTCTAGAGCTTTTTGTGTTGTATGCTATTTTATTATTATTCAATGTCTACGGAAGCCCGAGTCAAGTGTCTTATTTTGTAAACAAAAACTACCCTACTAATATTTTAAGCTGTTCTGTGGTATTGCATAGCTATTTTCACATTATTAGATCGGATCACTTTATTTTCACAATGACAGGTTCGTTCGATCAATCACAACAGGTAATTAGACGATCATATTTGTTTACAAAATAAAACACTTGGTTTGAGCTGCGGTATAGGTATCTATTAGATATGTTATTCAAGAAATAAAATAAATTGTAATGCTAATGTTTTTTTAAATTTATTTCCTTGCAGTTCTAAGCTTAAAAAATATTAAGTCAAAAATGATAATCATGATCGAAGCTTTAAATCACTAGATGGGGCCTGTGCCATGCCGTACATCGAACATGTGCCTTGCCCGTGTTACTACTGACCGGTAGTACAGCTAACAGCAGAACAAGTGTAACACTTTGAACCGTTCTTATTATCTACGTCGTAAGAATTAAAAACGTACTGCAAGTAGAACCATTGATCTGATGTCTGTACCACAGAAACAAAACTAATTGATTGAAATTCACATACAACTGCGCACGGTTGATATATGGTCCGATACGGCAGTATCAGACTACCACTGGCAGCACGAGGTCGAGAAGAACCTGCACCGACTGCAGGCACACACATGGCAGCAGTCGGTGCGGGAACGGCTTGACTGGTGTCTTCTCGTTGCCTGACTGAGGAGTGAGTGTGATAAGTATCAGAGTGTACCTTATTTGTTTTCAAATTATTATTATTCAATATTTATTATTATAAATTTAATACATTATATAATTTAATTTTCGACCTTATGAGCTTTCGGTCATTTAATTTTCGATGTTACAAACTTCGGTATTTCGGGTATCGGCATTTTGAACTTTCGGTGTTATGAATTTCGATGTTTTATACGTCGGCCTTATGAAATTCGGTCTTATGAACTTTCGGCCTTGTGATGCCTAACCAATGGAATTTGAATACAGTTAGGGGAATCTAAAATAAAACAAGTATATACTTAAACTAAATAAACTTTTTATTAATCAAAACTTTGCACTTCGTCTTCTAAAAGCAACCTTAGTGTTTAACGGCAACTTTAGTTGGGCAACTTTCTTGTTACCCAGAGTTACTATAGATGCACCGGTCACTCTTAACTTCAGGGCAGCAGTTTTCGGTGTGATTTTTATGTCTTTGCAAAGTCCATCTATATCAATTTTGTAATTGTTTATCAGCATAATTAATACAATAGCGTAACACAGCGCTTTATCCTTGTACGGTGTAGGCCTATGCCGTCTACCATTAGTAGTTGCCGCAAAATTGGATATAATAATTTGGTTTAAGGTTGGTGAATTAGGGTATGGAGCATAAGATTTTTTCAAGACTTCTTTAGCTTGTATCGGATAAATCTTCAATAAGGCGCTCGCATAAACTGCAAGTACTGTAAATTTCTGTGATAACTTCTGGCCTGTAATGATGTCTTTTACGAACGGAACAAGATCTGCGTTGTAATCTTTGTTTTCGATTTCCGAATATATCGTTTCGTATTGATTATCTGTTAGAATTTTACTTATATCGTAAACATCATTGACGGTATCAGCAGTTCTGTTTATTGGAGGTATATAAAAATCGTCAGAGTCATTCTTATCGTAAACAGAGAGGTCTAATTTCTCTTCTGAAATATTCTCTGTTACACTTTGCATCTGTTCCGTGACTGTATCGATATTACTCTTCAATTTTTCTTTATGCTCCATTATCTGCTTATGTTTTTTGGACCCAAACTTTCTGCTTAACTCCAAGTTACTAGTATGTAGCAGATGCTCTTGTTTATTTTCAATTTTTAAAATCGGTTTCAACTCTGCACAGCCCACTTCGATTATCCGAACTTTCCCGGTTTTCCTATCTCTAGCGAGGATCAGAGTCTTACCTAAATTCTCTGTTCGTTCGTCACCAGCATAAATAAGTCCGTTTATTTCTGCGGCTAAAGATTTGTCGGTTTGTTCATTCTCAAACAAAGTACAATCTTTAATTTTGAAGTTATCGGTCATATAACCGTTTTGGAAGTTTACGATCATGGGATAGCTATCGCCTTTGGGGAGCACTTCGTCTATATGGAATTTCGGCATTTTTACAATAGTTTTGTGTCAATTTTCACTGAAAAACACTGGTTTTATCAATACGCAAAACATGCGATTTTGAGGTTAGGTTGTTGTTCTTTCTAGTACGTAGGCAATGCTGAATTAAGAAATTAAGACCATACAGCCTTATTGTAGTTAGGAAATGTAGCTAGAGCCAGTAGCACAAAAAAGATAACCCAAGTTGTCTTAGCCCGAATTAAGTCATAATAACACCATATATTACAGAAATAAATTGATATTAAAATAAAGGGCAATGTTAGGGTTAATGCAATAAAGGTTAAAACTTAACCGTGAGTGATCTAATGAACTCTCAGAGAAATAATGACGGGATCCTTATTTCTCTGAGAATGAATTATACTTAGGTGGTTGCCCGTAGTTCGGTATTACACATTTATCTCTTCTTAATCGTTGGTTTCGGCACTGACTAGGGTTTCTACAGCATCTCCACTGTCAGACTGCAATAAAAATATGTTGACATGAGAAATTCATATATCAAGTCGCTCAAATGTCTCTAAACTATATATGAAAATCGACCTAACATCCTTCATCACCTCACCTGCATATCAGCAACAGTTAAAGGCTTGTCGTCTTCTCTGAGGACTGTTTCTCCGTCCAGTTTCTTCAAATTAGGCAACCGTCTCGCTGCTTCAGAGCGCCAGGCTTCTAACTCACAGCCATCGTACAGGGGATTGCCGACAAATAGCAGGTCTTCCAAATGGGGCAGCTCCTGCATTCAAATGAGGTTTCGTAATTTGATCCATTTCTAATTTATTTTGTAATATGTAGGAGTATGGATTCAGAATTTCAAAAATCGCTGAAATTGCCACGATGTTGCAATATGTGAATGCCGTAAGTTTTCATGCGGGTTTCGGCTGAGATTCTGAACCTAGCTTTATATCTGCATCGCAGCATGATAGACTATAAACTGTCGAAGAGTTAGGTCCAAGGGCGTCGCCAAGTGGGGGCAGGTAGGGGCAGCGTCGGCGTGTGCATACACCTACAACTGCGGAAAAGCAGCGCCCTTCCCATGAACGGATTACTTCAATAATACTTTGTTATTTCGTACCATGACGACCTTAAAGTAATTAAAGTTCATGGAAAGGAGCCAAATCCCATCCCATTGCCGCTTTGATCAGTGAGATGTATGAAACGCCTCGTAAGCTCGTTATCAAACGAGTTTACGAGTATGAGCGAGTATAAGGGAATACTTCACACCGGACTTTGACAATGATGTCTCGTTACAAACTGACGCAAGGTAATTTAGGTATGGGGGTGATACTTATCCAGATTACTGGCGCAGAGGCGCCGATCTGCGAAGTCCTCCTAACCACTACCAATATTTTAAACGAAATCTAATATTTTACCTGAAGCTTATTAAATTCGCTCCATTCCTTAACCAGGTTGTTGCTCATGTACAAAACTTTCAAGTTTCTGAGTACATTAATCCCTTTCAGTTTCTCAATCATATTGTATGACATCCACAACTCTTCCAATGTATCGCTAACTGCTTCCTAAATAAATAAATAAAGATCACGCTCATGGCCCAAGTCATGATTATCAATAATTCATTTCATTTATTTATGTCATAAACTGTATGTGTAAAGCTGCGTCCGAAGCGACGTGTTACCGTACGACATCGAATTTAGGGGCGTGGCGTAACAATTTTCCTTTGTTAAATCAGTTACCAAAACATGTTACGGTGTTTCGTAACACGATAACACGTCACATCGGACGCAGCTTAATAAATAAGATGTAAAAATATCAATCAATGTTTGAATACAATTTTATGTTTATGTATGTAGCAAAGCACAGTAGGTAAGACTGCTTAAAGTATAGTGAAATTGGAATCGTATTACAACAAACTTATTCTTACCAGCCCAGCAAAAGATTTGATATAATTTCTCCCTACGGACAGTACACGGAGTTTCTTTAGAGAGTTCAAGCCAGAAATTTTCTCCAGCATATTCGTCGAAAGACTTAACTTTCTGAAAAGTAAATTAAACTGTTTACTAAATTCTTATATTATTTGTATGCAGGTAGTTCTTAATCTTCTTTTCTCGTGTGGTTTAGTGACCAAACCTATTTGTCAAAGTAATTCAGGCCGCCCGTAGGCCTTTGACGTGGCCTAACAACTGCTGCCGAGTGACAGCAACCGGAACCAACTGCTTGACGTGCGCCCCGAGGCACGGAGGGGCTCAGACGAAAGTGTCACTAGCGGTCACCCATCCAGATCCTGACCTCGGCTAACGATGCTTAACTTGTACGATCGTTTTCAACGTGTACTCGCAACTGGCCTACGAGCCCCCTACGAGTTCTTAAAAAACTGTCTGTAGTCTACGATTGATTTTCTAGCCTTCAAACTATTGGACCAACATTATCATTGTATCATTGTATGAATATAATGAAAAAATTTAGGGTTAAGTGCTAAACCAGAGGATATCTCTGGCGCAAGTGGTCCTTCCTTCTTATGAGACACTAAAGCAGGGTCCCCTGCGACGTGTTACCATGTTACGAAACACGGTAACATCCGATTTAGGGGCGTGGCGTAACAATTTTTTTTTTTTACAGGTTACCGAAACATGTTACCGTGTTTCGTAACACGGTAACACGTCGCAGGGGACCCTGCTTAAGGAATACGGACTCCTCCCTCGGTGTTATATCACCCTTTACACCTCAACTTACGGCATCTTTTCTATTAACCATTATATTCATTGCTCCTCATGTCATCAACTTACTCGCAATTCACAAGACATGCTAAAGTGCTATCCATTTTCTCAATCGGTGGCCATTGGAATGTTAGAGTAACATCTGTGGCGGTTGCCGCTTCCATGCCAGTTTTGTCCTCCCATCTCTTTATCGCCTCTTTGATGGTTGTCGCTTTTGCAATCATTACTTATTTGTCTTTGTATAAATAAAATTAACTTCCGCACGTAACAACAAGTTAGCAACTGAATTATTGATTAAACAGCATAAGTATCTATAAATGTCGACTTCTTACATCAAAACGATAACTTGTGTTATGTGCCTTATTTAACCCAAGTTTTATAAATTTTAAACTAAGGTTAAGGCACTAGGTTAAGGTTTCTGGGTTAATGCACTCGGGTTATGTTTTGGTGCAAGTGGCCCAGTATTTTTTTGATTTAACACATATTCGATTTAGCCCGCGGTGGCGCAATTGGCTCTAAATATTATTTATTATCTAAATACGAAAATTCAAGGCTTGAACATATTTTTGGGAGTTTGAAAAAAACCGTAATCGAATCGAAAAGCGATGAGCGTGAATTTTGACATATTGGGCAATGATACGACAAAATTCACGTCAACATAAAATGGTTGAACCAAATGAAAATGGCGTTCTTTATCTTCTGATAGCCACGCCATCATATTTCTATAATTAATTTACGAATAATCGGTTATTCAAGTACATAATTGCTTACGTAATTAGTAATTTTGCGTTAAAAGTGATTAAAATGCCGGTTGTCATTTCCATTTTGACATTCTTTTGAAAAAGACAAAAATCTTTTTTAATTTTTTCTTTTTTCGGCTACTTTTTTTAATTAAAAAAAACAAACGCCGATCTTTTGCTTGCAAGAATTTCGAATATTTCGAGGTAAGTTTTCGTATTTCTCTGACTTTATCTGTTTAATTAGCGAAAATACGATTGGCATCAGTCGTAGATGAGATAATATGCGAAAATCGATACAAATGGTGTATATTTTTGTATATATTTGCGGTTCCCCGCAGCCATGGATATTTTTAAAAAGTAAATTCTTTTTTTAATTTGTAGTCCCGCTGTTTGAATTTGTTTTGAATTTGTTTTTGTCGATTTTATACATTTTAGTTTACATAATATTATAGCTTTGCCAGTGACCTAATGCCTTGCAGTACGACAAAGGACTATGTAAGGGCAAAGGTATATTGCCAAGAGATAATTATGTACCTATAACTATACTAATTTTCCGTAAGTTTTCCATTCATTTGACTAAAAACATCTTGATATCTTTCCTTTACAGTACCTCAGCACCATGGCCCAGCGACAAAGAGTTGTCAATGTAATTCCACACAAGAAAATAAAGGTAGGAAACCTATTTATTAAAGAAAATACTATAATTTTTTGAGGTTATCTCATAAAACAATCTATATGTGTACGGCCCAAATCAAGTGTCTTATTTTGTAAACAATAACTACCCTACCCTACTAACATTTTAAGCTGTTCTGTGATTATTGTATAGTTATTTCCACATTATTAGATCGGATCATTTTATTTTCACAATGATGAACAGGTTCAATCAATCAGTTCCTTCAGTGTTACATCACAACAGGTAATTAGACGATCATATTTGTTTACCAAATAAGACAGTTGATTTGGGCCGCGGTATACAATCTAATGCTGTTACTCATAAACCTAGTTAAACCTCACGTCCATCACACTATTGTTGTCCCTTTCTCACATTGTTTTTTAACAAAGAAAGGGAGCGAATGACTAAATGCTGGAATAATTAATTATTTATACAGTTTCTAATTGATTTTTAAATTGTTGAAATGTATAAATAAATTAAATAAGAATCAAATTGTATAAAGATAATAATAAGATAAGATAAATATTATTTATTGCAAAAAAACAAAAGAATTACACAAAAGAAATAGACTAATATAGTTAGTATTACGATTGGCGGTCTTATCGCTCAAAGCGGCCTCTTCCAGACAACGTTTGGGTAGAGAAATAATAATTATATTTCGTAAACAGCTTGAGCCCCCAGACGATGAAACGACATACCTGGCATGCAGTATCTGCAGCAAGACCTTTGCCAACCCAAAAGCTCTGGCTAACCACGCGAGCATGGACCACTTCCAAGTCTACGTCAAAGGAGATCCCAGCTTGTGGACTTTAACTGATCAGGTAGGTTCATTTTTATTAATTCTTCAACTGTCGAAATTGTACTTGATGTAAGCTTAACTATACAATTGACTTGTAAATGTGTTATTTTATCAATAAACGATTGTATTGTATTGTAATTGACTCGTATTAAGGGGCTCACAGGCCAGTTGCGAGTACACATTGAAAAACATCGTAAAAGTTAAGCAACGTTGGACGAGGTCAGGACCTGGGTGACCGCTAGTGACACTTTAATCTGAGCCCCTCCGTGCCTCGGGGCGCACGTTAAGCAGTTGGTCCCGGTTGTAGTCGCTTGACAGCAGTCGTTAGGCCACGTCAACGGCCTACGGGCCTGAATAACTTTGACAAATAGGTTTGGTCACTAAACCACACGAGAACAGAAAAATTGGCTTGACAGCTCGTCACTTGCCGATGTCATGTACAGAATAGTCAAGATATCATTGTCCTCTCTTTCTCCAGGGGAGTCGCCGTAGCGTCTTCACCCTGGGTAGCCGCGTCTTCATGTCTTCATCCAGAGGAGTCGCCGTAGCGTCGTCACTCTGGACGAAGCAGCTCGACAGTCACGTTCACTCCCGAGCTCGTAGCGGGACTCTTGAACTTCAGATCTTGCATGAATTATCCAATAAATACACCATACTGTCATTCGCAAATAGGCGTCCTCGTGTTTCTGAGATATAGGTCTTGACAGACAACAAAGTGATCCTATAAGGGTTCCTTTTTTCCTCTTGAGTTTTTGTCCGACCGAAACTAGGCCACGGTCTTAATTTCGGCCGAAAACGAAACTGAAACTTCCATATAAGGTAATTTTTTCGTGGAAAAAATAACTAGGCAATTATAATCAGTCAGTTTTCATTTATAAATCATATATTAAACAATTCAGTCTCTGATATTTGAAGTAATCCTTAAGCACTACATATTATCACTCCCTTATTTCAAATGAATTATTTACTGTTTTATTAATATTATAACGGTATATGATTATTGATGAGATGATGATGATGAGAGCTCGGTGGCTCAGTGGTTGGGTCAAGAGACTTGCGATACGGAGGTCCCAGGTTCGATTCCCAGCCAGGGCAGCCATGTACCAATGAGTTATCCTCGGTTTTTTCCACAGAGAAACTTACGTACATTTACCGAGTGCTCTCAAAACGGTGAAGGAAAACATCGTGATGAAACCTCCATGCCCTAGAAGAAGAAAAAAAATCTATGGCATGTGAAATCCGCCAATCCGCAGTGGGCCCGCGTGGTGGATCATGGCCCCAGCTCCCTCGATGTAAGGGAAGGTCTGTGCCCGAGCAGTGGGGCAATATAAATAGACTGATGATGATGATGATATGCTTATTATAGGCTTATTGTAGGGGTCGTCAGAATCTTTTAACCTGTGAAGGGGTCGCGTATTCAAAAGATGAAAAACACTGGTTTAGATGACTTGTATACTTCTCTGTGTGTTCTGTTCCGTACAATCTGCCTCCTGCCTCTTCCAGCTCAAGGTAAAGCCGGAGCCAATGCCCATTGTATACCCTGACTCCAGAGCTTCGAGTGCGGAGTCTGCGGCACCTACTAAAGACATCGAGTTTATACTCGTTAAGGTAACTATACCACTCTATACCGACCTCTCATTTCTCCCGTATACAGCACGTAGACTATATTTTATCGAATAATTTTCGTAATAATTTCAAACATGCAACAGAGTAAATTCACATTCTTTCTTACTTCTTCTTCTTTATTGTTTTATGGCGCCTCTCTGAAGAACTCTGCCAGTGTCCAGTCGGTCATGGGAGCAACACAGAGAGCGGTTGTCCAGTCTAAGAAATAATTTTGTTTTCTGGTTTTGGGTTCTAAAACAAAAGACAACACAACAAAATGTTAAACCACCACCTTAAGTTAGTAAGTACGAACAAATTCTACAGTTTAATTTTGTTAATACGGATAAAATCGCAAAGCACATTAATAAAAGGAGTAAAAACATAACCTAACAAGGATTTAAAATTAGAAGGACGAGGAATGTTAGGAGGGAGGACATCATACAGGGAAAATGCAAGGTTAGGACAGTTAAAAAACAAATGTTCAGTAGTCCCTTCGTCGAGGCCACATTCACACAGGGAGTGGTCCCTGATCCTTATCTTTGCCAGATGGACCGGCGTGCAAGAGTGGTTAAAGCGGAGGCGACAAACAGTTGAGGTGACTTGCTTGTTCGCACCTCTAAACCGGAAAAACCAAGGTTTTTTGGGAATAGTGTCCTGTATATCACCATAGTATTTGCCCTTAATAGTTTTCGAGTCTTTCCATATTGACTCCCATGAGGAGAAGAGATCAGTACTGGCTTGAGGGCAGAGGTCGTGAGTGAAAGTTCTATAGTGCGTTAGAGAATCTGCTTGGGTGGCTTCCTTGGCAAGGGTATCCGCTACTTCATTTCCTTGGATGCCACTGTGTCCTGGTATCCATGCCAGAACGATTCTTAGGTTTTTTTTATGACATTCAAGTAAAGCACTTTTAATTTTAAGGATAACTGGGAATTTATTTTTACACCTGAATTGATTTGATACAATAGCTTGAAGACAGCTCATAGAGTCGGAAAATATAATAGTTTCATTTAAATTATGGGAATAGGCATATAAAATTGCTTCGAGAATAGCTATGGCTTCTCCAGTGAATACTGAGGAAGAAGAAGTGCATTTAAATTTGATGATTATCTTGTATCTTGGAATCCAGATTGCAGCCCCGACACATCCCTGTTCATTCAATTTCGAGGCATCCGTAAACATGGTCAACCATCCAGACCAGTCTCTATCCACAATGCAGTTGAATCGGCTGTTAGCTTCCGGGGAATCTTTGTTGATACCAAGGCCCAGAATAACTTCTGGTTGGTAAATCAAGGCCTCGTAGCTTGTTTTAAAAAGAGGGTGAATTTCGCTTTGGAATACTGGGGAATTGATATTTTTAAATTTTAAAAAACTTTTTAGAAAGCAAGGGGTGACTTTATGAGACCAGTAGCCTGGATCTTCAACCTTTAGTGCTAATTCTTGCAATTTCGATAGTAGGGGATGTGAAGAGCATTGAGCGGCTTTGAAGAAAAATCTATCTGCGAGGTACTGTCTGCGGAGATTGAGCGGAGGCTCAACACACTCCACCTGCAGGGCGTTTATTGGGGATGATCGCATACCCCCCGTTACAATTCGCATGCATTTGGATTCATTCTTTCTTATGAAAAAAATTGATTTAGTTTTCCATGAAGCACAGTTACAATGTTATTTTTTTTTTATTATTAATGGACTCGACAGTTCGTCATTTGCCAATGTCATGTTACAGAAAATTCAATGTATAATAGTCTTCTCTTCTATCTTCCTCCAGGGGAGTCGCCGTAGCGTCATCACCCTGGGTAGCCGCGTCTTCTTGTCTTCATCCACAGGAGACGCCGTAGCGTCAATCACTGTGGACGAAGCAGCTCGACAGTCACGTTCACTCCCGAGCTCGTAGTGGGAATCTTGACCATGGCGCCAAACTTCAGATCCTGCTTGAATTCTTCAATAACTTCACCGTACTGTCATTCGCGAACATTTTCTGATTAATCCAACGTGACATTAAACACAAAACACCCACTGTAGACATTAAACTGAAAATTATTAAATAATTTCGCAACCGTCGTTTCCCGCCATTTTCAAAAAGCCCAGTTACAATGTTATGTCGTCCGAATTAAATCGTAGAGAAGAGATTAAAATACTAAGTGACGATATTTGGTATCAGTTACTAATATCGCTATTATATCATCACAGGAAAGTTATTTTTCGTTACTTTCGTTCAGCCTTAATTTCAGAATGAAACTGGTGTGATGGATATCTTTGTATCAAAAAAAAAAAAAAACGACAAAAGCTAGTCAATTACTAACACGGTAACTATGGGTACATCACTATTAACGTCATATTGTCATGTGTCATATCGGGCCTATTAAAACGGCCGTACTATAACATAACTTACTGCATAGCCTCCGCGGCTCGGTGGCTCAGTGGTTGGATCAATGGACTTGTGATACGGAGGTCCCAGGTTCGATTCCCAGCCAGGGCAGCCATCTAATGAGTTATCCTCGGTTTTTTCGACGGAATAACTTACGTACATTTACCGAGTTCTCTCAAAACGGTGAAGTAAAAACACCTGCATGCCGTAGAAGAAGAAAAAAATCTTGAAAATCTAATCTAAGCATGTGAAATCCGCACTGGGCCCGCGTGGTGGATAATGGCATACATAATTGTTTGAATTTGAATTACGCGTTATCCATGCTCGGCGAATAAATTAGAACATGATGAAAAAAAAATATATAGATAGATAAAATTAGATAGATGGAATTGCGTAACATACCCTTTAAGTATGTATAAAGCGATGAAGATTTTCGGTGGGCGTGGCCTGTGATGGCGCAGTTGGTGAGAGCGTGTCACGGAATGACAAGGTCGCAGGTTCAAGTCCTGCCCACTGCAAGAATTTTTTCATCATGTTCTAATAATTGTTTGACGTAGATTTACCTGGTGGATAAGAATGTATCTGTAATACTAGTAAATCAAATAAATAATAATAATGGCCCAGACTCCCTCGATGTAAGGGAAGGTTTGTGTCTGAGCCAACAAAATGATAGGTACAGTCGAAGACAGAGATAAGTATACAGGGGGCCTCAATAAGGTTGAGATTTTCTTAAAAACTACTGAACCGAATTTAATAATTCTTTTACAGTTACATAGTTTTCACTTTTATCTATCAAACAGTAAAATAATTTTTGCAATAGGTCCAGTAGTTTTTAAGAAAATTTCAATCTTAAAAACTCTCCTGTACACCTTTCTCTGTGTTCCACCGTACCTACAGCTTTAATGGTCACGTAGTTTTGTAGGTGGGGCAAAGCTCCATTGGAAATGTGGCAATGTCTTTTGCAATTGTCACAATTGCAAGTTTCACCTAGTATATACTATAATAGCAGCTGTAAAGAAGCTTTGTCATTCAGTGTATACAATTATGGAAATTATGTCGCAGGGCTGTGCACCCGATGCAAAGGACATGCCCCGCTGTCTGTCCCCGACGGCTCAGTTTACGCTGATACGGCAGGATAAACCAAAGGAGGCGGTGCCAATCACGTGAGTTTATGAATTTATTTATTCTTAGGAAGATTTACAGCTATTTCATACTAATATAGATAACAACTATGAGTAACTGTAAGCCAATTACAAATCTCCACATATGAGCTTCATTTTTTAACCATGTAAAACTTATTGCCTACTATAATATTACATTACATTATATTACAGTTTACTACATTTGTTGAGTTTGAGTACATTTTTGCACGTCAATATATTTTTTGAATTTACATTTACACCACTTTGCAAGGAAAAGGTGCCAACGCTGAGGAGAAAATGTGGCAAAAAACTCTCAGCAACACATCTTTTAAAACAATGATAATACAATGATTACTTAATAACTATACAGTACCTTCATAGAGCCAACTAGCGCCGCCAATCTTAAAAAAATATATCTTCCAATTTAATCAATTTTATTTAAAAAGCTATTTACGAAATGTTTATTGCGATAAATACTATTTTTAAATGCTTATTTATAACGTGATTCAATGTCGGTAAGTTGTAGTTCGCATAATTGTGTTTTTGGCACATTTGTGAACTACAACTTAGCTTGTCGCAATTATGCCATGTATTGTATTTTGAAAAATAGTATTTATCGTAATAAACATTTGTAAATAGCTTTTTTAATAAAATTGATTATATTGGAAGATACTATTTTTTTAAGTTTGGCGGCGCTAGTTGCCTCTATGAAGGCTCTTAAGTAATTGTATTATCATTATTTTAAAAGATGTGCTGCTGAGAGTTTTTTGTCACTTTTTCTCCTCAACGTTGGCACCTTTTCCTTGCAAAGTGGTGTAAATGTAAATTAAAAAAAATATATTGACGTGCAAAAATGTACTCAACGTGCTTACTTGCAATAAAGAAATGACAATGCCAGATTCTGCCCCACCATCAACCGCAAGTTGTACAAGATAACGAATAAATATAAAAGTATCCCCGTTTTTTAATAAAATTATTGGTTTAAATTAAAGTTATGTACAAGTTGCGAGTCCAAAAATACAGCTTAATTATGAATTCAGAAAATTGTAAGAAATCGAATTATTCGATTCCCAGCTAGGGCAGCCATGTACCAATGAGTTATCCTCGGTTTTTTCGACGGAATAACTAACGTACATTTACCGAGTGCTCTCAAAACGGTGAAGGAAAACCTCGTGATGAAACCTGCATGCCGTAGAAAAAAATCCAAGGCACGTTAAATCCGCCAATCCGCACTGGGCCCGCGTGGTGGGTCATGGCCCCAGCTACCTCGATGTAAGGGAAGCTCTGTGCCCGAGCAGTTGGTCAATATAAATAGACTGATGATGATTACAATCACATCTCGAAAAAACTACGTCTCTTTTAGCGGTCCCTTCGAATGCCTCCAACCCTCGACCCTGGTGCCTGACGGCGCGTGTCACCAGATGTTCTTCTCATGCTGCGAGTATTCCGCCCACACCCGAGACGAGCACTCCAGGAGACGCAACAAGGGGCTGAGGTGCCAGGTCTGCGAGAAGCCACTCTTCGTTGCTGGAGAGGAGCCGTTGGCTCCGTATCCCTGTGAGGTGAGAGGATAGATATACGGAGGCGTCACGCCTAAACTACTCGAAGGATTTTTGTAGGAGTTTCACTAGGAGCAAGCTCAGATATCTGGGCAACTCTTAGTCATTGCCGCATGTGATAACCACGTGACCAGAGAGGAAGAGCTGCTTCCCAGTACATTAAAAGTATTTCGTAGAGGTCTGTAGTTCTCCTCTTTCCTTTATACTCACTCCTCGCTAGAGTCACTCAATAGGTCAGCTGTGCAGCTCATGGGAAGGAGCCTGTAGTCTTCCGGATTTCTAGTGAGTCACATTCACGCAATATCTGTTTCATGGAGTCGGGTTTATCACTACAGGCGCTGCAGGTTGGAGAGCCCGCTAATCTCATTGTGTGTAATAGGTTGTTTGTTGCGTGGTACCTTTAGGCAGTGCGCAGACCAGAGTCGCGACTGTTTTAAGACAGACTATTGCTTTACAAATATTATGAAGCGCGCACACTTCAAACGAGACGTCTCATAGACAAAGCTGTCTAATACCTACGAGAACTGCTCAGCGACAAGTCTGTCTTAACACAGTCGTGACTCTGGTCTGCGCACTGCCTTAGCGTCCTAATTATGAGACGAGGTAAGGGACGCCAGGAGATGCGAGGAACTGAGGTGCCAGGTTTGCAAGAAGCCACTCTTGGCTGGAGAGGAATCGCTCGCTCAGTGAGGTGAGGGGATCCTGAGTGGCACCAGGAAACGCCAGGGGCTAAGATGTCAGGTCTGCGAGATGGCTGGAGAGGAGCCGCTGTCTCCGTATCCCTGTGAGATGAGAGGATAGATATACGGAGGCGTCGCACCAAAAGTACTCGAAGGATTTTTGTACGAGTTTCACTGGGAGATAGTTCAGATATCTGGGCAACTCTTAGTCATTGCCGCATGTGATGTAACCACGTAACCAGAGAGGAAGAGCGGCTTCCCTGTCTGTCCAAGTTAATAATCGCAGTTTGACGCAGGTGTGCGGCGCCGGTTTCGAGAGCGCCAAGGAGCTGTCTCGTCACACGGCGGAGACACACGTCAAGCTGAAGCCGTTTGAGTGCAGCGTTTGCCACAAGCGGTTTACGCAACAGGTAATACAGGGTGGCCTTGGAGTCATTAGACAAAATTAAAAATATATATATAAAAGTTGTGTTTGTACATTGGATATTTTTTGAAAAGAATAATTGTAATGTGTTTTAGGATCGATACTGATGCCAAAACACTAATTTTTAGAATTTTTGTCTGTGACTTTGTGCAAGTATCACGCCATAACTACTGAAGGGATTTTGATGGGAGTTTCACTAGGAGATAACTGAAATATCCGGACAGCTCATAGGCTATAAGCCATGGCGGTATGTGATGTGGAAACAAGGATCCAGAGAGGAAGATCTGCCTCCTGATCTCCTCCATCCTCCTCCTCTACGCAAACGAAGTTGCGGGGTACAGCTAGTAGGATATAGGAATTTAATCAAAGAGGCTAAAAATTTTGGCAGTCTTTTTTTTTTTAATTAATTGAAATATGTTCTAAACTGGGGCTTTTTGAAAATGGCGGGAAACGACGGTTGCGAAATTATTTAATAACTTTCAATTTAATGTCTACAGCGGGTGTTTTGTGTTTAATATCACGTTAAATTAATCAGAAAATATTCGCGAATGACAGTATGGTGAAGTTATTGGAGAATTCAAGCAGGATCTGAAGTTTGGCGCCATGGTCAAGATTCCCACTACGAGCTCGGGAGTGAACGTGACTGTCGAGCTGCTTCGTCCAGAGTGATGACGCTACGGCGACTCCTCTGGAGGAAGATAGAAGACTATTATACAATGAATTTTCTGTAGTAACATGACATTAGCAAATGACGAACTGTCGAGTCCATTAATAAAATAAATAAATAAGGTTCTAACTGTTTTTATATTGTTGGCAGGTCGGTGTTCAGCAGCACATGCGGTTGCATACCGGCGACCGACCGTTCGGGTGCACGTACTGCGAGAAGGCTTTCACACAGAAATCAGGTAAGAACTTATCGCTAAGAAAAAGACATTGCCACATTTCAATGGAGCTTTACCCCACCTACAAAACTACGAGACCATTGAAGCTGTACCTATCATTTTGTTAAGGACTTATTACAGGTTTCATATTGCATAATCATAATCAGTATCATTTTCTACTACTCTCGCAACTCCTATAGAAGAATAACAAAAACAATGAATAATTCGCTTCGATTTCTTACTATTTTCTGAATTCATAATTAAGCTGTTTTTTTCGAATCGCAACTTGTACAAAACTTTATTTTAAACCAATAATTTTAATAAAAAACGGAGATACTTTTACATTTATTCGTTATATTTATTTTATTAAAATTTCAGGCCTCGACCAACATCTAAGGATACACACCAAAGTAAAACCGTACAGATGCATCATTTGTTCCAAAACATTCTGTCAATCTGTTCACCTCAAACAGCACATGAGAACCCATACAAACGTATCGCCTTTCCAATGCGGAATATGTCAACGACGATTTAAACAGAGCAGTCATCTCAATTACCACTTAAAAAACCACAATATGGCGTCGTTGACCGACGATCAGAAACTGGAATATGAAAAATTAGTCACTATAATAGCCAAATCTGATGCTGAGCCCATAGAAAATACAAATAATATACTTCGAGTTAACAAACCTAAGCTTGAAAATTGTAACAAAAAAATTATATATATGTTGAATAAGAAGGAATATACTGATGTACAGCCTGCACCTAAACGCGTAAAGAAACCTCTTCCTAAAAAGAGTAAAAGAATAGTTTATATGGTGAAGAAAAAGCAATATAAGTATGTGAAAGAGAACAATGGACTAATGATAGTGGATGTAGACAGTGCACCGGGAGATGTAAGTCACGAGAAGATTAAGCCAGAACAAGGGACGTTAGAACAAGTGTATGAAGAAGGTGACCCGTCAGAACAAGTGTATGAAGAAGGTGACACGTCAGAACAAGTGTATGAAGAAGGTGACACGTCAGAACAAGTGTATGAAGAAGGAGAAACGTCAGAACAAGTCTACGAAGAAGAACATACGTCAGATCAGGTCTACGAAGAAGAACATACGTCAGATCAGGTCTATGAAGAACAAGAGACGTCAGAACAAGTTTACGAAGAAGATGACACGTCGGAACAAGTCTACGAAGAAGAACATACGTCAGATCAGGTTTATGAAGAACAAGAGACGTCAGAACTAGTGTATGAAGAAGGTGACACGTCAGAACAAGTGTATGAAGAAGGTGGCACGTCAGAACAAGTGTATGACGTAGGTGACACGTCAGAACAAGTGTATGAAGAAGGTGACACGTCAGAACAAGTGTATGAAGTAGGTGACACGTCAGAACAAGTGTATGAAGAAGGTGACACGTCAGAACAAGTGTATGAAGTAGGTGACACGTCAGAACAAGTGTTTGAAGAAGGTGACACGTCAGAACAAGTTTATGAAGTAGGTGACACGTCAGAACAAGTGTATGAAGTGGGTGACACTTCAGAACAAGTGTATGAAGTAGGTGACACGCCAGAACAAGTTTATGAAGAAGGTGACACGTCAGAACAAGTTTATGAAGAAGATAACGAAGAACAAGAGACGTATGAAGAAGAGGAGACACTAGAACAAGAAATGTTTGAAGAAGATGGAACATTAGAAGAGGTAAGAATTAAAATCAAATTAATTGAAGAATTTTTGTGTTCTCCATATTATTATAATACTTAATACTTAAAATAAGACTGTATCAAGCTGAAATTATTTCAAAAAGCCTGACTTCATGTCTTTTAAAATGAAAATTATATCTAAATCGAAAATATATATCAAAATGTAGGGTACTATAAATACGAGAGCTTGTTTTAAAAAAATCTGATTTTTGTTGGCGTATTTTTAATTCCCTGTCAAAATTCACGAATATCGAGGCACTGCGCCGTGCTCTTCACTCCGCCGCTGCGGCATCTTGTGTCTCACTCTTGCTTTTGACAACCATATAGCGCCTTAATTAGATAAACACATGGTTTTAGAGATTCTTTGGTACTGTCATGCCTATTGATACGGTGGAACACAGAGGAAGGTGTACAGGAGAGTTTTTAAGGTTGAGATTTTCTCAAAAACAACTTGACCTATTGCAAAAATTCTTTCACTGTTTGATAGATAAAAGTGAAAACTATGTAACTGTAAAATAATTATTAAATTCGGTCCAGTAGTTTTTGAGAAAATCTCAACCTTATTGAGGCCCCCTGTATACTTATCATGTCTGTCACTGATTTTTGGAAATATTCTTCCTCAGGTACAACATATAGATGACCAGTCGGAAGGTCAGGACCAGGATACCTACATCCTCAGCGATGCTGGCAACGAAGTCTGGAGTATCAGACTTGTGGATTAGTTGATTATCACGTTCACAGTCTCCATACAATTTTTTTTTAAATTCCTTCTAAGTCCGGCCTATCAACTCCTCTTCGCGACACGTGGCACATAGAGATATTATCGACATGGACGCATCTCTTTAATACGGCACCCCTGTCCCCCGCTTCGTTGACAGAATGTTTCGCTTGCAAATGACATAGCCACATTTCAATGGAGCTTTGCCCCACCTACAAAACTGCGAGACCATTGAAGCTGTACCTATCATTTTGTTGGGGACTTATTACAGGTTTCATATTGCATAATCGCAATCAGTAGGAGTTGCGAGAGTAGTAGAAAATGATAACAAAAACAATGAATGATGACAGCTTCGATTTCATACTGTTTTCTGAATTCTTAATTAAGCTGTTTTTTCGACTCGTTTGATGTACAAAACTTTATTTTAAACCAATATTTTTAATAAAAAACGGAGATATTTTTACATTTATTCGTTATCTTGTTCATCATGCGGTTGATGGTGGGGCAGAATCTGGCATTGTCATTTGTTACGTGAGCACTTCAACACTGGGAACACTCTGAGCACTCTTCTGAAGACAATAGGACGTGAATGGACAGCAGCATCCACCAAGGACATCGTATTTACTTACCGCCAGAAAAAATACCCTTAGTGCGGATCTGGTAAGCACATACTTTGTTCATCGTGCCACATATGTGGGGCACGGGTCTGTGAAGCTAGTTCGTCGTGCTCCATATATGGGGCACTGCACTGTGAATGCGCGGATTTACAGTTATTCTATGAAAGCTACGGCACTAACTACTGAAATTAAACCTCTGGAAATAATATCAGCCTTATAATCGATGATTAAAATTAATACCTTGTTTTAACAATTGTTTAAAAATGCTATTTAAAGTTAATCAACTCCTGAAGAACCGAATAAGTAGCTGTCAGTTTAAACAACGTCGTATCCTTAATTAACAAAATGGCGGACCGAATTCGGAACAGCTGATTCCAGTTGATACTGCTGATTACTTTTTTAAGGACTTTGGAGTAGGCATTACCCCAATTTAGGCCAAATTTTAGTCCTTTTATGAATTCATTCAGCAGTGTTACCGTACCTAAATATTTTTTGGTGTTTAAAATGACGATTAGCTAATCATTGCTTAAATAACGTTTATAAGTAAAAAAGGTTAATCACTTATTAAGAGTTTAAAATAATGATTAGTTAATATGTTGCTCAGTGTTTGATTAGTGTTTTTTTTTATAAGTAAGAGGGAATATGTATATAGTATGACCGTCTAAATCAGTCTTCGCCTGCGCGGTACAGGGATGCGGGGGAAGGCGACAACGGGGACCGAGAGAGGACTGTATTTCATGACTTCGATGTTCATTACAGCGAATATTACCAAAGCGAAAGTTTGTGACCGCGACGTACGTTACAGCGAAAGTATACGATTGCAATGTACTGGACTTCGAAAGTTTATAATCGCGATGTACGGTACAGCGAAAGTATGCGATTTCGATGTACTGGACTTCGAAAGTTTGTAATCGCGATGTACTTTACTGCGATAGATGCGTCTATGTGTAGATGTTTTCATATCCTCTTATACCCTCTGACATCACATGCTCACTCACATACTTTGAGGTAGGCGCATTTCTGTTACACCCTCCCGCACCTCTCTCGGTCCCCGTTGTCGCCTTCCCCCGCACCCCTGTACCGCGCAGGCGAAGACTGATTTAGACGGTCATACTATAGCAATCTTGGGGTGTCTATTTAGGGACTGATAAATACCGATACACGATTGGACAATAAGGAAATAATGTAGGTATGATAAAGCTTGCTGGTATGACATTATGTCGTAATGTATAGAGATGGCGTTGTAAATATATGTATATATCAATAAATGTGTTTTTGTAGTTTTGTAAAGTAATTTAGTAGTATCTATACATATACATATAATAAGACTGTAAAAAAGTTGTGTCTGTACATTGGATATTTTTTGAAAAGAATAATTGTAATGTGTTTTAGGATCGATACTGATGACAAAACACTAATTTTTAGAATTTTTGTCTGTGACTTTGTGCAAGTATCACGCCATAACTACTGAAGGGATTTTGATGGGAGTTTCACTAGGAGATAGCTGAAATATCCGGACAGCTCATAGGCTATAAGCCATGGCGGTATGTGATGTGATCTGAGAATATAACTTTTTCTACGCAAACGAAATTGCGGGGTTCAGCTAGTATGTAATAAAAGAGCTCGGTAGCTCAGTTGTTGGGTCAATGGATTTGCGAGACGGAGGTCCCAGGTTCGATTCCCAGCCAGGGCAGCCATGTACCAATGAGTTAACCTAGGTTTTTTTCGACGGAATAACTAACGTACATTTACCGAGTGCTCTCAAAACGGTGAAGGAAAACTTCGTGATGAAACCTGCATGCCGTAGAAGAAAAAAATTATTGCATGTGAAATCCGCCAATCCGCACTGGGCCCGCGTGGTGGATCATGCCCCCAGCTCCCTCGATGTAAGGGAAGGTCTGTGCCCGAGCAGTGGGGACATATAAATAGACTGATGATGATGTAATAAGTAGTATTGAGGGCTTAAGGCGCTGACATGAGCCAACTAGCGCCGCCAATCTTAAAAAAATCATATCTTCCAATATAATCAATTTTATTAAAAAAGCTACGTTCACATTGTTTATTGCTATAAATATTATTTTTTAAATGCTTATTTGTAACGTGATGCAATGTCGGTAAAGTTGTAGTTCACAAATGTGCCAGAAACGGCCGTTTTTCGCAATTATTTGAACTACAACTTACCTACATTGCATCACGTTACAAATAAGCATTTAAAAAACAATATTTATAGCAATAAACACTGTGAACGTAGCTTTTTTAATCAAATTGATTATATTGGAAGATATGATTTTTATAAGATTGGCGGCGCTAGTTGGCTCTAGGAAGGCTCTTAAATGAATTAAATATAGTATGGCGCCATTTGATATGGCCGTTACTTCGTGCTATTCAATAGCTTTATTTTATTGCACATAGTTTGTATAGTGATTTTTTTACTATTAAATTATATACTTACATTACAAGGTATTTTAATTTCTTTAATAAAGAAGTACTTAATAAAGATTTGGGTTTTAATTTACCTTTAATTAAAAAGATATAAGTACGTTTTATTAGGAGCCTCTTTTTGTTGTGTTCCATTTTGTTTGCCAAGTCTTTCTTGTCACTGAAACATTTTTACTGAGTTTTCGTTCTTATCAATAATACATATTGGCTCGAACGATAAAGTCGACTTAAACTAACTTATTAACCCCCTCTTATTTATTTATTTATTTATTTTGTTAATGGACTCGACTGTTCGTCATTTGCCAATGTCATGTTACAGAAAATTCAATATATTCAATAGTCTTCTATCTTCCTCCAGATGAGTCGCAGTAGCGTCTTCACCCTGGGTAGCCGCGTCTTCTTGTCTTCATCCAGAGGAGACGCCGTAGCGTCATCACTCTGGACGAAGCAGCTCGACAGTCACGTTCACTCCCGAGCTTGTAGCGGGGACTCTTGATAAAAGCTTGAAACTTCAGATCTTGCATAAATAATCCAATAACTTCACCATACTGTCATTCGCGAACATTTTCTGATTAATTTAACGTGATATTAAACAAAATAGTCCCTGTAGACGTTAAGGAAGATTATCAAATAATTTCGCAACCGTCGTTTCCCGCCATTTTCAAGAGAACCAAACCCCTCTTGGAATATAAAACACGTAACCCGCGAGATGACATCCGAGGAAAATGTACGGGGTTTTCACGGGTTAAGTAAGCAGACCACGATTTTAAATCTTACTACGCAGATAATAAGAACGGTCCAAAGTGTTACACTTGGTCAGAGGGGTGACCGCGACTTCAATCGTTATGGTTATCGTTTTCATTTTGACACTTGAACGATATACATTGCTGCGTTTCGTTGTCATTTGTTAAAACTTGCAAAAACACAGCAGCAATGTATAGCGTCCATGTGTCAAATTGAAAGCGATAACGATTGGAAGTCGCGGTCACCCCACTGTCTGCTGTTAGTACCTACATAACGCAGGGTTACATATTAATTAGATAAAACGGGAATTTTATTTTTAAACTCACATAGACGATGGACTTCTATCTGCTGCGATCCTGGCACACAACCCTTGCCTCCTCCACATTCATCAATCTCTTCATGCATGCTCGTAGGTTTGTAGTTGACCGTACTCGACCCGAAGAGAGGTGGTTAATACAATGTATAGCGAGAACCGGGAAAGAAGAAGTTACAAGGGAGATGCAAGCATTTACAGAAGTCATTTACGTCAACGTTTAGAGAAGAATACCCTGAGCTTCTTGGTGCAGAAGAAACGTAATGATAATACCTAGTAATAATTTATAACAAGTAATTAGTAAGTAAAAAATATTAATATATTACAATTCACATTATGTACTCAGTTTTTGAAAATCTTATAAAATATGATATTTTTGATAATCTTCTAAACGAATACTTTAATAGTCATTTTAATATATCCTATACAAGTACCTACTATCCTATAATATAATTGTATGTAATAAAATTGTTAAAATCTGTCGCTATTGTACGCCCAAAATGGGTAAACTGTCTATAAGTACTAAACTATTTCTAAGATCTGTAATGCACACAGTTACACAATAAATGGTTTCTGATTCTGAATAACTCGCTGTAAAATAATTATATCATTATTATGTTGACGCTACGTCATCCTAATCGGCGCGACGACGACGTAGCTGGAACGCGCTGTTACGGGAGTTGCGGTAATGGGAACGCGATGCTACGGTGTTAAACATTTAATATTGAAGTCTCGATAATTCGACAGCATTGCAGCCATCTTCTGGCCATTATAGGCACGGAGTGGTCACGAGAGTAGTCTCGTGAAGCTGTAAGCGGCCCTAGGATGACAAAATATTCTTCGTCATCGAAGTTTACTCGGTGGAAACTTTATTGACACCGTTTATTAGTTAAGAAGCCTCTGATTTTTTAGTTCCTCATTTCAAATGATTCCTCTGCACACAATTTATTTATTTGGTCAGTGCTTTACACTACAAGCCATTAAATATATAAAAATATTACGACTGGTGGCGACCTCTACTTCCTTCTCCGAATAGTTAAGGTCGTATCACAGTGATGCACTTTAGCGGTCCAAGAAACGCCACTGCGTTTGAAGGAAGCGTCGCAGATTCCATCGTCATTTCTTTACTACTGTGGTGGGTAGGAAACACAAGTTTCTAGCTTAATAGCGGAGCCGTTGAGAAGAAAATTAATAACGTGAAAATATTGCTAAACTCAATTTTATAAAATCGATATGTACGCGTACACTAAATGACAGTTGTATTGAAAATTCTGAAAAAAAAAATGGACCGTATTTACAAACAAAAAATATATTTTTTTTTATTGAAATAGGTATTTCAGAAATAAATTCCCACACCGTGATGGATAAGGTTAACCCGTGTTAAATTACATAAAATACCTACCTATAAACATAACCCGGTGTTAGGCACTTAACACGGGTTATCAACACTACAATTGACCCTTGAGTTATTTAAATAGTTATGTATAATAGTTCAACCGACCTATTGTACATATAGTTTTTAGTTTCGTTTATATATATTTTTTTGGGTTAATATTATAATAGTTATTTAGAATTTTTATTAAAGCTTAGCTGATACTTAGTTAATAATATAATCATTATATTGCACCGTACAAAAAATTACAGAATTTAATTGGTAAATATTTCATTTACATGTCAATAAACTTTAAATATAATTTTTAATCCCATTTTTCTGCAATCTATAAATTGCTAACACGTTTTCCGCTCTCGCTTGTGATACGCTAATCGCTGCTTTTGACTCATTATAACATGACCCTAAAATCGTTACGTCATCGCTTTGCATCGAAGCGAACACAGACCACTTACCCCAATAGACCTGTAATAGGAGGGCCCCGCTTTCTGCCAACACATGAGCGCAAAAGTTCTATACAAACCGAACTACGTCGCCTATCAAATTAGTAGTGACCAGATATTGGACCCATAAACTGCTGTAAAAAAAGGAAGAAAAAAATATTTTAACATGCCCAACTGTGCTATAAAGTTGTGTGGTAATGACAGTAGGAGGAACAATTACAAAAAGGATGGTATCACATTTCATCGGTAAGTATCTGATTAATAAATCAATTCATTACTTAATCCGACAAATCAATTAGGAGTTCAACTTACACTGGTTCGATTGTCGTGTCTTACGAGTAGTTCCGAGAGATCTCTCTTTCACCCACCTACTAATTGTAGCCCTATCTCACTCTTTCGTTTCGTGGCACGTGTAAGCTAGAGACGTGGTATACAATCATCGATATTCTTACGTCACCTAAATAAGTTTGTGTAGATTTATGAGTTTTGATTTCATTTACTTTCTTTATAAATAGCTTTCCTGTTGATCCAGACATTAAAAGTGAATGGATAATAAAGACAATGCGTGAAAATTGGTGGCTGTCGTCTTTCACCACAATATGTTCCCGTAACTTTACGGCGGATTGTTTTATTAATATGAACTATCGAAGAAAACTCCATAGTACTGCAATTCCAACGTTATACCTACCAGTTGTACAGGTATCTTATATTTTTATTAATGCTATCTAGCTAAGGTACCTATTCTATGCGGCAGGTAGGTATTTAACGGGGCGGCATTCTAACCGGAATTCGGGATTTCAAGAAATCATAATATTCATATAATCATAATAATATCATAAAAAATCACAAGAATCGCAAGCAATCGTTAGGAATGATCACGAATCGTCAGTCGTAACTTGTTTAAATAGCCGAGCTTTGTTTTAGAAAAACACCATAATATATACATACAAACCTTTATAGAAAACCTACGTAATGTAATATCGACCTACATTATTTTATGGCCATGTTTATTCATCAATGCCTATTGGTTGGACTACAATCATGATGTTCGTTACGCATAATTATTATTTCACAATAATTAAATTATAAATAATGTGTAATTATTAAATTTTGTGATACGTTAATAATGAGAAGTTCTTGTTTTATTATATTAATATTAAACAGATAGCATTACCTCAGTAGAAATCGTTTATTAACTTTCAAATTCATACTTAAGTACATTAAGTATTGAAACTGTGTAGGTAACAGTTCAACAATCCCCATCGATAATATATTATCGATATCGACATGGCCGCGTCTCTTTAAATGAGTTCATTGCGTGCACCCCTGTCCCCCGCCTCGTCTCTAGGTTACCGGCCTTGACAGAATGTTTCGCTTGCAAATATGTACCGATTTCAAGTCTATTGGGGTAAGTGGTCTGTGGAAGCGAAGCTGTCGGTCATTTTGTTTTGTTGAAAAGGCGAAGGGCGTCTAGAATTTTTTGTTGTTTTTCGAATTCTTTCTCGAAAATAAAAAAAAGAATGTCAATTTTCTGCTAAAATACAGCTTTTCGAAGGTAAGAAATTATATTTTACCTCATATTTAAACGAAAACCAATCGTATTTCGAAGATTCCTTTGTAATTTTAGATGGAAACGCAATATTTTCTTAACCCATTTTTTATTGTCAAAGGTTATGTCGTTATGTTCCAAAGCCAATGATTTTTTTCTATAATAAAACTTTTTTATTTTATTTATTTCGCGGTGTTTTCATACAATTTCAAATTAATTTGTATTGCGACTTGAAAATTGTTTAATTTAATAGTCATGAACTGAAAATACAGGTATTTCGTAAAAGCTTCAACAAACCCACGCCTTGGATGTGCCAATTGATTTAATTTTTCATTACTAAGCTTAATTAAACAAATGGTAAATACTTCTTGTTTATTATGATTGTTTAACTATTTAGATTATTTACGTAACAACAGGCTTATTCTTATGTAGCTTAAGTAGTCCGGGATATTTCTGGATGTCGTAAAAATAGTTGAGAGCTATGCAATCTTTTGTATTTATATGTAACATAACCTAACCTTTTTTAACTTATTTTCACAGATTTTCAGCAAAATGTCTGAGTACCCTGAAGTCCCAGTTACTGTAAAGGTAAGGTTACCGATTGTGACAGGGAGAATAATGGGTTAGAGTGTCGCTAAGGGGGCACTGACAAAAATCAAAAAAAGACATAAAAATTTTGATCGAAAGTTTCGTTCTATATAACCCCCCCCCTTTTTATGATACCATCGGAAGGGGGGCTCTTTGGGGATGATTTTTGTCAAGGTCATTTTTTTGTATGATCAACCATCCACATATACGAGCCAAACTGGTACAGTCGAAGACCCAGATAAGTATACAGGGGCCTCTATAAGGTTGAGATTTTCTCAAGAACTACGGAACCGATTTCAATAATTTTTTTACAGTAATAGTTTTAACCTTTATCTATCTAACAGTGAAAGAATCATTGTTATAGGTCAAGTAGTTTTTGAGCAAATCTCATCCTTAAAAACTCTACTGTATACCTTTTCTGTCTTCGACTGTATATATTATTTGACTTGACTTTCTATATGGTGTAAGCATACTAATAATCTAACATTTGTACTGGCAGATCGAGGTATCAGATACTGAGGATGAGGTGATCTGTGGGATATGCTGCAAGGTGTTCGCGAGTGATATGGCGTTGAGGAACCACACCCGGCTGCAGCACTTCGGCTCTCTCTCTGATGATTCGCTGACACAGCAGATTAAGGTGAATTTAAATAATTATTTTGATTAAATTATGGCCGGAATAAAGTCAACAGAGATATGTACGGTGGAACACAGACAAAGGTGTACAGGAGAGTTTTTAAGGTTGAGATTTTCTCAAAAACTACTTGACCTATTGCAATAATACTTTCACTGTTTGATAGATAAAAGTTAAAACTATGTAACTGTAAAAGAATTATTAAGCTCCCTGTATACTTATCTCTGTTTTAGACTGTACATGACCGGGTTGGAATTAAGAAACGGAGGCATTAACGTAATCTTATCCAACCCAATCTCTACACAGTCAGTGCAGTTATACAGGTTTGTCAGATATTCCTTTGTATCCAGGGAGCCCCTTTCTGGTCGTGTGTGTGTGTGTGGGGGGGGGGGGGGGGCAGCCCACTCCTGGGCATATGCCTCTCCATGACTCCTCCATGTGGCCCGATCCCAAGGTTGTCTGGTCCACACCGAGCCAGCAACTCTCTTGATGTCGTCGGCCCATCTGGCCGGTGGTCTGCCCACGCTTCTTCTACCCGTCCGGGGTCTCCACATTAGAACATACTTCATTGACCATCATTTCGTGGACAGAGGTGCCAAGGCCCATTTCAGCTTGGCCACTCGTTTGCCAATGTCGGTGACACGGGTCCGCCGCCAGAAGGTCTCATTTATAATAGTTCCTCCAGAGGAGTCGCAGTAGCGTCTTCACCCTGGGTAGCCGCGTTTTCATGTCTTCATCCAGAGGAGTCGCCGTAGCGTCGTCACTCTGGATGAAGCTGCTCGACAGCTTCACTCCCGAGCTCGTAGCGGGACTCTTGATAAAAGCTTGAAACTTCAGATCTTGCTCAAATTATCCAGTAAATTCACCATACTGTCATTCGCGAACATTTTCTGATTAACTTAACGTGATATTAAACACAAAACAGCCACTGTAGACACTATAACAAAAATTAATAAATAATTTCGCAACCGTCGTTTCCCGCTATTTTCAAGAGAACCCTTGGGTTATGTTGATATCTGATTTATCTGCAGGCTGATTGGAAATTCGATACATTCCTTGAAAGGGGTGATACTAGAGGTGGTTTGCAACAAATTAGACCCTATTAACGAGGGGTCGAAAATGAGTGGTTTCTGAGTTACGATAGTTTTAATTTTATTTAGGAATTTTCTGACTTGTTCACAAAATAAATTGATGTTTAAAAACCATTGATCTATAAACTAGATACACAGTCTGCCTTCTAAAAATGTCCGAGCGCAAAGGTCTAAACGGATGAATGGACCCTCAATTGCTTTATTGGACATTAACAATGGACCCTTATTTGGACGTTTGTTTTATTGTTTTAGTAAGACCTTTGTATATCTAGTTGTTTATAGGAGATCAATGTAAAAAACTGCTCCACTCTGAGCATTGAAATAATACTTTTCTGAAAGCTGATAAAGTAGAGATTACCTTAAAAAAATGTATGCCTAAAATTCCCATTAACTCAAAAATAAAAGGTCATAAATCACGAGGTTTAATTTTTTTTCAATGTTGTTTAACGTAACTCAGAAACCACTCATTTTCGACCCCTCGTTAATATTGCCTAATTTGTTGCAAACCAGCTCTAGTATCACCCCTTTCAAGGAATGTATCGAATTTCCAATCACTCTGTATATTTGATTTTTCAGTTGAAATATGATGGGCGCTGGCTGCCTAGTGCGCGGGATCCCATACACTGTCCATGTTTGACCGACAGCCTAGCGGTGTGTTAATGCACTGTCTTCAGGGACCCACCAAACAGACCCACTGGTGGGTCTCTGAAGGCTAGTATGTATCCATAGTAGCGTGGTAGAGAACGCCGCATGGCATTAAGTTCGCCTGTACATAAAAATCGTGTATAGATAGATAAGATAGATAATCATTTATTCATCAAACATATCGTAGAGAATTACAAAAAAAAAAGATGTAAATACTATACTCAATTACAATAAATATATTTCTACTGTAATCAGATTATTAGTTTCGTAGGTGGCCTTTTTTTTTTTTACTTGGGGAAATGCTTTTCGCATCTCACCGCGCCAATGAGGAGGGGCGCGCGGTGAGTATGTGGGACTCCCGCCAGAATACGGTCCTATACCCACTAAAACCCCAAGGTGTTCAACGCATCGCGTTTGGAACGAGGCTGTGGGAACGCAGCGCCAAATACCACAACCTCGTCCGCGGCCGCCCTCGGGGGCCCTTCTCGGGGGTCTACCCCTATACCTCCGCTTAAGGCGCCTCGGAACACAGGACGAGACGCCTTACAGCTCGGGACCTCTAAGCGAAAATACTATAAACATAGTACTTATAGGAAACCAGTTACGTAGATGGATAAAATTATCTTTATAGGAAACCAGTTCCGTAGCAGGATAAAAACTGGTTTCCTAAACGGCCGAAGGGGTATCACCATACGCCAAGTTCAACTAGTCAATATTTTACATGGAAACAGAGACAATTTTTATTCTATACAAATACAATGGTTACATAAAAAGCTACAGTTATACAATCACAGATATTGTATAAAGATTAAATAAATAGCGTATATCACTCAGCGTACCGGAGTGTACGAGGCGCCGCCGCCTAAGTAAGGGCCCGGACCCACGGACGCAGTGCGCGCACCGCACGGCCCCGAGCGGCTCGAGGCTCAGACGGGGAGGAGGAAGGTGAGGGATGAATGGATTATACATTGTGGGCTAGTACAGCCCACAATGGGGAGTGCTCGGGCGCCAGTCGGGGCGCGGTTGTATCACAGTTTCCCGTGGCTCGGCAAGAATGGCACGAGGTGGAACACCCCAGGATGTTTAGTTGGTATGCTGCCCCTTCAGAGCGGTGAGCCCGACATAACAAACACGGTCCTGGTTAAAAAAAGGGTGTATTGCTCAATTTTTAGGGTTCCGAGCCTCAAGAGGAAAAAAGGAACCCTTATAGGATCACTTTGTTGTCCGTCTGTCTGTCAATACCTATATCTCAGAAACGCGTGGACGGATAAAGATTTTCTTAGTAGCGTTTTTTAATAAAATTGTACATATTGGAAGATATTATTTTTTTCAAGATTGGCGGCGCTAGTTGGCTAATGGAAGGCCCTTAAATTAAAATTTCGATGTCATTTTACCTACACTAAATTAAATAAAAAATTACTTTTCTATTTCGCAGCCCAAACCCACTTCCACAGACAATCAAGTGACAAAGACTAAGGATGGTGGAGCTACCACCAGCACGGCTTCTCCAGAATCCAAGGTATCTCATCATCATCAGTCTATTTATATGCCCCCACTGCTCGGGCACAGACCTTCCCTTACATCGAGGGAGCTGGGGCCATGATCCACTACCCTTGTCCACTGCTGATTGGCGGACTTCCTATGCTTTAGAATTGTTTCTTCTTCTGCGGCATGCTGGTTTCATCACTATGTATTCCTTCACCGTTTTGAGAGCACTCGGTAAATGTACGTAAGTTTTTCCGTCGAAAAATCAAGGATATCTCATTGGTACATGGGTGCCCTAGCTGGGAATCGAAACTGGGACCTCCGTATTGCAAGTCCATTGACCCAACCACTGAGCCACCGAGCTCTATACAGGGTGTAACGCATTCTGGGCATTTTAACGTCCAGTAAGTAGCGATATGTGGCCTAGGCCGCAATCCGCTACCTATTGGACGTTAACGACGGCAGAAAATGGGGCGGGGCATGCGTTTCAATTGGCCGCATTGGCTTTACTCGCTGGCGGTGTGATAAAGAGCCAAATGTAATTTCAGAAGCGTAAGAATGCGATAAAACCTGACCAAGAAGCAATTTTGAAGAAAACGGCCGAACTCATCGCTTCAATGGCGCCCACCAATGTCAACAGTTTGGCGTCACAGGATGTCAACTACATACTTATAAAGGTAGTTATTTAGTTTATTAATGGTCTCGACAGTTTATCATTTGCCAATGTCATGTTACATATATTTCATAAGATATCATAGCCTTCTATCTTCATCCAGAGGAGTCGCCGTAGCGTCATCACTCTGGACGAAGCAGCTCGACAGTCACGTTCACTCCCGAGCTTGTAGCGGGACTTTTAAGTCTAGTTCGAAATTGCCGATCTTACATATAATCGATCTTAAATATGATTCGTAATTTCCAACGTGACATTCGCGAACATCTTCTAATTAATTTTAGTTGATATTAAACACAAAACTACCCTTTTAGACATTAAAATTGTTTGTTTGTTAGGTTAGGTTAGTTACTGAAATGTTTTCTAAATTTGTAGAATTTTATTTTTATTGTTAGGTTCGATACATTGTAACCTTTTCCTTGGATTTCTAAGCATGCCGTTGTTGCCTATAATTGGGGTGACACTTAGCATAATTATTTTGTGGACTGTGACACTGTAATTGTTTTGGTGTACACCCTGTGGGTAACCTATTTCATAAAATAAAATAAATAAAATAAAATCCAATTCAGATAATTTTTCAACCGTCACGTCTATTTATTTCATTAATGGACTCAACAGTTCGTCATTTGCCAGTGGCATGTTACGAAATATTCAAGATATCATAGTCTTCTCTCTTCATCCAGAGGAGACGCCGTAGCGTCATCACTCTGGACGAAGCAGCTCGACAGTCACGTTCACTCCCGAGCTCGTAGCGGGACTCTTGACCATAGCGCCAAACTTCAGATCCTGCATGAATCCTCCAATAAATTCACCGTACTGCTAGCGATCCGTCAAACTAAAACTAATGGCGCGCTGTCATGTCTGGAGTAGTGATGGGTCAACTCGGAAAAAACATAACTCGATTTAACCCGAGTTAAAATTAACGTAACTCGGGTTGAACTCGAGTTACGTAACTCGAGTTAACTGGATGGAAGAGTGAATGTCTTTTTTTTTAAATTTTACTAATTTATTCCCTCAGCTTCGCATTACTAGTTAAAGAATGAACATACCATAAGAAAATTGTCAGTTCAAATTTTCTTCAAAATCCACTCAGTAGTTTTTGCGTGAAAGAGTAACAAACATACATCCATGCATTCTTACAAACTTTCACGTTTATAGTTTTAGTAGGATTGGAAGAAGAGTATTACTGACTAAAGTAAAAATCCATGTCGGTTCCATTCGGTTTTCGAACTCGAGTCAAAGACAATTCAACTCGAGTTGGCTCGAGTTACGCCTAACTCGAGTTAACTCGAGTTGGTTACTCGAGTTGACCATCACTAGTCTGGAGAGCCCTGCGCTGCACCATTTCCATTCCACCGTTGTCGCAGTGCTCTCGTCGTCATGATCGGCGACTGAGCCAAGAGATGCGACGTTCCGCTAGAGTGAGCAGGATGCCACTCTCGTCTGCCAGAGACAATCAACGTCCCGACATTACCTCTACCGCTTCTGCCACTTCATTAGGCGGCGGTATAGACGCAAGGATACTTACAGATACTTATTTTTTTTATATACATATACAAACATACATAATTTTTATATTCTATACAGGGTGTAACATAAAGGGTATATGAAGCCGAAGGGATAGTGTTCAGCATCGGTAACTGAACAACTTTTCGATTTTCGCGATTTTTTATATATTACTTTTCATTCAGCTGATCGATTTGTATGAGACATTAATTTATTTTTTAATCGAAAAGTCGTAGAACAAAAGTTGTTCAGTTACCGATACTGAACACCCTCCCTTCGGCTTCATATACCCTTTACGTTACACCCTGTATAATGCATTAGTTCTTTTTGACATATTTAATAAATAAATAATGTCTTTATTCCATATCGCCAGCCCAATAAGGACGGCTCCAACCACCCTCCCGTGGTTATCAAGAAGAGGAAAGACCAGCCGTCTCCCAGCAAAGCTCGAGATGCCAAGGTAAGGAGACTCCTACCGTGAGTCACGGTCCGTGACCACTCCTGTTTTTAATTAAACTATTGGACTGAATATAATAATTATTTTACACTTACATAGTTTTAACTTTTATCTATCAAACGGTGAAAGAATTTTTGCAATAGGTCAAGTAGTTTTAGAGATAATCTCAACCCTAAAAACTCTCCCGTACACCTTTCTCTGTGTTCCACCGTACATGTCAGATTACAATTCAGTATTATGTGAGATTTTGGATGAATATGTCATATTTTCTTACATCTAGATTCACTTTTTTTTTGTAAACCTATAAATCGTCCCACTGCTGGGCAAAGGTCTCCCCCCTCCTCTTCCATCCATCCCTGTCCTGAGCCTCTTCCAGCCACCCATCCCTGTATCTAACGATATCGTCTCTCCACCTACGCCGAGGTTCACTTATTCAATGCTAAAAACTAAAGCGTGAGTTAATGTCAATTCAACATGTACTAGCAGGCTCGCAAGTTTTCCCCTGAAGACGAGGAGCAGATTCAGAAGAAGACCAAGGAACTGCTGGGATCCATGGCTCCTCACAGTCTCACCAGCCTGGCCTCTCGAGACGTCAGCTACATCATTATAAAGGTAAACTATGGGCTATTCATACATCATAATTCATTTATTCATTGCTTTATGTCGTAATATGGTTGTTAGAACTTATTGAATCCATTAAAAACTTACCCTCTTATACTTATATATAAAAAAAACTAATCAAGCACTGAGCAACATATTAACTAATTATTATTTAAACTCTTAATAAGTGATTAACCTTTTTTTTACTTATAAAAGTTATTTAAGCAATGATTAGCTAATCGTCATTATAAACACCAAAAAATATTCAGGTACGGCAACACTGCTGAATGAATTCAAAAAAAGAACGAAAATTTGGCCTAAATTGGGGTAATGCCTACTCCAAAGTCCTTAAAAAAGTAATCAGCAGTATCAAATGGAATCAGCTGTTCCGAATTCGGTCCGCCATTTTGTTAATTAAGCATACGACGTTGTTTAAACTGATAGCTACTTATTTGGTTCTACAGGAGTTTATTAACTTTAAATAGTGTTTATAAGTATTTTTTTTTAAACAATTGTTAAACGGTCTGCCTCCTGATCTCCTCCATCCTCCTCCTCTACGCAAACGAAGTTGCTGGGTACAGCTAGTCCGCTCTATATGTCCAAACCAACTTAACATACCCTTTTCAATCCTATTTACTACATATTCTTTCAGACCACACCATTCTCTAATCACTACATTCCTAATCCTGTCACTCAGTTTCAATTTTAAAGCTAGTATAAAAGTAAGTGGTCACATCTGTCGTAGAACCGATAACCGATGGGGGAGACGAGTTCTCAAATGGAGGCCACGAACGGGTACACGTAGTGTGGGACCAGATGGAGGGATGACCTTCGGAAGATGGCTGGCAGGGACTGGATGCAGAGGGCCGAGGGTTGAGTGGCGTGCTTTGGGAGCCTGCGTCCAGCAGTGGACTGATACGGGCTGATGATGATGATGAAAAGTAACTTTCACTTATTGTAGGGAGACAAGAACAATAAAGGAGAGAAGGCCGGCGGCAGTGGAACAAAGAAGAAGAGAGATGAGACGAAGAAAATGGGACTTCAGGAGATCACGTGAGTCACTTAGCTTAGCTGCTTCGTCCGGAGTCGACGTCCGCGTCTCCTCTTGTCAAATGACAATGCCAGATTCTGCCCCACCATCAACCGCAAGTTGTACAAGATAACGAATAAATGTAAAAAGATCTCCGTTTTTTATTAAAATTATTGGTTTAAAATAAAGTTTCCTACAAGTTGCGATTCGAAAAATCAGCTTAATTAAGAATTAAGAAAATAGTAAGAAATCGAAGCGAATTATTCATTATCTTTGTTATTCTTCTATAGGAGTTGCGAGAGTAGTAGAAAATGATACTGATTATGATTATGCAATATGAAACCTGTAATAAGTCCCCAACAAAATGATAGGCACAGCTTAAATGGTCACGTAGTTTTGTAGGTGGGGCAAAGCTCCATTGAATTTTGGCAATGTCTTTTCAAGATGCTGGTGGCCAAATAACAATAATGTAATAATTAAGACCCGTATTAATAGTCTGAGCTCAAACCCGCACTCAAGAGCGAATTCAGCTGATACACTCTCAAGACGTGATCACCATCTCAAGTATGTCATATATAAATCAATCTTGATGTCTTTCTCAAGTCGCGGTTCGCCTGCAATCAGCAAATACGTTCTCAATTGTGAGTTTGACAGTTCTCTTGAGTTTTGTTTATTAATACGGCTTTACTCACGTGATAGCCGATTCCTAAACGCGCACCTAAGTTACGTTTAATAGGAACGCCATCTTGAGGTCGTTGCCAAGATTGACTTTTGAGCTGAGAGTGTATTTTTTTTTTAACCTATAAATTGTCCCACTGCTAGGCAAAGGTCTCCCCCCTCCTCTTCCTCGGCGTAGATGGAGACACGATATCGTTAGATACAGGGATGGGTGTCTGGAAGAGGCTCAGGACAGGGGTGGATGGAAGATTTATTAATACGGGTCTATAATAGTAATGATTTAGAATTTTAGATAAATAAAAAAATAAAAAAATCCTGTTTCTTCCAGCGGTCCCTTCGAATGTCTCGAGGAGTGCAATCAGAGTACCGACGGCCTCTGCCACAAGATGTTTTTCACGTGTTGCGAGTATTCCGTGCATTTTCGCGACGTGCACACCAGACGGCGTAAGGGGCCGCGCTGCCAAGTGTGCGAGAGGCTTCTCAGTGGCAATGGACAGGAACCAGACTTTGCTTACCCGTGTGACGTGAGTTCAAAACATAATTTCCCGATTTCCGACCAAAATTTCCCATTCTCCGCACAAAATTTCCCAATTTCCACCATCTAACTCCCTAATTTCCCATTATCCGCACAACAGTTCCTAAATTTCCCGTATTCCACACACAATTTTCCAATTACCTCCCATATTTTCTGCTTACCCGTGCGACGTGAGTTCCAAACACAACTGTTTTCGTAATTTCCCGATTTTGAGCTTAGGATTTCCCACTTTCAGCACAAAATTTCCCATTATCCGCACAGCAGTTCCTAAATTTCCCGTATTCCACACATAATTTCTCAATTTTCACGCAGCAGCTCTATAATTTTCCAACTTCATCCTAGTAGTTCTTTATTTTCCTCTAAGAAGTTCCCTAATTTCCCAATTTCCGTCCAGCCCCCACCCAGTTATTCACTATTTTCTCCAAGAAGTTCCATATTTTCCCGAATTCCATAAAGAATCCCGCAACTTTCATCAATAGTTCCCCAATTTTCCACCTCGCATTTCCCTAATATCCCCAACTCCCCCCATAGGTATCCCTAAATGCTCAGCTGCTATTAACATTGTTCCAGGGGCTTTTGAAAATGGCGGGAAACGACGGTTGCAAAATTATTTAATAATTTTTATTTTAATGTCTACAGCGGTTATTTTGTGTTTAATATCACGTTAAATTAATCAGAAAATGTTCGCGAGTGCCAGTACGGTGAAGTTATTGGATAATTTGAGCAAGATCTGAAGTTTCAAGCTTTTATCAAGAGTTCCCGCTACAAGCTCGGGAGTGAACGTGACTGTCGAGCTGCTTCGTCCAGAGTGATGACGCTACTGCGACTCCTCTGGATGAAGACATGAAGACGCGGCTACCCAGGGTGAAGACGCTACTGCGACTCCTCTGGATGAAGACATGAAGACGCGGATGCCCAGGGTGAGGACGCTTCCTCTGGAGGAAGACAAGAAGACGCGGATGCCCAGGGTGAAGACGCTACGGCGACTCCTCTGGATGAAGACATGAAGACGCGGATGCCCAGGGTGAAGACCCTACGGCGACTCCTATGGAGGAAGACATGAAGACGCGGATGCCCAGGGTGAAGACGCTACGGCGACTCCTCTGGAGGAAGACGCGGATGCGCAGGGTGAGGACGCTACGGCGACTCCCCTGGATGAAGACATGAAGACGCGGCTACCCAGGGTGAAGACGCTACGGCGACTCCTCTAGAGGAAGATAGATGACTATTATATTGAATTTTCTGTAACATGACATGACATTGGCAAATGGCGTGCTGTCAAGTCCATTAATACAATAAATAAATACCATTGTTGCAGGTGTGCGCCGAGGGCTTCGACACCGCTAAAGACCTGTCTTACCACATCGGCAAGGCGCACGAGAAGCTGAAGCCGTTCGAATGCGGGGTCTGTCTGAAACGGTTCACACAACAGGTACATAGTATTAAAACTATAGTGAGCCATTAATTAATGGCTCACTATAGTTTTAATTCTAAAACACTTCATTGTACGGTCGAAGACACAGAAAGGTGTACAGGAGAGTTTTTAATGAATGAATGTTTTTATGAAGATTTTCGGTGGGCGTGGCGTGGCCTGTGGTGGCTCAGTTGGTAAGAGCGTGTCACGGAATGACAAGGTCGCAGGTTCAAGTCCTGCCCACGGCAAGAATTTTTTCATCATGTTCTAATATACTTATTCTATTGTATTATTTATCCTGCAGAGCGGCGTCCAGCAGCATATGCGAATGCACACCGGTGAGCGGCCGTACGCCTGTCCGTTCTGTGTGAAAAAGTTTACGCAAAAGTCTGGCCTCGACCAACACATACGGACGCACACAAAGGTAGGCACTATCAGCCTTACTTATAATCGATGATTAAAATTAATATCCTGTTTAACCATTGTTTAAAAAAAAGGTTTTCTTATAAACAGTATTTAAAGATAATCAACTCGTGAAAACCCGAATAAGTAGCTGTCAGTTTAAATGCTTAATTAACAAAATGGCGGACCGAATTCGGAACAGCTGATTACGTTTGATACTGCTATTTTTCTAGGACTTTTTTAAGGACTTTGGAATAGGCATTACCCCAATTTTGGCCAAATTTTCGTTCTTTTTATGAATTCATTCAGCAGTGTTTCCATATAAATTTTGGATGTTTATAATGACGATTAGCTAATCACTGCTTAAATAACGTTTATAAGTAACAAAAGGTAATCACTGATTAAGAGTTTAAATAATGATTAGTTAATATGTTGTTCAGTGGTTGATTAGTGTTTTTTTATAAGTAAGGCTGTATATCTATACCGCAGCCTAAATCAAGTGTCTTATTTTGTAAACAAAAACTACCCTACCCTTTACTAACATTTTAAGCTGTTCTGTGATTATTGCATAGTTATTTTCACATTATTAGATCGGATCACTTTATTTTCACAATGATGAACAGGTTCGATCAAGCAGTTCCTTCAGTGTTACATCACAACAGGTAATTAGACGATCATATTTGTTTACAAAACAAGACACTTGATTTGGGCTTCGGTATACGTCTGTCACAATCCAATAAGGTTGACTCCTGAACCTCAAGAGGACAAAAGGAACCCTTATAGGATCACTTTGTTGTCCGTCTGTCTGTCAAGACCTATATCTCAGAAACGCGTGGACGGATCAAGTTGAAATTAATACCAAATACTCAGGTTTGTAGCCTCATGCAGCCGTGAAAAAATTAATCTTCTACGTCAACGCAATCAAAAGATATGGCCGTTTATGTCGCATTTTCTCGCATATTTGTATGAAAATGCAAGAAACCCAAAACCTATAGGGTACTTCCCGTTGACCTAGAATCATGAAATTTGGCAAGAAGCTAGGTCTTACAGCACAAGTAAAGGAAAAAATCCGATAACTGTAATTTTGAAATTACATCCTCCAAAAATATTTTTTGTTTGTTATTACAAACTTAAATTTGCATATGATCAACTAATCAGAAGTATGTCGATGTATGGACAAAATAGTTTGATAATGGCAAAGTTAAGTTGGTCTCTAAATCTAGTTTATCTTTTCGTTAGAGCAAAGTTAAATAAGTTGCGTTGCACGGAAGCACAGACCACTTACCCAATAGAACTGAAATCGGTACAAATTTGCAAGCGAAACATTCTGTCACCGATGAGCGCATAGAGACGAAGCGGGTGCAAGGGGTGCCGTATTAAAGAGATGCGTCCATGTGGATGATATCTCTATGTGGCACGTGTCGGTAGGCAATGTTGCGCTCATGTGCGGGCAGGGGTACGTATCATAATATATAATTTCAAAATACATACGGTTGAAATATATAAAGTTAAAATACCGAAAATCTAAATATTTAATGTATCAAAAAATATAAAGTTATTTGACATAAGTTCTAAATGTCTAAGTTTGAATGCCATAATGGTCGAAATATATAACAAACACAATGCATAATGGTTCCTGGTTATATAAAGCGTAAGTTATGCATATTGATGATTATTTCTTCTGACTATTATACTTTTTGATTTTATATATATTAAACTTATACATTGTAAACGTATAGATTTTAAACTTATGCATTATGATATGTACCCGCGGGCAGACACGGGCGCCCTCCTGCTACAGGGATAGGGGGGAAGTGGGCTGTGCACGGAAGTCTCGGAGCGCGAGTCCGACTCGCGCTCGGTTTTTTATCATAATAATAATCAAAATCTTTTAATTTTCGAAACTTGTTAAAAATAATATATGTGCCCATGTTCAGGTGAAGCCGTACCGCTGCGTGGTGTGCTCGAAGACGTTCGCGCAGCCCGTGCAGCTCAAGCAGCACATGCGCACTCACACTCAGATCACGCCCTTCAAGTGCCACTTCTGCAGTAAAGGTGAGCTAGTACTGCGTGCAGGGTCTTAGGCCATTCCGTGGCCCTTGGATAGATAAGTTGACAGTACATAATCTTTTGCATTAGAACATGATGAAAAATTTCTTGCTCAAAAGTCAATCTCAGCTCAAAAGTCAATCTTGAGGACGACCTCAAGATGGCATTCCTAATAAGATAAGATAATATTTATTTGTTGAAAGTAGGGTTAATTATAAAGGTATTATATTTATGTTAGTTATACGTTCTGCTACTTTCCACCATTTATGGCATTCAATTTTTTTTTTTTATATAAATTGTTGCAAACTGATAATAATTCAATCCTAATAAAATATCAGCGTGTGCTGATATTTTATTAGGCGGCCGCGCACACGCTGGCGGGCGGAGCTCGAGCAGCACGCGGGCGTCGGCGAGCTGTGGACGCGGCTGACGGCTGAAAGAAATAACTGGAAGAGGATGGGGGAGGCCTTCGCCCAACAATGGGATGACCTATAGTTATTAAGAAACGACGGAGAATATAATATTCACAAAATAGCATAAATAATAATAATGTTCCAACCATATTTAATATAATAATAATTTGACTAAGCTATAATGACATAATAATAATTGTGAATTGTAATTATTTGTAATTAAATTATAGGAGGGCTCTAATAAATAATAAATAAATAATTAAATAAAATATCAATCTTAATGTCAAATTCTTTAAATATTCACCATAACATAATAATAAACGTAACTTAGGTGCGCGTTTAGGAATCGGGTATCACGTGAGTAACGCCGTATTAATAAACTCTCAGGAGAACTGTCAAACTCACACTTGAGGACGTATTTGCTTATTGCAGGCGAACCGCGACTTGAGAAAGACGTCACGTGATACGCCCTCAAGATTGGTTTATTAATAAATGACATACTTGAGATGGTGATCACGTCTTGAGAGTGTACGAGGCATGCCTTTTAAGTTCTGTCGTTTGCATATTTGCCGCCAATTTTTAATTTAGAACTGTTCAAAATTCAAATTTGTTGGAATTTCGAATATCAAAGCAATTGAAAGCATTAGGATTAATGCAACTGTTTAGTCACAGCGCTGGTTTGAATCTGTCAGGTCACTACGAAAATGAATCTTACTAAGGAAAATGTCCGTGCAATAATTTTCTATAACTTTCGAAGAGGCCTAACGCGGCTTCAGTGTTTCGAAGAGTTAACATCTGTATTCCATGATGAAGTCCCATGTCTGCGGACCTTCGAACGCTGGTATTTGGAAATCCAGCGTGGACATACCACACTTAGTGACAAATCTCGCGAAGGACGTCCAAAATCCGCCTTCACTGAAGATAACATCGTTGCTGTGAGACAACTAATCCTCGAAGATCGTCATGTGACATATCGAGAGATAGAGGCGTTATTAGGCATCTCAGGGACAACCATTCAAAAGATATTGCATGAGGCGCTTGGTGTGAGAAAACTAGTTTGCCGTTGGATCCCGCATTTGCTTTCCGACGATCATAAGGCGGCCCGCGTCAGATGATGTAAGAAAACTCTTCAGAGGTTCAACCGAGGAGAGTCAAATCACGTCTACGACATCATCAGTGGTGACGAATCTTGGATCTATGCCTACGATCCTGATTCCAAACAACAATCCACAGTCTGGGTTTTCCAAGACGAGCCAAAGCCGACTAAAGTTGTTCGCTCTCGAAGCACTTCAAAGAAGATGGTGGCTACGTTCGTGGCGAAAACCGGTCATGTTGCGACGATTGCACTTGAAGATCGTAGAACGGTTAATGCGGAGTGGTATACCACAGTTTGTTTACCACAAGTCATCGCCGAACTTCGGAAATCTAGCCCAAAGCGACGCATCATCCTGCACCATGGCAACGCAAGCTCACACACCGCTCTTCAAACGATTTAGTATTTGAAGCAGGAAAACGTAGAAATTCTTGACCATCCTCCATACAGCCCTGACCTAAGCCCTAATGATTTCTTTACATTTCCTAAAATTAAGAAAACTCTTCGTGGTCAAAGGTTCCTGTGCGGTGAAGAAGCGGTCGACGCTTTCAAGTCAGCCATTTTGAACACCCTCACTTTGGAGTGGAATAAATGTTATAATAACTGGTTCGAGCGAATGGAAAAGTGTATTAAACTTCGTGGTGAATACTTTGAAAAACAATAAAAGTTACTATAAGGTTATAGTTGTTCTTTTTTCTTCAAACGACAAAACTTAAAAGGCATGCCTCGTATCAGCTGAATTCGCTCGAGTTGGGTTTGAGCTCAGACTATTAATGTTAAATTATCTAACAGGTTTCAAACAACGAAGCCAACTCACAACCCACTTAAAGTCGCATGACATGACCAACATGAGCTTGGAGCAGAAGATGAAGTACCTGGACATGATGCGCGACCTCCAGGAGCAGCAGGAGCGAGACGAGGGCATGCTGAAGAAGCACTGCGTGGTCCTGGTGCACGACACGGAGCCAGAAGGCGAGGCGGTGGTGGTGGAGGAGGTCAGTACTGCGTACAGACTCTATCTTACAGCTTATGGGAGCCTGGTACTTCACTCTCGCTTCATATAGACATAATGCGGCCAGCAGACTTGTTTTTACAGGCTTCGGCCTACGCGGAGCTCGGCCTTCGGCCTCGCAAAAGTTACTTGGAAGGTGGGGAGTTGTTTCTTTTTGGTTAGGGCACGCTTCGGGCTTCGCCCAACGCGGAGCTCGGTCTTCGGCCTCGCTATAGTACTGTCATCTTCTGAGATCCTGGTACATTAATCTCTCTTCATAGGTTGCAGTACTGTCTTCTGAGATCCTGCTACATTACTCTAGCTTAATAGGCAGTAACACTTCCATCTCCTGAGATCCTGGTACTTCGCTCTCGCTTCATAAGTATTACTTGCATCTTCTGGGATCCTGGTACATCACTCTCGCTTCATAAATAGTAACTTTCGTCTTCTGCGATCCTGGTACATTTATCACGCTTCATAACTTCCATCTTCTGAGATTCTGATAGGTACACTGCTACATCACTCTAGCTCCATGGGTAGTATCTCGATCTTCTGAGATCCGGGTACACAACTCTCGCTTCATACGCAGCCTGTCTCCCGTAGCGGCCGGCAGATGACGTACTGTCATGTTCTGAGATCCTGGTACATCACTATGGCTTCATACATACAAACTGTAGCCTGTCTCCCGTAGCTGCAGATGATGTACTGGCATATTCTGAGATCCTGGTACATCACTCTCGCTTCATACACACATAAACTCCCGCCTGTCTCCCGTAGCGGCCGGTAGACGATGTACTGGCATCTTCTGAGATCCTGGTACACCACTCTCTATTGCTAAACTGTTTATTAATTGTTATCATTGATCTCCTATAAACAACTAGATACACAAAGGTCTTACTAAAACAATTTAAAAAACGTCCAAATAATGTCTAATAAAGCAAATGAGGGTCCATTCACCGTTTGGACCTTCTTTGCGCTCGGACATTTTTAGAAGGCAGACTGTGTATCTAGTTGTTTATAGGAGATCAATGATTGTTATATTATAATAATTTAACAGTGCGATTCTTCTTCAGGTTGAAATGGATGAGACAGCAGCCATGATGGAGGAACAATATTTGGCCGAACAGAGCATTCAGAGAGAGATGGAAGAATAAAATAATTGTATAATTAATATAAATATGTTATATATTATTAAATAGTACTATATAGGTATATCTCTATTCTGCGCAGACTCAGACCACTCTCTCATAAAAACGTCAAGTTCGTCTCGCCATCGTTTGCGAGGGCCACGTGGCCTTTTCGCGTTGTTAGGGGTCCAGTCGATGGAAGGATTGGTGCACAGACCACTTACCCCATAGTCATGAAATCGGTACAAATGACAATGCCAGATTCTGCCCCACCATCAACCGCAAGTTGTACAAGATAACGAATAAATGTAAAAATATCTCCGCTTTTTATTACAATTATTGGTTTAAAATAAAGTTTTGTACAAGTTGCGATTCGAAAAAAAACAGCTTAATTAAGCATTCAGAAAAATTGTGTTCTAAACATTGATCTCCTATAAAGAACTAGATACACAAAGGTCTTACTAAAACAATTTAAAAAACGTCCAAATAAGGGTCCATTGTTAACGTCCAAATAATGTCCAATAAAGCAAATGAGGGTCCATTCATCCGTTTGAACCTTCTTTGCGTTCGGACATTTTTAGAAGGCAGACTGTGTATCTATTTGTTTATAGGAGGTCAATGCCCCTGGTGGTACGGTGGGTCAAACCATACCACAGTCACTAGCGATTCGCTTGCTGTCATGAAAAAATATTATTGTTTATGTAAAAAATATGTTTTTTTCAATAAACTATTTGTATAACAATAACGAGTTTTTTTCATACTCATTACATACTTACTTACTCCGGTAGCGGTTCTCTTGAAAATGGCGGGAAACGACGGTTGCGAAATTATTTGATAATTTTCCTTTTAATGTCTACAGGGACTATTTTGTGTTTAATATCACGTTAAATTAATCAGAAAATGTTCGCGAATGACAGTACGGTGAAGTTATTGGATTATTTATGCAAGATCTGAAGTTTCAAGCTTTTATCAAGAGTTCCCGCTACCAGCTCGGGAGTGAACGTGACTGTCGAGCTGCTTCGTCCAGAGTGACGACGCTACGGCTCCTCTGGATGAAGATAGAAGAATATTGAATTTTCTGTAACATAACATTGGCAAATGACGAACTGTCTAGTCCATTAATAAAATAAATAAATACTCCGATAGCTCAGTGACCCAAAGTGGATCTTGGCCTCCGCGCCTGCAGCCTGTCCTGCGCTGTCGCAGGCTGGCGCCTGCAGCTCTCGCAGGTCCTCCCGCACCTCGTCGCTCCAGCAGTATCTTGGACATCGTTGGAGCCTAACATCATTGGAGAAACCAAAGTAGCCCGACTCCGCTGGCTTGGTCACGTGGAGAGGATGGGAGAGGAACGTGCAGCGAAGCGAGCATACGTCGGAAAGCCCAGTGGACGACGGCTTGTCGGACGCTCAAGATGATCATTACCTATTCATCCAAATAGAATAATATAACTATACATACACACTATAAAAAGTGACCGCAAGACGTGGTTCAAAGTCGTTGACCGCAAAATGTGGAAGTATCGTCCACACTTGAAATTGTTACAAAGTGTGTTACCTTTCACGATACATTGCAGCAATTTGGACGGCAAACTCTTTCATTACAAGTTACATTGCATGTTACGTTTCACCAGTCTGTACGCGCCTTAATAGATGTCTTCATCACGTTTGGCTGTATGGCCTAGATCCCTTTGCATTTTCTTGCATGAGGTTAATCAATCATCATCAATTTCCACATCAGGCTTGGCTGTATGTTTCAGTAATACTTTGCCTTTAAAGGTTCTTAGGGGAATAAAAAAGTAAAAACAGCAATGGCCGCGCCGTCCAACATCTTTTTTCTCTGATCATCATCATATAAATCATCGTCATCTTTCGCGGTTTCTTCAAACTCTTCAAAGGTTTGTTTTCATGTGATTTGAACTTTTATTTGCGTCCGAAAAATGTTTTAACTTGTGTATAAGACCTACTAAAATGGATACACTTGTGTTTTATAACCAATTCGCCAAGCTTTCGCTTATCGACGCTTGGGTTTCGCCAACTTTGGATTTATATATTTTATAAGCAAAACTTTTCATAAATATGGTAAATATCATCTTTCTATATTGATTAATTATCCAATAATTTTGCAACCGTTACATTCCTGCCATTTAGCGGTGGGTCTACAGCATATTGGAAAAGAACACTGGTGTTCTGCGGGCCATTGATTTAGTTTATTTTCTTTTCACAGATTTTTCAGCGCAATGTCTGTGTACTATGAAATTCCAGTTTCTATAAAGGTCAGATTTTAATTTAATTTTGTTTATTAACGAACTGTCGAGTTAATTAATAAAAATAAACCTTCCCGATCAAGTCCACAAGCCGGGGTATCCCTTGATGTAGACTTGGAAGTGGTCCATGCTTGCGTGGTTAGCCAGAGCTTTTGGGTTGGCAAAGGTTGTATGATACGATGAAGATTTTCGATGGGCGTGGCCTGTGGTGGCTCAGTTGGTAAGAGCGGGTCGCGGAATGACAAGGTCGCAGCTTCAAGTCCTGCCCACGGCAAGAATTTTTTCATCATGTTCTAATTAATATTTGTGTTACAGGTAGAACCAGAACCTGAATATGTGCTACTCTGTGTGATATGCAACAAGGTGTTCGCTAATGAGCTTGCTCTGAACAACCATACACGGCTGCAGCACGCAAGCGCGTTCCCCGATGACACACAGACAGATCAGGCACAGGAGTTTCAGGTACGAGACTCCAGGCAGCTCATAGTGCCCTGGTACTTGTAATGATACTTAAAGAGCTGTGACTGATAAACTGCAGGTGTTGTGTGAGACATATCGAGACACCGGGTTAGCCATGATCTCCTGGTACTTGTAATGCAACTTTAGTATCAGTCCACCGCTGGACACCATGCTAATGAGACTCCAGGCAGCTCATAGTGCCCTGGTACTTGTAACGATACAAAGAGCTGTGACTGATAAACTGCAGGTGTTGTGTGAGACATATTGTGACTCCGGGTTAGCCATGGTCTCCTGGTACTGGTAATGCAACTTTAGTATCAGTCCACCGCTGGACACCATGCTAATGAGACTCCAGGTGGCTCATAGTGCCCTGGTACTTGTAATGATACTTAAAGAGCTGCGACTGATAAACTGCAGGTGTTGTGTGAGACATATTGTGACTCCGGGTTAGCCATGGTCTCCTGGTACTTGTAATGCAACTTTAGTATCAGTCCACCGCTGGACACCATGCTAATGAGACTCCAGGCGGCTCATAGTGTCCTGGTACTTAGAATGATACTTAAAGAGTTGGGGCTCCTGTACAAGCAGAAACAGCAGGTGTTGAGTGAGACATATCGAGACTCCGGCTTAGCCATGATCTCCTGGTACTTTTAATGCTTTTTCATCATCATCAGCTCGTGTCAGTCCACTGCTGGACTAACGACCCACAGACACACGCTGGACATTAACTAATGAGACTCCAGGCGGCTCATAGTGCCCTGGTACTTAATAAGAGCTGTGACTGAGAGGAAACTGCAGGCGTTGAGTGAGACATATCGAGACTCCGGGTTATCCATGGTCTCCTGGTACTTTTAATGCAACTTCTTCATCATCATCAGCCCGTATCAGTCTACTGCTGGACTAACGACCCACAGACACACGCTGGACATTAACTAATGAGACTCCAGGCGGCTCATAGTGCCCTGGTACTTGTAATGTGACTTAAAGAGCTGGGGCTCCTGACCGAGTGGACACAGCGGGTGTTGAGTGAGATATCATGAGTGTGAGTCATGTTTAAACTTATTTCAATGTCCGCAGGCCATCGAAGAACCAATAAACAGCCTTAGGACCATCGAAGTGGCCATAGACACTAAAACAAGCGAGAAAGATGTCCAGAAACCACCTAGAAAGAAAAAGATTCCAAAACCTAGGGTAAGTAGCCGTAGCGTCACTCTGGACGAAGCAGCTGGACAGGTTTATTTCTATTAATTGACTCGTATTAAGGGGCTCATAGGCCAGTTGCGAGTTGAAAACGATCGTAAAAGTTAAGCAACGTTGGGCGAGGTCAGGACCGCTAGTGACACTTTCATCTGAGACCCTTCGTGCCTCGGGGCGCACGTTAAGTTGGTCCCGGTTGTTGTCGCTTGACAGCAGTCGTTAGGCCATGTCAAAGGCCTACGGGCCTGAATAACTCTGACAAATAGGTTTGGTCACTAAACCACACGAGAACAGAAGAATTGACTTGACAGCTCGTCATTTGCCAATGTCATGTTACAGAAAATTCAATAATTCAATAGTCTTCTATCTTCCTCCAGGGGAGTCGCAGTAGCGTCTTCACCCTGGGTAGCCGCGTCTTCATGTCTTCCTCCAGGGGAGTCGCAGTAGCGTCTTCACCCTGGGTAGCCGCGTCTTCATGTCTTCCTCCAGGGGAGTCGCAGTAACGTCTTCACCCTGGGTAGCCGCGTCTTCATGTCTTCATCCAGAGGAGACGCCGTAGCGTCATCACTCTGGACGAAGCAGCTCGACAGTCACGTTCACTCCCGAGCTCGTAGCGGGAACTCTTGATAAAAGCTTGAAACTTCAGATCTTGCTCAAATTATCCAATAACTTCACCATACTGTCATTCGCGAACATTTTCTGATTAACTTAACGTGATATTAAACACAAAATAGCCACTGGAGACATTATAACAAAAATTATCAAATAATATTGCAACCGTCGTTTCCCGCCATTTTCAAGAGAACCACCTTGGTTCTTGTCTTTCACTGGAATATGACCTAATGGTCATTTCTAAGGTCATTGGTGATCTTATCTTATCCTGATTGTGTGCCAATGTGGCGTCACTTCGACCCATTGGGATCTTTTGTGCTCTCCCCTTTCCTTTATGCTCCTTCCTCCTCCCTAAAGATGTAACTTAGTAGGTCCGCTATGCAGCTCATGGGAAGGAGCCTGTAGTCTTTTGGTTCCGGATAGGCAGACCCCAGGAGACTCATTCGCTTCCTAGCCAGTGAGTCACATTCACACAGTAGGTGTTTCATGGACTCCAAAAAACTCCAAAGGCCATTATGTAACTTGTGACGTACTTAGGTAATTTTTTTGCAGTTTTAGTTTACTATAAAACCTTACCCAGTTTAATTTATCATGAGTACTACTACACTCCTGAAGATATCGTGGCGGGACAAGGTGACAAATGTTGAGGTGTTGAACCGTATGGATAAAAAGTTGGAACTTTTAAAGGAGGTCAAGCGACGGAAGCTCCAATATTTCGGTCATATTATGCGGAATCCCCGATATAACCTGCTGCAATTAATCATCCAGGGCAAGATTTGTGGGAAGAGGAGCGTTGGCAGGAGGAGACACTCTTGGCTGAAGAATTTACGTGATTGGTTCGGCTGCAGCACCGGCTCTTTTATTATATAATTAGGGTATTTTTTTAATTTTCGATACTTGTGTAGGGACTCACTTATTTTATCGTATTTTCCAGGGCCGTAAAGCCGCATTGGCAGCATCTAAAAAGATGGAATCCATTATAAGCCTCCAGAAGACAGCCAAACTACTTGCGGCTATGAAACCACAGAACCTCTTCAGTTTAGCATCACAAGATGTCAAATACATCATAATGAAGGTATGTACGTATATAAACGGATATCACTCACTTATAAACATGATAAGCCAGAGACTTAGATGTTAGGTTTTTTTTTGTATTCAAAAAGCAAGTTCATTTATTATCAATTATACATATAAAATACCCACTTATTTACCCAATATTTTGTCTAATGGCGACCTTGCAAAAGGAATACTTTGGTCATTTAATCAATTACAAAATGACGGTTTAGCATTCACAACATTTGCTATGTTAAATATTTATAAAATGGATTTTTGTCAAATGATCACTTTTAAAACGATCACTTTAGTAAATGATAAGTTTGTCAAATGATTACTTTTTCAAAAATAATTTGTAAAATGATCATTTGTCATACGTTTTTTGTAAAACATTAGTAAACCATCTCAATCGCTTCCATGATCTTGCACAAAGAACTTTTCTCGCGCAAGAACGCGTTGCACGGAAGCCTCGGTGCACTTAGCCGGTTTTTTTAAAATCCCCCAGCCCAAACAAGAAGACATTTCGTCGGACTCCGAGATGACGGACCAAAATGAGCAAAGGCAGGAAACGGAACATAACTCTTATGTCGAGATTCCCCCAACACCCAAGGTAATTATTAAGGCGCTATATGGTTTTCAAACGCAAGAGTGAGACAGAAAGATGCCCCGCAGCGGCGGAGTGAAGAGCACGGCGCAGTGCCTCGATATTCGTATTTTTATTTATTTATTTATTTATTTAAAATATGGTAACACAACTCAACATTACAGTTAAAAAACTAATTCACTGTGGACTTAATAGGTAACAATATAATAAAATTCACATAATTAAAACTAACAATGAAAATTAAACAACGATTATACAATAAAAATTAAAAATGAACTTTTTATGTATTTTGGCAGGGAAATAAAAATACGCCGACAAAAATCTAATTTTTTTAAACAAGCTCTCGTATTTATCGTACCCTACATTTTCATATATATTTTGTATGAATAACTGTTTCGGTTTAGACTTAATTTTCATTTTAAAAGACATGGAAGGTGTATGCTTGTATTTTCAGTTTTTCTACGAAGGCTACGGAACTAGCTACTAAAATTAAACGTCTGAAATAAATATATAGCAATCTTGGGGTGTCTATTTAGAGACTGATGAATACCGATACACAATTGGACAAACTTCGCTCGATAGAAACAAATCGAAAAACGTACCCTTTCCATGTCTTTTAAAATGAAAATTATGTCTAAACTGAAATAGTTATTCATACAAAATGTATATCAAAATGTAGGGTATTATAAATACGAGAGTTGGTTTAAAAAATCTAATTTTTGTTGCCGTGGGAAGGACTTGAACCTGCGATCTTATATCATGTTTCTAACCGAATGTTAGACATGGTTGTCGGAATACTATTACTGTCCGATCCAGTCTCTGCCAGCCACCTTGCGAAGGTCATCCCTCCATCTGGTCGGGGTCCCAAGCTACGTTTACCCGTTCGTGGCCCCCATTCGAGAACTCGTCTCTCCCATCGGTTAACGGTTCTACAACAGTGACCAGCCCACTGACACTTCAGTTCACTGATTCTATGAGCAATGTCAACTTTTGTCTTCTGACGGATATACTCGTTTCTTATTCTATCTAACAGAGAAATGGCAAGCTCTTTCCATAGCTCGCTGACTTTGAACTTGTGGGCCAGTCTCACCGTCAATGTCCACGTTTCGGCTCCGTAGGTCATCACTGGCAGGACGCACTGGTTGAAGACCTTAGTTTTCAGGCATTGTGGTATTGAAGACATGATATGAGCATGGCGTAATGCATAGAAACAAATTCTGAATATTTATCATCATCAGCCCGTATCAGTCCACTGCTGGACGTAGGCCTCTCCCAAAGCGCGCCACTCAACCCTACTCTCGGCCCTCTGCATCCAGTCCCTGCCAGCCATCTTGCGAAGGTCATCCCTCCATCTGGTCGGGTCTACGATAATATGTTTATTGATATATTACGAATATTTTAGGAGAAAATCGTTAGGACACAGACTACTGAGAGGAAAACCAGTAATACCAACAAGTACGTTCCGAAAAAGAAAGGCGGACTTCAGTCGATCACGTAAGTATTGAATTACGAATATATTTTCCATCTAATGTCCTTGAATTGATTCGACAAATTGAAACTAGTGGCGACTTAGTGGTCCAGTGGTGACTTAGTGGCCCAGCGGCGACCTATAGTAGCCCAGCGGCGACCTATAGTAGCCCAGTGGTGACCTATAGTAGCCCAGCGGCGACCTATAGTAGCCCAGCGGCGACCTATAGTAGCCCAGTGGTGACCTATAGTAGCCCAGTGGTGACCTATAGTAGCCCAGCGGCGACCTATAGTAGCCCAGTGGTGACCTATAGTAGCCCAGTGGTGACCTATAGTAGCCCAGTGGTGATATATAGTAGCCCAGTGGTGACCTATAGTAGCCCAGTGGTGACCTATAGTAGCCCAGTGGTGACCTATAGTATCCCAGTGGCGACCTATAGTAGCCCAGTGGCGACATATAGTAGCCCAGTGGCGACCTATAGTAGCCTAGTGGCGGGCGACCTATAGTACAGTCGAAGACAGAGACAAGTATACAGGGGGCCTCAATAAGGTTGAGATTTTCTCAAAAACTACTGGAGCGAATTTATTAATTCTTTTACAGTTACATAGTTTTAAATTTTATCTATCTAACAGTGAAATAATTCTTGCAGTAGATCAAGTAGTTTTGGAGATAATTTCAACCTTAAAAACTCTCCTGTACACCTTTATTTTGGCTCCATACTCATGATCAATAATTGGTAAGGTTTTTTAGTAAATCAAAACTGCAAAAAAAGTTTAACTAACACACAAGTCACACAATGACCTTAGAAATGACCATTAGGTCAAATTGCAGTGAAAGAAATCGTTGCAAAAAATTAAAAATACTTTAAAATGCAAAAACTCCAAAGCACAGTAACGATGCATATCAAATGAATAGTTTTTTGATAGTTGAATTTAATGTAAACATTTATTTATTATTTTTCCCCTAATTGTTTAATTTACTTCCATGAGCCAACTAGCGCCGCCAATCTTGAAAAATAATGTCTTCCAATTTAATAAATTTTATTAAAAAAGCTATTTACAAAATGTTTATTAGGATGAATACTATTTTTCAATATACAATACATGGCATAATTGCGACAAGCTAAGTTGTAGTTCACAAATGTGCCAAAAACGGCCGTTTTTCGCAATTATGCGAACTACAACTTACCGACATTGAATCACGTTATAAATAAGCATTTAAAAAACAGTATTTATCGTAATAAACATTTCGTAAATATGTTTTTTTAATAAAATTGATTATATTGGAAGATATTATTTTTTTAAGATTGGCGGCGCTAGTTGGCTCATGGAAGGCCCTTAAACGCTGTTCAGAATTAATGTATGTCACAAGTAGAGAATACAATCCCGGGATCCTGAATCCCGGGATCTCGGGATCCCGGCCATTTTTTGACCCCGAAAATCCCAGGACTGTACTTGACTAATCTCGGGATTTTCGGGATTGCCACAAACTGATACTAATGGAATAGTTGGATGCTTTGATATTTCTGCCATTGCATTTTCAACATATTTTTTGGTCTTGTCTTTTTATCCATATTCTAATGTTGCGTTGTGTAACAGCAATATTAATTTTTTTTTAAGAAATTCGGTTTTTAATGGAGGCCAATTGGAAATTGCCTACTTGGACTAATCCCGGGATAGTCCCGGGATCTCGAGATTACGCATCAAAAACCCCGTAATCCCGGGATTGAAAATAATGCTCGGGATTGTATTCTCTAGTCACAAGCCTTACCATCCATTTAATTTTGTATAATTTCTCCCAGAGGCCCGTTCGAATGTCTAGAAGAGTCGGACGAATGCGCGGACGGTCGATGTCACATGATCTTTTTCAACTGCTGCGACTATTCTATCCACTTCCGCGCCGCCCACCCGCAGCGACAAATGGGTGCTCGGTGCCAGGTCTGCGAGACTCTGTTACCAGGGTCAGGAGAGGAATCAGATTCGCCATATCCTTGTAAGGTGCGATATACTTAGTAATAGCACTTTTGATAATAGCGAAAACGTGAAAATTCCTAACATTTTTTTAAAGTGAGGATGTCCTTGAATTTATTCGACAAATTGAAACTGGATGTTGTACTCATGATAAATTCAAAAAAATGTGTTGACGTGCAACAATGTTCACAACGTGCTTACTTGCAATGAAGAAATTTGACTTTGACTCAAAAAATTCTGACTTTCTTATAAAATAAATAAATAAAATATTTTTATTTCAGACCCTTTTTTTACATCCATATTTTGTTAGTAAATACTTAAATAACTATGTTAGTACATACTGGTGCGTGCAGGCCGGTCCAGTGTCTGAGAAATCAACTGTCCGGCCTGCGCGCGAGCACGGTCAGGATACTATATATTATAGGATATATTAATATAAGGATATATTAATTAATACGATTGATTGCAGGCGTGCGGCGCTGGCTTCACGTCCGCCAAGTTACTTCGGCAGCACGTGATCGCGGTCCACGAGAAACTGAAGCCGTTCGAGTGTGAAGTGTGCAACAAGCGGTTTACACAACGGGTAAGTGGTGGTCATGTCACGATTAGTGGCCCAGTGGCGACTTACTGGCCCAGTGGCGACATAGTAGTCTAGTGGCGACTTAGTAGTCTAGTGGCGACTTAGTGGCCCAGTGGCGACTTAGTGGCCCAGTGGCGACTTAGTGGCCCAGTGGCGACTTAGTGGCCCAGTGGCGACTTAGTGGCCCAGTGGCGACTTAGTGCCCCAGTGGCGACTTAGTAGCCTAGTGGCGACCTATAGTAGCCTAGCGGCGACCTATAGTAGCCTAGTGGCGACATATAGTAGCCTAGTGGCGACCTATAGTACCCCAGTGGCGACCTATAGTGGTCTAGTGGCGACCTATAGTACCCCAGTGGCGACATATAGTGGCATAGTGGCGACCTATAGTGGCCTAGTGGCGACCTATAGTGGCCTAGTGGCGACCTATAGTAGCCCAGTGGCGACCTATAGTGGCCCAGTGGCGACCTATAGTAGCACAGTGGCGACTTAGTAGCCTAATGGCGACTTAGTAGCCTAGTGATGACTAATCCAATGACAATGCCAATTACTGATTTATTGACCTAGTTATGACCTAGTTGTGACCTAGTTATGACCTGGTTATGACCTGGTTATGACCTAGTTATGACCTAGTTATGACCTAGCTAGACTAAATCATCTTAAAACAAACCTTTTCTTTCCAGTTCGGTCTTCAACAACATATGGGCGTACACACAGGCGTCCGGCCGTACCCCTGTCCTCATTGCCCAAAGAGATTCACACAGAAATCCGGCTACTACCACCACATGCGTACGCACACCAAGCGCAAACCATACAGATGTGTGATATGCTCCAAAACTTTCGGCCAACCCATACAAGTTAAACAGCATATGAGAACTCATACACAAATACAACCATTCAAATGCCAATTTTGTATTAGAGGGTTCAAACAAAGGGCTAAGTTGATCATTCATTTGAAGTCTCATGATGTTAGGCAAATGAGTGCTGAAGATAAAATGAGATATTTGGATGTAATGAAGGATATACAAGAAGATATTGTAAAAAATGTTATATATTTGGAGGAAAAAGATACTTTGGCATATGTTACGGGGGAAGACAGTGATGAATCGGTTATTACTGAAGAGGTAAGAGAAATTATTATACAGGGTGTAACGTAAAGGGTATATGAAGCCGAAGGGAGGGTGTTCAGTATCGGTAACTGAACAAAATGACATCGGACATTTTTAGAAGGCAGACTGTGTATCTAGTTGTTTATAGGAGATCAATGTTTGGTGTACATACTGCCCCAGAAGAAGGGTAATGTTTTTGGGAAACACCCAAAAACATTACCCTTCTTCTGGGGCAGTGGGGTAAAATTACTTTATTTATTTATTCATTAAAAGTGTAGCATTACAGTTTATCACCTATGCACTATACATTTCATTTAATCATTAATTATATTATTAGAACATTAATTCAATTATATTAGTATTATAGTTATATATTGTTATCACGCCTCATTATTCCATTAAATAGGTATAATATTTAAAGTGTATATTATATACTATAATATTTATAGTATTTATATCATCATCAGTGTATTTTTATATGTCCCCGCTGCTCGGGCACAGACCTGCCCTTATCGAGGGTGCTCAGGCCATGATCCACCACGCGGGGCCACTGCCGATTGGCGGATTACACACTCAGATTTTCTATACTTGTCAAATACCATATTCCATATGTTTGATAAATACGAGCATACTAATCTAAAAACTTAAAATAATAAAAGTAATATTTACAAAATATTTACATAATAAGCATATCGCCTACGTCGCCCCCATGCGGCAGGGTTCCCAAGATGCTGGCGGCATTACCTCGCTAAACTCAGCTGTTGAGCGAAGTAAGCGCCAGCCCTGAGATCCCCTGTAGCGAGGACCAGTCTTTTGGACATACTCTTATTTTTTTTATATTAATGGACTCGACAGTTCGTCATTTGCCAATGTCATGTTACAGAAAATTCAATATAGTATTATAGTCTTCTATCCTCCTCCAGGGGAGTCGCAGTAGCGTCTTCACCCTGGGTAGCCGCGTCTTCATGTCTTCATCCAGAGGAGACGCCGTAGCGTCATCGCTCTAGGTCTGGACGAAGTAGCTCGACAGTCACGCTCACTCCCGAGCTTGTAGCGGGAACTCTTGATAAAAGCTTGAAACCCCAGATCTTGCTCAAATTATCCAACAAATTCACCGTACTGTCACTCGCGAACATTTTCTGATTAATTTAACGTGATATTAATGTCAAAATAACCACTGTAGACAATAAAATAAAAATTATCAAATAATTTTGCAACCGTCGTTTCCCGCCATTTTCAAGAGAACCGACATACTCTTTGCAAACATTTTTGTATCCGACGACCACGGGCCCAGTGTTCCCACAGCCAGCGCGACAAATTCATAGCGCGCGCTGAGCTGGGAATATTTACGCCGCTTCAAATATTCCATATGTAAAATGATGATTTTTTTCAATTTCAATTTCAATTTATTTAATTGCATACACATGTCAGAATGTACATTAATACATTAGGTCTTAAAACTATGACATATGCCCCCTGTAGGGCACAGCAACATGGAATGACAGAGGCAGACATTGCGGCAATTAGTAAATTATGTAGTTAATTAATTTATTTCATTTTATCATACAAAAATTCAGCGACGGTATAGTACGATTTGTCAATAAGACAATTTTTTCCCAGATTGAGATTGAGGAAACCGACGCGATGATGGAAGGGGAATATATCACTGTGGAATACATCCCACCGGATACGGAAGACTAAATAAGGAGACCTACAACCCCCTTACCATGAACTCTTATAGCAGGATTACTTCAATCATCATCATCAGTCTATTTATATCGCCCCACTGCTCGGGCACAGACCTTCCCTTACATCGAGGGAGCTGGGGCCATGATCCACCACGCGGGCCCAGCGGGTTGGCGGATTTCACATGCCTTAGATTTTTTCTTCTAGGGCATGCAGGTTTAATCTCGAAGTTTTCCTTCACCGTTTTGAGAGCACTCGGTACATGTACGTAAGTTTTTTCGTCGAAAAAACCGAGGATAACTCATTGGTACATGGCTGCCCTGATGGGAATCGAACCTGGGACCTCCGTATCGCAAGTCCATTGACCCAACCACTGAGCCACCGAGCTCCCTTACTTCTATAATACTTTGTTATTTCGTACCATCCTTCCAAAGAATATCTTCCAATATAATCAATTTTATTAAAAAAAGCTATTTACAAAATGTTTATTACGATAAATACTATTTTTCAATATACAATACATGGCATAATTGCGACAAGCTAAGTTGTAGTTCACAAATGTGCCAAAAACGGCCGTTTTTCGCAATTATGCGAACTACAACTTACCGACATTGAATCACGTTATAAATAAGCATTTAAAAAATAGTATTTATCGTAATAAACATTTCGTAAATGGCTTTTTTTAATAAAATTGATTATATTGGAAGATTTTTTTTTTTAAAAAACGCTAGTTGGCTCATGGAAGGGTCGCTATGGTACCATATTAGTATTATTGAAGTAATCCTGCTAAATGAGTTCATGGTACCGAGTGGTATTCATTAGGCAACATTTGTTTAGGAATATTAAATATAGTGTTTTTAACACGATATTTAATATTCTAGAGTTAAAAATGTTATTATGTATCAAAAAAAAACTATGTAAAATATGATTTACTGTAATAAACTATTTGTATAGCAATTCAAAATGTTTATTCATTAGCCGGAAGCCGGTGTGGACGGATTCCATGCCATCATACGCAAAAGAGTCGCGTCCTGATGCGACGGGTTCGCGTCAGCCCTAACAGCATCCTGAAGGGCATTGCGGATACCAGGGACAGTCCTCTGAGACACTGGGTACACTTACATGTCCCGGGGTCTCGGAGTCGGACCTAAGTCGCATGTCATAGCGCGTAATACACCTCGTGTAAACACTAACATAGTTTTAAGTACTTACTAACACTTATATGGTCTTTGTTACTGCAATAAATCATTTGAATTGAATTTGGGTTCCGTACCTGAAGAGGAAATAAGGAACCACTTTGTTGTCCGTCTGTCTGTCAAGACCTATATCTCAGAAACGCGTGGACGGATCAAGTTGAAATTAATACCCAATACTCAGGTCTGCAATCTCATGCAGCCGTCAAAAAATCAATATTCTACGTCAACGCAATCAAAAGATATGGTAGTTTATGTCTAATTTTAGCGCTTATTTGTATGAAAATGCAAGAAAACCAAAACTTATAGGGTACTTCCCGTTGACCTAGAATCATGAAATTTGGTAAGAAGCTAGGTCTATAGCACAAGTAAAGGAAAAATCCGAAAACTGTAAATTTGGCGTCATAATTTTTTTTATAATTACAAACTTATATTAGCAGTTGACGCCTGGTATGTCGATGTATGGCGTTATCAGTTTCGAAAACGCAAAGATAAGTTTGTCCCTAAATCTAATTTATCATTTTGTTTGAGCAAATGTTATGGTGAAGTTGCACGGAACCCTCGGTACGCGAGCCTACCTACAATGTTAAGGCATCACGCCAAAACTACTGGAAGGATTTTGATGGGACTTTCAGCCTTGTCAGAGGAAAACTAAAAAAAACCTACTGCGGAGAAAATTTCGTAAAACGTAACGTTTCTGAAGTAAATACAGCGCCATCTGTTGAAATTTTGGTCAACTACCAAATGGGGTGGCTATGTGGGGAAGTTTACCTAAGAAAAGGGAGAATGCTGTTACTATGCCAACGGCAATTTAGGTTTACGTGCAAGTTACAATAAACTTAATGATTGTCGAGAAACTTTGGCAGTACCGGTCTCTAATTATACATATATAATCTAAATGATAAATGGAGAAAAAATTTCATCACGACCGGGATTCGAACCCGGGACCTCGCCATTCCGTGGCACGCTCTATTCCAACAGAGCCATCGTGATTCGTATCCAGATCGTGAATTTTGTCTCCATATTCTCGTCTGAACAATGTACCGATGTAACGAAGTATCTCTACACCATAATGCACATATTTGCTCTTTCGAATACTTACGCGTCTTTTTTTTCTCGGAACAAATATGTGCATTACGTTGTGGATATAAGACAGCGTTAATTTTCAATTAGACAGTGATATGTGTATAACGGAAAGGGGCCCTACCTATTGGCGATTACGAGGACTATACTTCAGTTTGGGTTTATTGGAAATAAGTAATAAAATATAAATTAACGTGAAATCGTGTATTTCGGATAGGGCTTTTAGAGCGAGAGTGACAGATCTGGGGGGTGACCGCGACTTCAATCGTTTTCGATGTCGTTTTCATTTTGACACTTGAACGATGCACATTTCGTTTGTTAAAACTTGAAAAAACATTGCATCAATGTATAGCGTCCATGTGTCAAATTGAAAGTGATACGATACGATAACGATTGGAAGTCGCGGTCACCCCACTGTTATTTTCTATGTAACCTAGCAACCGCTCCGTCACAATGTGTATAGGGAATTTGGCAATTAAACTTGGCGACACTGTCTTTATCTGTCATTTTTTTCTGACGTTTTATTTTTTATTTCTCGGGCATGCGTCACCGGGTGAACGTGCTTCGAGTGATTCTAGGAAACGATTGCATTTTACTCTAAAGAAATCCGCTGAAACAGCTTTAAAATGTCTAATTAAATTACTTTGGTGACTATTCAAACGTTGTGCAAGTGAATTCCAGGTATTTATTTATCCAAAGGTCATTGTTTGTTGATTCTAATCTATAATTAAACGGGTTCCACCATGTTGTTATACTGTACAGTCTAACAAATAAATATATAGACTTGTCTTTATTAAGATTTAGAATTTCTCAAAAACTGTTTAACCGATTTTCAATATTCTTTTACAAATACATAACTTACAGTCTAAACTATATATTAGTGAAATAATTTTTGAAATTCATCAATTAGTTTTTGATAAAAATCTTGAACTTTTCGAGGCAAATGTATGCTTTTTCCAAGTTGAACTGTACAATCTGTTGTAGTGTGTGTAAACGTCAAATTTCTGAGAATTTACTTGAATGTAGAATTTGTGAGGAAGATCGCTCAATACAGGTAGAATTGGAATTGTAAGCGATTTTTACCTGTTTATTACGAAACGCGAGCATTTTTAAGACGCATGTTTGTTTTGGAAGTTTTTTCGCAATTTCTAAGTGATTTACGTGTTAATTCAATGTAAGATAACGTTCGTTAAATAAATTAATTCAATTCAATAGCAAGCAATAATGAACGTGAGAAAATTGCTTGCATTTAATTATTTAATGATATAAAAGGTGGGTAGGTATTTTTGCCTTCAATAATAGAATGTTCTAGATAAATTGCAATGGTGAAGGAAAATCTTGAGATAACTTTATCATAGGTTGTGTATTTAGTAAATTTATTCATTAAAAAGTATGGCATTACAGTTATATTACCTATTCACTATACATTTCATTTTGTCATATTTAGTTTAGTGTTTAAAAAACGCACGCAGAATTACTATGTTAGCAATTAAGTCTCATGTTATATTTAATTCTAGAATTTATTCTAAGCATTTATATATATATTTTTTTGTAATCATAGACTGTTTTTATTCATTCTTACCAATAACTTAGTGTGTATAAACAATCTACTTACTAAACAATTTTTGAATGACTATTACAAAAAAAAATTAAATGTAAAAGGCGCCGTCTCGGGTCGTGTCTCTTTTGTCATTAATTACATCCTTATAATATCAATTATTTAATATAGTATTTGAAATAGTAGGCGTTAAACTCGCGCCTCATTCCTGTTGCGTAGACCAGTGTTTTTCAATCTATGGGTCGGGACCTGTAGGGGGTCGCGAAGCCTTACTTGGGGGGTTGCCGATAAAAGGAAAAAGGCATGCTTATACAATAAAAATAAAAGTTTAGTGAGTATTATCATAATCATCAGGCCAGTGACATGTTACACAATATTCAAAATATCATATCGTCTTCTCTTCGTCCAGGGGAGTCGCCGTAGCGTCTTCACCCTGAGTATCCGCGGCTTCTTGTCTTCATCGCCGTAGCGTCGTCACTCTCGACAGTCACGTTCACTCCCGAGCTCGTACCGGGACTCTTGACTATAGCGCCAAACTTCAGATCCTGCATGAATCCTCCAATAATTTCACCATGCTGCGAACATTTTCTGATTAATTTAACGTGATATTAAATACAAAACAACTGTAGACATTAAACTGAAAATTGTCAAATTGTCAATTTCGCAACCGTCGTTTCCCGCAATTTTATAAAGCCCGTACTTACTTCCTTACATATGTGATAATAAATAATGACTTTTTCCTTGCAGATATACATATATATAAACTACGCGAAGATTTCGTTTTTATTTGGGATTAACTGGTGAGAAAAACAATATTTTATTATTATAAACCATTTATTCCAATAAAATTACAAATGTCAAGTAGGTATCTATCAAACAGGCAAGCATAATAATAAATTACATGTCAAAAATTGTATTTATATATTTCATTATTTAATTCATTGGTTAATATTATTTTTAAGATTAAGTATTATGTTATTTAATGGTCATGCATTATAGTGTATTTCATATTGAATCGCTTGTCTATTATTTATTTATTGGTCACCCATGACTGGGTATAGGTCTCCTCCATACAGCGCCACGCCACTCTGTCTCGTGCAGTCCTCGTCCACGTAGCACCCGCCGCATACTGGTAAAATGTTGTACTCGGTCTCCCGCGATACAGGTGTTACCTAGTGCAACCATTGTACAAACAATATTATGTATGTAAACTTATTGCAAATAAATATTTGATATGTCCAAAGCTTTTGATGGGATGACGCAGCCCGCTGCGGATGAAACTATACGCTCTGGGCCTGTAACCAGACCCTTTTTGGCATATAAAATATCCTATGTCATTCCGCTCAAGACGAATCTAACCCAATAACAACAAAATACATTGAGCCATTCCCAAAATAGGGTTATCTTGAATCTGACCTAATACTAGGTAATCGGTTTAACTTTTATAAACTGATAAATGATAAGGTATTAAAGTCGTGCATTTTCCTTGTAGCCCTGACTCACCTGCCCCCTTATTATGAACTCTTATAGCAGGATTACTTCAATAATACTTTGTTATTTCAAGCTTACGTCAAGGCCGCCATGAGAGCTCGGTGACTCAATGGTTGGGTCAATGGACTTGTGATACGGAGGTCCCAGATCCGATTCCCAGCCAGGGCAGCCATGTACGGTGGGAGAAAGGTGTACAGGAGAGTTTTTAAGGTTGAGATTTTCTCAAAAACTACTTGACCTATTGCAAAAATTCTTTCACTGTTTGATAGATAAAAGTTAAAACTATGTACTATAAAAGAATTATTAATTTCGGTCCAGTAGTTTATGAGACAATCTCAACCTTATTGAGGGCCCCTGTATACTTATCTCTGTCTTCGACTGTACCAATGAGTTATCCTCGGTTATTTCGAAAAACTTACGTACATTTACCGAGTGCTCTCAAATCGGTGAAGGAAAACATCGTGATGAAACCTGCATGCCGTAGAAAAAAAATCTAAGGCATGTGAAATCCGGCAATCTGCAGTGGGCCCGCGTGGTGGATCGTGGACCCAGCTCCCTCAATGTAAGGGAAGGTCTGTGCCCGAGCAGTGGGGACATAAATAGATTGATGATGAAGGTTGTCATGGTACGAAAGAACAAAGTATTATTGAAGTAATCCTGCTATAAGAGTTCATGGTAAAGGGGCTGGACGTCTGCGACGTCACCAGCTACGTAACCAAGCAATTCATATTGAAATGTATGGCAGCTAAGTCACTTGGCGACGTCGCCAGTGGATGCGCAGGTGGCGACGTCACACTGACTTCACGTTGTCGCCATCGTCCAATGATTCGTATCTGTTGTTGCAGATTAATCATGTCGCTCTGGGCAAGAGCTCAGCAGCTGCCGCTGGAGAGCCTGCAGAAGGTAGGATCTTGTTGCTTAGAATTTTTATATCACTATTTAAACTTTCACGGTTTGTATACATATTAATTAGATAAAACGGGAATTACCGTGCTAAACATTTATTATTGATGTCTCGATATTTCGACAGCATTGCAGCCATCATGGTCACGAGTAGACTGAAGTCGGTTAGTGTTGAACGTCAGAAGGGTGATACAAAACGATCTGCTCTCTTTCATGTTCGCTGACTGCGTCGAGAAAAGTTGTTGATATTTGCATAAATTATTTATTTTAATAAATGTTTAGCACGGTAATTCCCGTTTTATCTAATTAATAGAATTTTTATTACTCATTGTCCATGCTCGGTGAAAAAATTAGAACATGATGAAAAAATTCTTGCCGTGGGCAGGACTTGAACCTGCGACCTTGTCATTCCGTTACACGCTCTTACCAACTGAGCCACCACAGACCACGCCCATCGAAAATCTTCATCGCTTTATACATACTTAAAGGGTATGTTACGCAACTCCATCTATCGGACAATAGTAGTAGTATTCCGACAACCATGTCTAACATTCGGTTAGAAACATGATTTACTGATGACGCGGTCCTTTTTTTATTCAGAATTTGTATTACGCAAAGTCCAAAAGTCGCAGCCAAGAATTTTTTTCATCATGTTCTAATCTTATTGCTTCTTCATCATCAGCCCATGGGCACCATTGGTGACCGTTAATGACTTCTCAAGGAATCCTTCTTAATGTTATTTATAATAATTCATTCATTAAAATGATTTATTGCAGTCACAAAGACCATATAAGTGTTAGTAAGTACTTAAAACTATGTTAGTGTTTACATGAGGTGTATTACGCGCCATAACATGCAACTTAGGCCCGACTCCGAGACCCCGGGACATGTAAGTGTACACAGGGGCTCAGAGGACTGTCCATGGTATCCGCAATGCCCTTCAGGATGCTGTTAGGGCTGCCGCGCACCCGACGCATCAGGGACGCGACTCTTTTGCGTATGATGGCATGGAACCCGTCCACGCCGGCTTCCGCAAACATCCCTGACGCGCTGCAGCTGCATTATATTGTCCATCCATTGTTGTAGGTGCGCGCTATCTACGGCGAACACTTCCCTCTGGAGGTGCGACACTGTCTCGCCACCTGGATAGAGACCAGGATATGGTGAGTGACGCGATACTTGATCTAGGAGGCTCTACTTCAACCAGTGCCTCCTACCAGTGATGGATGACTTGTGAGGTGACCGCGACTTCCAATCGTTATCGCTTTCAATTTGACACTTTAAAAAAAAAATGCCATATTATGACATTATATTCACATTACGATCTAGCCTAAATACAATAAGACTAATAAGTAATTTGATTTTGACCTAAAATTCTATAAATTGGCACTTATATCTAAGAGTTAGTCCAACGACATTACTTCCGCCCTTCAGCGCGTCGCTACAAAATCAAAGATGCCTTTTATTTATTTATTTGTTTATATATTTATTTATAATTTATTACATAGTACACTGATATTTAATCATATATTTACTCTATTTATATACATAATCATTTCATATCTTATAATAAGTACCTACTTACCATATTTATTTTATATTATTAGTAACATTATACTTATTTATTATTATACATTACGTATATTATAGTATGTAGTCATCATTATTTATCATATAAAATTATTTACATTATATTGTAGTATTTATGTATTATTTTTTATTTATTTTCGCCCGTATTCTTTAGCGGGGTTATTTATCCAAAAAAACAAAAAAAAAAAAAAAAAACGACATTACTTAAGATAAGACCGCCAATTGTAATATTAACGATATTAGCCTATTTCCTTTGTGTAATTCTTTTCTTTTTTGCAATAAAGAATATTTATCTTATCTTATCTTAAGAGTCTATTAAGGGCGATCACTTTGTTCACGTGTCTTACATTCGCGCACTGTCACTACGAATTGTTTTCACTACACTACACTAACTCAAAAGGTTTGGTTCTTTTCAGTCTTCTCACTATGTCCGTGTTGTCGAGGAGCTGGATTGCCTCGACATTCACATGATGATGAAGTCACATTTGACACATGGACGCTATACATTGCTGCTATGTTTTTGCAAGTTTTAACAAACGACAACGAAAAGCAGGAATGTATATCGTTCAAGTGTCAAAATGAAAACATAACGATTGAAGTCGCGGTCACCCCCCTGACAAATATGTCACGAAAACGAAGTCACTATGAAAGACGGCCCCAAACGTGTACTCGTGCTACGAAATGTTGCGTCTGACAGTGACATAGTGATGGGACAGATTTCTTCCTTGCTGCAGATTTAGATTTCAGATTTAATTTATTTCATCTTTACATAATTTTCTTACAATACTATATGATACGTATAATGCAGTCCTATTTGTAAATATGATAGTCATTATTATTATTATAAAACATTTATTCCAATAAAATTACAAATGTCAAATTTATCAAACAGGCAAGCATATTATATTATTTAATTACATGTCAAAAATTGTACTTATATATTTCAGTAGTTAATTAATTCATGGTTAGTATTATTTTTAATATTTAGTATTATGTTATCTAACCCGGAGTCTCAATATGTCTCACTCAACACCTGCTGTGTCCACTCGATCAGAAGCCCCAGCTCTATAAGTGTCACTACAAGTACCAGGGCACTATGAGCCGGCGGGAGTCTCATTAGCCAGGTGTCCCGCGTGGCCCTAAATACATCGTTAGAGCCCCCCTCTGCTCAGCAGGAACCAGGAGCCTGAGGAGCAGCAGCGCTACTTCGTGGACGAGCTGGTGAAGGAAATGCAGACCAGTGCAGACCTCATGATGACCCCGGACAACTTCATCACCAAGATGAAGCTGCTTGAAGCTGCCAAGACTTTCCACATGCAGTACAGGTGATGATACTATTATTTTTGATGCTCTGTCTGTGTGACTGTCTCTCTCTGTTCCATACCTAAAAATGAAACAAAAACGAAACCTTTCGTTGTCATTCTGTCTGACACAAGTACACAAGACAGTCTTTGTGTCTGCCTGTCAGTGGCTGTGTCTGTCCATCTGTGTCTGTCTGGTCCGTACCTGTCAGTGTCTCTGTTTGGATGTATTTGTATGTGTCTGCCTGTCAGTGTCTGTGGCTGTCCATGTGTCTCTCTCAGTGGCTGTCTGGTCCGTACCTGTGTGTCAGTGTCTCTGTCTAGATGTATTTGTCTGTGTCTGCCTGTCAGTGTCTGTGGCTGTCCATCTGTGTCGCTCTGTCTGTCTGGTCCGTTCCTGTCTGTAAGTGTCTCTGTCTAGCTGTATTTGTCTTTCTGCCTGTCAGTGTCTGTGGCTGTCCATGTGTGTCTCTCAGTGTCTGTCTGGTCCGTACCTGCCTGTCAGTGTCTCTGTCTGGCTGTATTTGTCTGTGTCTGCCTGTCAGTGGCTGTGGCTGTCCATGTGTATCTCTCAGTGTCTGTCTGGTCCGTACCTGCCTGTCAGTGTCTCTGTCTGGCTGTATTTGTCTGTGTCTGCCTGTCAGTGGCTGTGGCTGTCCATGTGTGTCTCTCAGTGTCTGTCTGGTCCGTACCTGCCTGTCAGTGTCTCTGTCTGGCTGTATTTGTCTGTGTCTGCCTGTCAGTGGCTGTGGCTGTCCATGTGTATCTCTCAGTGTCTGTCTGGTCCGTACCTGCCTGTCAGTGTCTCTGTCTGGATGTATTTGTTTGTGTCTGCCTGTCAGTGTCTCTGCCTCTGTGTCTCTCAGTCTGTCAGTCTCTGTCTGGTCCGGGCCTGTCAGTGTCTGTGCCTGTCCATCACTGCCTGTCTGCATGCCTGTGTCTCTCTGCCTGTCTGCATCTGCCTGCCAGTTTCTGTCTGGTCCGGACCTGTCTGTCAGTGTCTCTGTCTGTCTGCATCTGCCTGCCAGTTTCTGTCTGGTCCGGGCCTGTCTGTCAGTGTCTCTGTCTGGCTGTATTTGTCTGTGTCTGCCTGTCAGTGTCTGTGGCTGTCCATCTGTGTCCCTCAGTCTGTCTGCATCTGCCTGCCAATTTCTGTCTGGTCCGGACCTGTCTGTCAGTGTCTCTGTCTGGCTGTATTTGTCTGTGTCTGCCTGTCAGTGTCTGTGGCTGTCCATCTGTGTCCCTCAATCTGTCTGCATCTGCCTGCCAGTTTCTGTCTGGTCCGTACCTGTCTGTCAGTGTCTCTGCCTGTCCATCTGTGCCTGCCTGCGTCTGTCTATAGTAACCACCGATTTCTACGCATACGAAGTTGCAGTCCATTAATATAACGAATGTGTGTCCAGCCACGCCCCGCACGAGCTGTACGCGTACATGCGGCGCTGCCTGGCGATGGAGATGGAGGTCATCCAGAGCGCGGGCTCTCAATACAACCAGCCATACACTGAGAGGAAGTATAGCGAGGTATGATGCTTAGGGGCCATCCATAAAGTACGTCACACGAATTTCATGATTTTTTGAGCTCCCCCCCCCGTCCGTTCACAGGTGGTCACATTTCTGAGACCCCCCCCCCCCCCCCCCCCCCCCCTCCCTAGTGTGACGTCACATGTTTTGCAATTTCACATCGAAAAATTATTAAATTAAAACAGCAGTTCCGAAATTAGTTTTATTTCCATTTAAATTAAGTACTTTTTTTATGAAATCATCATTATATCAAATATTTGAAACAATAACAAAGCAATAAACCATTGAATATAAAGAAAAAGAAGAAGAAAGAAACTCAATCATCTTCAGTCTCTAGATATATTATATTTTGAAATGTGATGTCACGAAACTTAGGACCCCTCCCACCCCTTGTCACACCATGTCACACTTTGTCGACCCCCTCCTACCCCCTTTACGTGTGACGTACTTTATGGATGGCCCCTTAGATACTCACAATTTAGACACTATTCACAATAAGTGAATCCACCCAAACCCAATGTTTTTTTGTCTTAAATTGATCATAATCGTTCTATTACACCGTTCCAAAAATTACAGAATTTTTGAGACCTCTTAAACACCAAAAACTTTAATTTAAAATGCAACATTCCAGACTCGATCAAAAACATGATTATGTGTGGCATGACGTCATCGCGGCTAGGGATGTCGATGTTGAGAAAACACGATGTTAAAATCATAATACCTGGTTAAATCTAGCTATATGGGAGCATTCAAATGTATTCATATCTATGGGCGTACCCAGGTTCTGAGCGGGGGGGAGGGGGAGGGGGGGGGGGGATTATAGAAAGAACGAACGCGCCGCGTAATTTTTAGTTGTAAAAATATTGTATTGCAAACAAATGGGCAAAAATTCGTTGTCTTAATTTTTATCGATAAAAGTACTAGATAAGATACTTAGTAGGGACGTCAACACAGGACGTCAAATTATTAATAATAATTCAATATATCTACCAAAATTCACATAAGAAGATCAAAAGAATCAGGCATCCCTAAAAATACAAAGTGACGTCACGAACCTCGCAATAATGGCCGACTAGCGTTTTTATCGCGTGGGGAAAACCCGCGATATATTTTAAATTTCAATTTAATTTACAGTCATCATTACTGTATTATGGTGCAATAAAGTGTATTTATCTTATCTTACTCTTATGTAATAAAAGTGATATATTTGGGATTCTAATTAGACTTGCAACGAATAGTATATTCGGCCATTCGCCGAATACCGAATATTCGGCAGGTACCCTGGCCGAATAGCCGAATATTCGGCAAAAATATTCGGCCGACTTGGCGCCGTTTGTGTTCGCTCCTGTCGAGAGCGTAGTTTCTTCCTACCGCCCCTGTCGCCTGTCGCGACACGTCTTTTGATTTCTACATGCTTAATCTCATTGCGCAACATAAATAAAGTCCAGTTGTTATCTGTCTTTCGTCGCGTCGTATTGAGTTAAGTAGTTAAAAATTGAAGTTTTGCGCCTAATCCATCATGGCCTCTAAGTCACCTATATAGGTGACTTCTTTTTAGAGTCCATATGGACATATTTTGACGACGATGAAAATGATCCCAAAACTGTCGTGTGTAATTTGTGCAAGACAAAAATCTCACGTGGTGGAGTGGGCAAGCAGGCGACTACATCAGACTGGATCGATAATGCGAAAGAAAATTAATAAAACATTTTGTAATACAATAGTCAATCGTTTTTTATTAAGCATTTATCAAACTACAAAAAATATTAGGTATTCGGTATTCGGCCGAATAGGACAAATTGGCCGAATAGGCCGAATACCGAATAGTTGCCGAATATTCGTTGCAAGCCTAATTCTAATGTGAAATACTATATGAAATAAGTATTGTTTTATTGAATTTCAATATGAGTCAACTAGCCTATTGTCTGTATAAGTATAAGTGAGCGACCGAACTTTCGGTTTCGCCTTAGTTTCGGCCGAAACTACGGCCGATACCGAAACTGAGTTCGAGAGCCTATAATAAGCATATAACATTATAACATTAAAAGCGTAAATAATTTATTTGAAATAAGGGAGCGATAATATGTAGTGCTTAAGGATTACTTCAAATATCAGAGACTGAATTGTTTAATATGTGATTTATCATTGATCTCCTATAAACAACTAGATACACAAAGGTCTTACTAAAACAATTTAAAAAACGTCCAAATAAGGGTACATTGTTAACGTCCAAATAATGTCCAATAAAGCGAATAATTGTTTCAAGTCAAGTCAAATTTCTTTATTGCAAGTAAGCACGTTGAGTACATTTTTGCACGTCAATATATTTTTTGGAATTTACATTTACACCACTTTGCAAGGAAAAGGTGCCAACGCTGAGGAGAAAAAGTGGCAAAAAACTCTCAGCAACACATCTTTTAAAACAATGATAATACAATGATTACTTAATAACTATACAGTACGTAACTATTACTATTGTTAGTAAGTTTATCCCTCGTGCGTTTTATTGAATTTCAATATGAATCAACTAGCCTATTGTCTCCTGTACACCTTTCTCTGTGTTCCACCGTACCATAGATATAGCGTACTGTCGATGTAGCGTACTGTCCGTGAACCGTCGACGTAGCGTTTTCGATATAGCGACCGTCGACGTCGTCAACGCTAGACGCTGACTCTGCAACTCAGAGGCGATAAGGACTTCCTGCGCGTCGCCGTTGCTAGTATTAAGACGCTTGAATAAATCAGTTCAATTCTAACCAGCATCGTAGATTGTTGTCGTTTTTGTTTAAAAAGATTCCGCGATTTGACAGCTATATATGTTTTGCCAGCTCATCACCGGTCTCCAGAACGTGCGGCAGAAAGTGAACATGGCGAGTGAGGAGATTCGCACGCTGCAAGCGAACGTTGAGTCGTTCTCGCTGCAGTACCACGAGTGCTTGAAGAATAAGGGTGAGAACACTTCCCCCCTATCCCTGTAACAGGGCCCTGTGTCTGCCCGCACATGAGCGCAACATTGCCTAGCGACACGTGGCACATAGAGACACAGCCCACTTCCCCCCTATCCCTGTAACAGGGCGCCCGTGTCTGCCCGCACATGAGCGCAACATTGTCTAGCGACACGTGGCACATAGAGACACAGCCCACTTCCCCCTATCCCTGTAGCAGGAGCGCCCGTGTCTGCCCGCACATGAGCGCAACATTGCCTAGCGACACGTGCCACATAGAGACACAGCCCACTTCCCCCCTATCCCTGTAGCAGGAGGGCGCCCGTGTCTGCCCGCACATGAGCGCAACATTGCCTAGCGACACGTGGCACATAGAGATATCGACATGGGTTTAATATGGCACCCCGCTTCGTCTATTGCGCTCATCGTTTGACAGAATTTGTCGCTTGCAAATGACATTGCCACATTTCAATGGAGCTTTGCCCCACCTTTGGTCACCTACGTGACCATTGAAGCTCATATATCATTTTGTTGGGGACCTATTACAGGTTTCATATTGCATATCATAATCAGTAGGAGTTGCGAGAGTAGTAGAAAATGATAACAAAGACATTGAATAATTCGCTTCGATTTCTTACTATTTTCTGAATTCTTAATTAAGCTGTTTTTTTCGATTCGCATGTTGTCAAAACTTTATTTTAAACCAATAATTTGAATGTGAAATTGACTGTCGAGCTGCTTCGTCTAGAGTGACGACGCTACGGCGACTCCTCTGGATGAAGACATGAAGACGCGGCTACCCAGGGTGAAGACGCTACTGCGACTCCCCTGGAGGAAGATTGTATATTGAATTTTCTGTAACATGACATTGGCAAATGACGAACTGTCGAGTCAATCTATACATATAATAAGACTGTAAAAAAGTTATGTCTGCACATTTGATATTTTTTGAAAAGAATAATTGTAATGTGTTTTAGGATAGATACTGATGCCAAAACACTAATTTTTAGAATTTTTGTCTGTGACTTTGTGCAAGTATCACGCCATAACTACTAAAGGGATTTTGATGGGAGTTTCACTAGGAGATAGCTGAAATATCCGGACAGCTCATAGGCTATAAGCCATGGCGGTATGTGATGTGGAAACAAGGATCCAGAGAGGAAGATCTGCCTCCTGATGTCCTCCATCCTCCTCTACGCAAACGAAGTTGCGGGGTACAGCTGTTTGTTTGTTATTAGGGCACATCAACTACTTACAGCAGTCGAATCAGATGACTAACGAGCGTCGCGAGCTCGAGGTCTGCCTCCGAGCTCAGATCGAGGATATGGAGCGGAAACTTAACGCTCTGGTGAGTCATTGCAACTACGGGTGCACGGTCGAAGACAGATTGATCTCCTATAAACAACTAGATACACAAAGGTCTTACTAAAACAATTTAAAAAACGTCCAAATAAGGGTCCATTGTTAACGTCCAAATAATGTCCAATAAAGCAAATGAGGGTCCATTCATCTGTTTGCACCTTCTTTGCGCTCGGACACTTTTAGAAGGCAGACTGTGTATCTAGTTGTTTATAGGAGATCAATGTGTACAGGAGAGTTTTTAAGGTTGAGATTTACACAAAAACTACTTGACCTATTGCAAAAATTCTTTCACTGTTTGATAGATACATGTTACAACTATGTACTGTAAAATAAATATTAAAATCGGACTAGTAGTTCTTGAGAAAATCTCAACCTTATTGAGGCCCCTTGTATACTTATATCTGTCTTCGACTGTACACTTCAATACACTGCTTCATCAACCGTCCACTCGCTGGGCTACACTGTGTCCAATCGTCTCCTCACGTGGGGTGCAGTGTCTCCTCACGTGGGGTGCAGTGTCTCCTCACGTGGGGTGCAGTGTCTCCTCACGTGGGGTGCACTGTCTCCTCACGTGGGGTGCGCTATCTTCTCACGTGTAGCGCACTGTCAATTCACGAAGGGTGCACTGTCTACTCATGTGGGGTGCACTATCTACTCACGTGGTTTGCACTATCTACACACGTGGGGGTGCGTTGTCTCCTCACGTGGGGTGCACTGTCTCCTCACGTGGGGTGCGCTATCTAATCACGTGGTGCAATATCTTCAGTTGTACCAGGATCGCATGAGTTTTCAGTACCCTTTCTTTCCAGGTTGCCCAAATCAACCAGTCGCAAATGGAGCTGGTTGACCACATGAAGGAGAACATCGCGAACCTGCGGCAGCTGCAGAGCCAGGTCTTGGACGAGGAGCTTATCAAGTGAGGATCACATGTTTAAAAAAAATTTATAAGCGTCCGATCGAACTCGGTTTCGCCTTAGTTTCGGCCGAAACTACTGCCAAAACCGAAACCGAGTTCTAGAGCCTATAATAAGCATATAACGTTATAATATTAAAAGCGTAAACAATTTATTTGAAATAAGGGAGTGATAATATGTAGTGCTTAAGGATTACTTCAAATGTCAGAGACTGAATTGTTTAATATGTGATTTATCATTGATCTCCTATAAACAACTAGATACACAAAGGTCTTACTAAAACAATTTAAAAAACGTCCAAATAAGGGTCCATTGTTAACGTCCAAATAATGTCCAATAAAGCAAATTAGGGTCCATTCATCCGTTTGGACCTTCTTTGCGCTCGGACATTTTTAGAAGGCAGACTGTGTATCTAGTTGCTTATAGGAGATCAATGTGATTTATAAATAAAAACTGTCTGATTATAAAAGAGAGCTCGGTGGCTCAGTGGTTGGGTCAATGGACTTGCAATATGGAGGTCCCAGGTTCGATTCCCAGCCAGGGCAGCCATGTACCAATGAGATATCCTCGGTTTTATCGACGGAAAAACTTACGTACATTTACCGAGTGCTCTCAAAACGGTGAAGGAAAACATCGTGATGAAACCTGCATGTCGTAGAAGAAGAAAAAAATCTAAGGCATGTGAAATCCGCCAACCCGCAGTGGGCCCGCGTGGTGGATCATGGCCCCAGCTCCCTCGATGTAAGGGAAGGTCTGTGCCCGAGCAGTGGGGCAATATAAATAGACTAATGATGATTATAATATCCTACGACAAACAAGTACCTCAATACAAATCGCAAATCGAAATCGCTCTGAGCGATAAGGCCGCCTTTGTACAAATTATTTACTTGCTGTTTTCTATGTATATGCTTCTTTGTGCAATAAAGTGTTTATCTATCTATCTACAATCGTGACACATTGTCCCAGATGGAAACGCGAGCAGCAGCTCAGCGGCAACGGCGTCCAGATGCAGTCCAACCTGAACACCATCCAGGAGTGGTGCGAGCTGCTGGCAGACCTGATCTGGACGTCGCGGCAGCAGGTCAACAACGTGGCGCGTATCAACAGCAAGACCATGGTCGAGCTCCGGCAGCCGCACCTCGTTGAGATGCTGGACGAGATGGCCAAGCAGGTAGGAGACAGGTGGCTCATAGTGCCCTGGTACTTGGAATGTGATTTACAGAGCTGAGGATCATGTTTTCGACCTTCAATCGACCATGTTTCGGCCTTCAATCGACCATGTTTCGGCCTTCAATCGACCATGTTTCGGCCTTCATGCGACCATGTTTCGGCCTTCAATCGAACATATTTCGGCCTTCAATCAAACATATTTCGGCCTTCAATCGACCATGTTTCGGCTTTCAATCAACCATGTTTCGGCTTTCAATCAACCATGTTTCGGCCTTCAATCGACCATGTTGCGGCCTTCAATCGACCATTTTTCGGCCTTCATGCGACCATATTTCGGCCTTCAATCGACCATGTTTCGGCCTTCAATCGACCATGTTTCGGCCTTCAATCGACCATGTTTCGGCCTTCAATCGACCATGTTTCGGCCTTCAATCGATCATGTTTCGGCCTTCAATCGACCATTTTTCGGCCTTCATGCGGCCATGTTTCGGCCTTCAATTGACCATGTTTCGGCCTTCAATCGACCATTTTTCGGCCTTCAATCGACCATGTTTCGGCCTTCAATCGACCATTTTTCGGCCTTCAATCGACCATGTTTCGGCTTTCAATCGACCATGTTTCGGCCTTCAATCGACCATGTTTCGGCCTTCAATCGACCATGTTTCTATCGATATACGATGTTTCGGCGACATTGATCTCCTATAAACAACTAGATACACAGTCTGCCTTCTAAAAATGTCCGAGCTCAAAGAACGTCCAAACGGATGAACGGATCATTAGCTTAATTTGAATTTAGTAATTATTTTACAGTATAGTTTTATCTTTTATCTATCTAACAGTGAAATAATTATTGCAATAGGTCAAATAGTTTTTGAGATAATCTCAACCTCAAAAACTCTCCTGTACACCTTTCTCTGTGTTCCACCGTACCTATCATAATCACGTTATTATTGTTCTCAGGTAACCAGTCTCCTGTCGACCCTGGTAACCTCGACCTTCGTGATTGAGAAGCAGCCGCCGCAGGTCATGAAGACCAACACGCGGTGAGTTGACGAGCTGTACCAGCTTCGTATGCGTGAAAGGCGCTGGTTACTATATAGATGACTATTTAAACGATGAGCATGCATGGTGTGTGTCGCCGGTTCCGCATGAGGGATAAACTTACTAACAATAGTAATAGCTATGTACCTATATAGTTATTAAGTAATGGTATTATCATTATTTTAAAAGATGTGCTGCTGAGAGTTTTTTGCTACTTTTTCTCCTCAGCGTTGGCACCTTTTCCTTGCAAAGTGGTGTAAATGTAAATTCAAAAATATATTGACGTGCAAAAATGTACTCAACGTGCTTACTTGCAATAAAGAGATTTGACTTTGACCTCCACGATGGCGTGATACTTGCACAAAGTCACAGACAAAAATTCTAAAAATTAGTGTTTTGGCATCAGTATCGATCCTAAAACACGTTACAATTATTCTTTTCAAAAAATATCCAATGTACAGACACAACTTTTTTACAGTCTTATTATATGTATATAGATTTTCATTTTAATGTCTACAGTGGGTATTTTGTGTTTAATATCACGTTGAATTAATCATAAAATGTTCGCGAATGACAGCATGGTGAAATTATTGGAGGATTCATGCTGGATCTGAAGTTTGGCGCCATGGTCAAGATTCCCACTACGAGCTCGGGAGTGAACGTGACTGTCGAGCTGCTTCGTCCAGAGTGACGACGCTACTGGATGAAGAGAAGACGATATGATAATTTGAATATTCTGTAACATGACATTGGCAATTGACGAACTGTAGAGTCCAATAATAAAATATCTATAGTATGACCGTCTAAATCAGTCTTCCCCTGCGCGGTACAGGGACGCGGGGGAAGGCTACAACGGGGACCGAGAGAGGTGCGGGAGGGGGGAGGGGTGTAACAGAAATGCGCCCGCCCCCGCACCTCTCTCGGTCCCCGTTGTCGCCTTCCCCCGCGTCCCTGTACCGCGCAGGCGAAGACTGATTTAGACGGTCATACTATAACTTCTGTAAATTGTTCCCAGCTTCACGGCTACTGTCCGCCTGTTGGTAGGCGGTCAGCTCAATGTGTACATGACGCCGCCAAGAGTTAGCGTGAGTAACAATTGGTTTTTACCCGATTACGCAAGGAGGGTTGTGTTTTTCCGAGTGTATGCACCCGCAGCCCAAATCAAGTGTCTTATTTTGTAAACAAATATGTAAGGTAGTTTTTGTTTATTTACTTATTACATAAAAATCTCACAGCAATACAAATATATAATAACATTGTCATATTGTGTGTGTGCATGACAATAATTTGAGATTTTACATATCTTTAATTAAATTGAGTGGTGCCGAATGTATTATTATTATTTGGTATCACGGTGTTGGTAAACGCCCAAGGGTCACTGCGACCTCCAAGGTCTATTGTGGCCGCGCACCGAGTTCTTATATCTCGCTCCCAAGGCCAACGTCCCTCAGGAACCGTACAATGCACTTGGGTGGCACCATGTGTCCACCTAAGGCTCGGCTTCTGCTGTGAATGAGCGCTTCACACTCACAGAGGACATGCATGGGGGTTTCCTCGGCTTCGCAGCAGAATCTACAGGCAGTGGTGTCAGACAGGCCCATTCTGTTCAGATGTTTATTCAGCCTGCAGTGTCCAGTTAAGGCTCGTATAAGTATCCTCAACTCCATTCGTGGTAATTTCATCGCGTGCGATGAAAAGTTTTGCGAGTAACCAGTGACAAGTGTTTTTGCGTGCCTCTGGCCAGCCATGGCATTCCAGGTGTTCCTGCTTTCCTCCACGGCCCAAGCTTTCAGCACGCACCTCGAGGCGCTTCTGGGAATGCCGAAATTCCGTCCCGAATGTAATAACAAAACAAAAAATCCATCCATTTACAAAACACAACACAAGAGGGGTTGTGACTCTCGCTCCGGGTCCTACCTGGTGCAAAGGTTAGCCATAGCTATACAGCGCGGTAACGCCGCAAGCGTTATGGACACCTTTGCACCGGGTATGACAAGGGGCGGGTTATTTGACTGACGAAGGTTTACCGGATATTTTAGTTTTAAGTTTGACATTGTACGGTCGAAGACAGAGAAAGGTGTACAGTAGAGTTTTTAAGGATGATATTTTCTCAAAAACTACTTGACCTATTGCAATAATTCTTTCACTGTTAGATAGATAAAAGTTAAACCTATGTACTGTAATTTTTTTTATTAAAATCGGTCGAGTAGTTCTTGAGAAAATCTCAACCTTATTGAGGCCCCCTGTATACTTATCTCTGTCTTCGACTGTACTACTATAATTAAACATTTGAATATAATTAAAAAACTTTATTAGATATAAGTTATTCATTATTAGTCATTTACAAGTTAATTACCTTATTTTACAAAACTAGTCACTTGATTTGGGTTTCGAGTGTATGTATGTCTAATTCTTTGTCCCGCCCCGCAGCCTAAACGGCTTGATGGATTGTAACATATGAGGTGTCGGTAGATTCGGCGGGATTGTAGAAGGGATATAATAAAAACGGCCAAGTGCGAGTCGGCTGCTGGACTCGCGCCCCGAGGGTTCCGTGTAACTTCACCATAACATTTGCTCTAACGAAAAGATAAACTAGATTTAGGGACAAACTTATCGTTGCGTTTTCGAAACTGATAACGCCATACATCGACATACCAGGCGTCAAATGCAAATATAATGTTCATTGACGAAAGTTACAGAAGCAGCCTTGCGCTACTTATCTGAGGCATAAAAAAGTTTTTTGTTTGTTTTGTTTTTATGTTTCCTGTGATGTGTTAAATTTTATACTTCCATATATAAGTACAACGTAAAGTGTTTTTAATGTAAAAATAGGTAAAATTTTGTTTACAATCTAATTAACCTGTATTTGTAAACTTTAAATAAATAAATAAAATAAATAAAAATAAAAATAAGTTTGTAATTACAAAAAATGATTATTATGTGATAGAATTTCAAATTTACAGTTTTCAGATTTTTTCCTTTACTTGTGCTATAAGACCTAGCTTCTTGCCGAATTTCATGATTCTAGGTCAGCGGGAAGTACCCTATAGGTTTTGGTTTTCTTGCATTTTCATACAAATATGCGAGAAAATGCTATATAAACAGCGATATCTTTTGATTGCGTTGACGTAGTAGGTTGATTTTTTGACGGCTGCCTGAGGTTGCAGACCTGAGTATTTAGTATTAATTTCAACTTGATCCGTCCACGCGTTTCTGAGATATAGGTCTTCACAGACAGACAACAAAGTGATCCTATAAGGGTTCCTTTTGTCCTCTTGAGGTTCAGGAGTCAACCTTATTGGATTGTGACAGACGTATACCGAAGCCCAAATCAAGTGTCTTATTTTGTAAACAAATATGATCGTCTTGATGATGATTTTAATTTGATCTGTCCACGCGTTTCTGAGATATAGGTCTTGACAGACGGACAACAAAGTGATCCTATAAGGGTTCCTTTTTTCCTCTTGAAGTTCGAACCCCTAACAAACAAAAACATTTGCGCAGGTCGTGATAATATCTGAGCAGCAAGCCCAGCAGCTGCTCAAGAGCGAGACCGCCGGGCGCGGCAAGCAGCCGGTGGAGTGCGGCGACATCCTCAACAACACCGGCACCATGGAGTACCAGCCCACCAGCAGACAGCTCAGCGTCAGCTTCAGGTATGGCCAGGCAGATATTGGCAATGGGAATGCTATCAGAAACCGTTGAATAGTCGCTAGATCTGCTTCTTCAGTTGACAAGTTCTAAATTTTTTACCCCTCCCCCCCTTAAGATATCTTGATTTATCTTATCTTAAGGGGGGGGCCTTAAGATAAGATAAATATTCTTTATTGCAAAGTAAAAGGGATTACACACAAGAAATATGCTAATACAGTTAGTATCACAATTTTAACCCCTTATTTTTTTTTAATGATAATGGGGCCTATTCCATTTTGCCCCACCAAAAACGCCCCACTGGTGGGGCAAAGTGAAATCGCATTACAATCCGTCCATTTTGCTCTCACTTTTTTTTCTCACGCATTTTGAACTCACAGTTCAGTGGGGCAAATTGGAATATTCTAATGGTTATTCCACATTGCCCCACTCCTTCTTGTTGTCAAGTACAGTCACGACGCAAAGTGTTTGGAATAAATAATTATTATTGTGTTTACATAAACTTTCGTAACATAACTGTACAATTGCATAGGAGAGGCGGATTTTAATGCGATTTCACTTTGCCCCACCAGTGGGGCGTTTTTGGCGGGGCAAAATGGAATAGGCCGATAATGGAGGCTTTTTTTTATCAAATGACATTGCCACGTTTCAATGGAGCTTTACCTTACCTTTGAAACTACGTGACCATTAGAGCTGTACCTATCATTTTGTTGGGGACTTATTACAGGATTTTTAGGATTCTAATTTTTTTTAGACCTTTTCAATTATCAATACTTGTCTCCAGCTCTCTTTACCTGTTCTATGTTTCCTCAGGAACATGCAACTGCGGAAGATTAAACGTGCAGAGAAGAAAGGCACTGAGAGTGTGATGGATGAAAAGCTGACGCTTCTCTTCCAGTCGGAGTTCAATGTGGGCGGCGGCGAGCTGGTCTTCCAGGTGAGTTGTGTCTGTCAGGACTCAGGTGTAGTGACTTTGAGTCCTGATATTGTATGGATAACTGTCAGGACTCAGGTGTATTGGTTATGACTCCTGATATTGTATGGGTAACTGTCAGGACTCAGGTGTATTGGTTATTATTGGAGCTGACCAGCTCAATGGAATAATATAATTAAACGGTTTAAAGAAAATATATTATGCAGACAAGACAAACGTAAAATCAACAGTAATCTAATAATGAACTGATGTCATAGCATTGACATCTTATAACAGCCAGTACCTTATGTAAATTATAATGCAAACTCTAACAGTTATGACTCCTTATAGTGTATATTTATGTGTCAGGACTCAGTGGTAGTGGCTATTACTCTTGTATATGTGTTAGGACTCAGGTGTAGTGTATGGATATCTGTCAGGACTCAGGTATAGTGGCTTATGTCTCCTGACGGTATATATTCGTGTGTCAGGTATAGACACTAGCTGGTGGTGGTCTATATTAGTGTATCAAGAGTCGGGAAGTAGGTGTAGTGCAATGGCTATTCCTCCTGATACATTGTATATGTGTCAGGACTTAGGTGTAACCTCTATCACTCCTAATATATGTGTCAGGACTCAGGGGTAGTGGCTATCACTCATGATGACAGAGTATGTACGTGTGTCAGGTGAGGACGCTGTCGCTACCAGTGATCATGATTAGTGTATAAGATAGATAAATATTCTTTATTGCAAAAAAGAAAAGAATTACACAAAAGAAGTAGGCTAATATCGTTAATATTACAATTGGCGGTCTTATCGCTCAAAGCGATCTCTTCCAGACAACCTTTGGGTAGAGAATTCGGCGTATGAATAGGTAGCTTGTTGAGCAATAATAAATATCTATCAGTAACGGTACTTACGTTAAGTACCTACCTACATAAATAAAAATAAAAAGTAACAATCATTCATTTTACAAATATTGTATATAATCTTCTACATATATGTGTATGTATATAGTCGCTATCCCTCTTGACGATTGTGTATATCTGTCGTGAGCAGTGGCTATCGCTGCTTAATTCTGATACATTGTTGGCTTTGGCTATTATTCCTGATGGCGTATGGATATCTGTCAGGACTCAAGTGTAGTGGCTTATGACTCCTGACGGTGTATGTTTGTGTGACAGGTGTGGACGCTGTCGCTGCCCGTGGTAGTGATCGTGCACGGCAACCAGGAGCCGCACGGCTGGGCCACGGTCACCTGGGACAACGCGTTCAGTCCACCGGGACGGGTGCCCTTTGCGGTGCCGGATAAGGTGAGACTTATTTATTTATTCACATTACGTTTCTTATTCTATCTAACAGAGAAATTCCAAGCATAGCTCTTTCCATAGCTCGCTGACTTTGAACTTGTGGGCCAGTTTCACCGTCAATGTCCACGTTTCGACTCCGTAGGTCATCACTGGCAGGACGCACTGGTTGAAGACCAGTCTCACCGTCAATGTCCACGTTTCGGCTCCGTAGGTCACTGGCTGGACGCACTGGTTGAAGACCAGTCTCACCGTCAATGTCCACGTTTCGGCTCCGTAGGTCATCACTGGCAGGACGCACTGGTTGAAGACCAGTCTCACCGTCAATGTCCACGTTTCGGCTCCGTAGGTCACTGGCAGGACGCACTGGTTGAAGACCAGTCTCACCGTCAATGTCCACGTTTCGGCTCCGTAGGTCATCACTGGCAGGACGCACTGGTTGAAGACCAGTCTCACTGTCAATGTCCACGTTTCGGCTCCGTAGGTCACTGGCAGGACGCTCTGGTTGAAGACCAGTCTCACCGTCAATGTCCACGTTTCGGCTCCCTAGGTCATCACTGGCAGGACGCACTGGTTGAAGACCAGTCTCACCGTCAATGTCCACGTTTCGGCTCCGTAGGTCACTGGCAGGACGCACTGGTTGAAGACCTTAGTTTTTATGCATTGTGGTATTGAAGACGATATTATATTCTAAATAAGGACCCTTGTGTTTAGGTGACGTGGGCCCAGCTCGCGGAGACTCTCCGCGTGAAGTTCTTCTCCGCTACCGGAGGCGACCTCTCGGAGGACAACCTGCGCTTCCTGGCGGAGAAGATATTCAGGTGAATGTTGTTCCGACCTGCGACGGCATATTGCGTGGTGGGTCATGGCCCGAGCTCCCTCGATGTAAGGGAAGGTCTGTGCCCGAGCAGTGGGGCAATATAAATAGACTGATGATGATGATATATATATAGATATGTAGATCTATACCGCAGCCCAAATCAAGAGTCTTATTTTGTAAACAAATATGATTGTCTAATTATCTGTTGTGATGTAACACTGAAGGAACTCATTGATCCAACCTGTTCATCATTGTCAAAAAAAGTAATCCGATGTAAATAACTATGCAATAATCGTAGACCAGCTTAAAGTGTTAGTAGGGTAGGGTATCTTTTGTTTACAAAATAAGACACTTGATTTGCACTTCGCTTTATAGTCACTGTTACCGATAAAAAGCGATACTTTCCAGACATGAATGACTATACTGAGTTCTTTTAACGCAGAACCAGTCTACCTATAAGCAACGTTGAACTGAACGCTATGGCTGTCAGTTGGACCCAATTCTGCAAGGACGCGTTGCCGGAACGCAACTTCACCTTCTGGGAGTGGTTCTACATGGTGGTGAAGGTCACACGCGACTTCCTGCGCACGCTGTGGTGCGACAAGTGAGTAGCATGCGTCAGGACTTATGTTATATTTTTTTTTTTTTTTATTTATTTATTTATTAATTTTTAACAAAAATTGTAATGTTACATTTGTCGCCAAACTGCAATGCAGTTTGTTGGCGTAGCTCTCTTACTTAGTAGTTTTACATTGGTAGCACACTCGACAGCAGATCAATGACAACACTCGCAGTACGATTTCTATTTAATAGACAGATAATAAGGACGGTCCAAAGTACAAAGCGTTACGCTTGATTTGCTTTCGTTTGTGCAAATACCTACTTAATTAAAATTTTACTTAATTTAAGAATATATTCCTTATTTAAGGATTTAATTTTAATTTGACACTGTTGTTTAATCCAGTTATGTTTTACATGTATCTCTTAAATATACATATATATTAAATATCTTTAGCATGTGTATTTATAATATAACTAATCAATATATTACAATATGTTAAGTATCATTTTTAAATATTCGTTTCTTCAAAGTGTTGTAATATTAGGTCTTTTAATTTACTTTTCAATATACTTATTTTTAATTTATCATTTTCTCTTAATATAGGATATTTATTACATAGCTTAGGAGTCATATATACTCTAGTCCTTTGTCCATAATAGTTACCAGCTTTAGGTTGCAACATTGTTCCTGGTGTAACAGATCTAATAGAGTACTGACTCTGCGGTTTTGTTATTTTATTCTCTTCAGAGTAATAAGTGTCTAGAGCAATTAAATATTCTACTTTATAATGGACTGGAAGGATTTTACATATGGTAAACAATTTGTTATAATTCTTTTTACATTTGTTTTTTGTATTTTTGTCTACTAAATATTTTAATAATCTTATTTGCAAATGTTTTACTTGCTCCAGATAGGTCTTAAAAGTAAGGCCGTATGTTCTCAGTCCGTAGCTAAGCAACGAGTCGGCCAGCGCATGGTAAACAATGTACATAGTTCGTTTATTTACTATTCTATTCAGATGATAAAATTGTCCTAATACCGATCTTAGCCCTTTGCACACTCCATCGACATGTATTTTGAAATTAAAATTTTTATCAATTACCAATCCCAGATATTTGAATTTCTCAACCAGCTCCAGGCTAGCACAGCTACAGCTGTTTCCATTATTATGTAAACAGTCATAGCTGTGACCTATAATATTAATCTTGGAGAGGCTAATATTCTTAGCTTTTCTGTTGTAAGGTGAATAGATGTGCATACACTTAGTTTTACTAGTGTTCAAGATAATGCCATTGTCGTGTGCCCATTTAGTTATGTTATCGAAATCCTCCTGTACATTGTTCACCATGTCCGCCACGTCCTTGCCAGCAATGAGCAGGCAGGTGTCGTCCGCGTACATACACACCTGGCAGTGGCTCACCACATTGGACACACTGTTCACGTGCATGATGTACCCGACGGGCCCGTACACCGAGCCGGTCGGTACTCCCAGGCCGACTTCCGAATCGGCTCCAGCGGTCCCCTTGATAACCGTGCATAAGGTTCTATTTGATAGGTAGTTGCGAAACCAGTCGTTGGTCGGTCCGCTGATGCCGCATTCGTCCATCGCCTTCAGCAGCTGGTCGTGGTCCAGTGTGTCAAATGCTTTTTTAAAATCTATAAAGAGGGCAAGTACCTGTTTCCCTGCTCCCAGGTTCGCGTTGACATAGTCCGTGAACTGTGCCAGCGCGGTGGCCGTGCTGCGACCCTTCCTGAAGCCGTGCTGCGCCGGTGACAATATATTGTAATTCTCTAAAAAAGTGCTAACCTGTTCGATAACTATTTTCTCAACAATTTTGTTAATGATGGACAGAATGGCAATTGGCCTGTAATTTGTATAATCCATATGGCTTCCTTGTTTATATATTGGTCTGATTAGGGATTTTTTTAATTTATCCGGATATATGCCCTTTGCCATGCTCATGTTGATAAATTTCGATATTACATGACTGATTCCTACTTTAACATATTTAACATCTTGCACTCTGATTTTGTCACTGCCAGGCGCTTTACTACAGCTCAATTTATCAATTAATTTTTCAATCTTATAGGCGCTCACTTGTCTGAATCGAAAGGAAACATCACTCTTAGTTACATATAGATTGCGATGTAAGAATTTTTGGCTACAAACATGTTTTATATTTATAATCTCTTCCGTAAATGTTTTTGAAAAATTACTGCAAATGTTCTGCACTGTGTCACTTTTACCCAAATATTTCATCACCGTATCGTCCAGATTACATTTATTTCTCCCTAACCAGGCATTTATATTACCCCATATTTTTCTAAAATTCCCTTCGCATTTTTTAATTTCAGCCTGTCTGTACCTATTTTTTGCGTGTAATAATATTTTATTTAGTTTATTTCTAAAACGTGTGTACTCCAACCTGCGGTTCATATTTGTAGGGTTCGATTTCCAGCATCTAAACAGCTGATCTCTTCGCTCAATCATTCCCGCCAATCGCTCATTTATCCATGGTTGGCTATCTCTCTTGATTTTTTGCCTAAACTCAATCATAGAATTATTATAAATATCGTTAAACAAAAGAGATAGCCTTTCATATAATAATAAAGGACAATCAATAGTTAATAACTCGTTCCACTCGATGAGATCCAATTTTTCTTTTATTAATCTATTAGAAAGAGTGTACCTTGTCACGGTTGCATTCGGGTCATTATCGGATGACGAGAGATCCATCCGCATCCCTACCATGTGGTGGTCCGACAGCTTACAGGTGAGCATGTGTGCGCGCGCGCGCGCTGCCCTGCGCCCGCGCACCCACACATGGTCGATGCACGACGACTGGAGCACTCCATCAACTACCGCCTCACGCGTTATCTCGCTAGTCGGAATTGCACACTGCAGGCCCTGCTCACACATCATGGTTTTGTATTTCGAAATAGTGTCGTTAACTTTGTCACCTAACAAGTTTATATTCATATCTCCCATCACAACTAAATCGTCCGTTGGTGGTATCTGTTTTATTAGGATATTTATTTCAGAAAGAAAACGTATCTTGTTAGTGGACGGAGGTCTATATACAGCAATAATATGTAGTGTATTTTGTCCAGTTTTTAATCTTCCATGTATTATTTCCGATGCCACAGTTTCTTCAATATCAGCAGTGAAATTCAAATGATTCTTTGCATAAATCAGCACACCTCCTCCCCTAGATTTCTGTCTTGTGTTCGCGTGTACGTCGTATCCCTCTATATGGTAAAAAGGTAATTCTTCACGTTTTATGTTAATTTCTGATAATATGATTATATCTATATTATTGTTGCATAACTTCATTAAAACCAGCAGCTCGTTAAATTGTTTCCTTAATGACCTAATATTTAGATGCACAATATCCAATTCTGTATCCTTGTTAATGATACTTTGACTCCACATTTTAGTGTCATCGTATCTTGTATATTCAATATCTTCGTCTATGCACTGTAATGATTCGTCCATAATAAGTTATTCCTGAACGAAATCACCCCGTGTGAACACTCCGCTTTTGTCGTTTATTCGGCCTTATTTTTATTACTCTCAATTAATGATTGAATATCTCCTTCACACCTTATTGTATGTATTTTCTTTTCCCCCTCACACTTCTTTACCAGAACATTAGAGTTCTGTATCCATATAAACTCGTACATTGGCTTCAATTGATTTCTGGCAGACCAAAACAGCTGACGCTTGTGTTTAGTCAAGTCGTCATTGAGATAAATTCTTTGTTGATTGCCATTTCCATAAATAGTATCATTAGTGAGGCGTACCTTTTTTTGCTTCATCCATAGATCCTTAGCTGCTTTAGTGCGCATTGTAACAATTACAGAGCGCGGACGCCGAGCCTTTTCGCCAGATTTTTCTCCGTCTACCTTCTTCTCTTGGACTCCTACTCTCTTCACTTCTTCTATATCCCCTGACTTAAGGCCCATTTTATTAGCTATAGAGGACACTACGGCAATCAGATTTTCTTTTTCTTGATTTTCGAGAAAAGCTATCTCAATATTCCTCTCTTTTTCCTTTTGCTCTAGTCTCTCCACCCTTTCTTCCAGTGCTATGTTGCATTTCTCCAGATAAACATTCTTGCTATCCATTGCTTTCATTTTCTTTTCTGACGTATCTTTAAATTCCAGCAATTCCTCGTAGCGCTTCGCGTAAAAATCTACCGAAGCTGCGAGGTCTTGCATCTTGGCCTCAATTTTGAAAACAATTTCCAGCTTTTTGTTCACTTCCTGGAGGAGAGACTCAACAGTAAGGTTACCTGGGTCGATGGAAATCTTTGACACTTTGGGTGAATCTTTCTTGCAGCACTCATCACACATTTCGTGTTGCATAAGCCTATTTGCACATTTTTTGTGAAAGACACTCGAACACACTTTGCACTTCACAATTTCATCCTTCGCTGTAGATACGAACTGCTTGCATTTCTTACACTGTACCATTGCGCGTGCGCACGCGTGATGCGCCGTGATATGCTACCGTACGTAATTACTAATTAGCGACACGACCTCACTCGGAGAGCTTGCGAGCCGGACTGATATGTGTCAGGACTTGTTGGATGTGTGTCAGGACTTGTGGTATGTGTGTCAGGATATGTGGTATGTTGTCAGGACAGCTGGTTTGTGTATCAGGAAGGTATTGTGCGTGCCAGGACTTGTGGTATGTGTGTCAGGACATGTTGGATGAGTGTCGGGATACGTGGTATGTTGTCAGGACAGCTGTTTTATGTATCGGGAAGGTATTGTGTGTGTCAGGGATATATTTAGTGTGTCAATTGAACACTATGACTGTGAGCTGGACGCAGTTCTGAAAGGAAGCGTTGCCCGAACGCAATTTCACCTTCTGGGAGTGGTTCTACATGGTGGTGAAGGTCACACGCGACGCTGTGGTACGCCAAGTGGGTAGAACGTGGGATGGGTGTCAGGATATGTGGTATGTGTGTCAGGACAGGTGGTATATGTGTCAGGACTTGATATAAGTGTATCATGACACGTTGGGCGAGTGCCAGGATATGCGGTATGTGCGGCCTGACATGAGCTAACTAGCGCCGCCAATCTTTAAAAAAAAATTACCAATGTATTCAATTTTAATAAATAAAACGCTATGAACAAAATGTTTATTACGATAAATACTATTTTTTAAATACTTATTTATAACATGATTCAATGTTGGTAAGTTGTAGTTCGCATAATTGCGAAAAACGGCCGTTTTGGCACATTTGTGAACTACAACTTAGCTTGTCGCAATAATTATGCCATGTATTGTATATTGAAAAATAGTATTTTCTACAAAGTTTGTTTAATAAAATTTATTAAATTGGAAGATATTATTTTTTTAAGATTGGCAGCGCTTGTTGGCTCATGGAAGGCCCTTAAATATTAATTTATTGTTGTTCCAGCTTGATAATGGGCTTCATTCAGAAGAAGCAAGCCGAGGAGCTGCTGTCCAAGTGCCCGCCCGGCACGTTCCTGCTTCGCTTCTCAGATTCCGAGCTCGGGGGCATCACCATCGCTTGGACAGGCGGTACGTACGGTGGAACACAGAGAAAGGTGTACAGGAGAGTTTTTAAGGTTGAGATTTTCTCAAAAACTACGCGACCTATTGCAAAAATTCTTTCACTGTCTGATAGATAAAAGAAAACTATGTAACTGTAGAAGAATTATTAAATTCGGTCCAGTAGTTTTTGAGAAAATCTCAACCCTATTGAGGCCCCTTGTATACTTAACTCTGTCTTCGACTGTACATATTTCTCATGGGAAAATGGCAATTTATTAAAATGTCGCTCATAGGCACAGACCACTTACCCCATAGACCTGTACCAGGAGGGCGCCCGTGTCTGCCCGCACATGAGCGCAACATTGCCTAGCGACACGTGGCACATAGAGACACAGTCCACTTCCCCCTATCCCTGTAGCAGGAGGGCGCCCGTGTCTGCCCGCACATGAGCGCAACATTGCCTAGCGACACGTGGCACATAGAGATATCAACATGGACTTAATACAGCACCCCTGTCGCTTTGTCTATTGCGCTCATCGTTTGACAGAATTTTTCGCTTGTAAATGACAATGCCAGATTCTGCCCCACCATTAACCGCAAGATGTACAAGATAACGAATAAATGTAAAAAATACCCATTTTTTATTAAAAAGTATTGGTTTAAAATAAAGTTTTGTACAAGTTGCGATTCGAAAAAAACAGCTAAATTAAGAATTCAGAAAATAGTAAGAAATCGAAGCGAATTATTCATTGTTTTTGTTATTCTTCTATAGGAGTAGCGAGAGTAGTAGAAAATGATACTGATTATGATTAAGTAATATGAAACCCGTAATAAGTCCCCAACAAAATGATAGGTACAGCTTAAATGGTCACGTAGTTTTGTAGGTGCGGCAAAGCTCCATTGAAATGTGACAATGTCTTTTGAAGTTTTGATTTTGATTAATTATCAATTTGTCGAATGCTTTCATGGACACCTGAATATTATTATTAGAGAGTAATTATAGTAATTTTTTTTTGTAATAATGATGTCGTTCCTCCGTCCAGAGGGCAACGAGGTGTTCAGCCTCCAGCCGTTCACAGCGCGCGACCTGACGCTGCGCTCCCTGGCGGACAGGGTGCTGGACCTCATCCAGCTGCAGTTCCTGTACCCCAACATACCCAAGAACGACGTCTTCGCCAAGTACTACACGAAGCCGGGTACGTGCCGGACATTACACGTATTACACAATGTTACACGTATTACCTATCTTAGCTACACGTATTACACTATGTTACACGTATTACCTAACTTAGTGACACGTATTACACAATGTTACATGTATTACCCCACTATGTTACATGTATTACACAATGTTACACGTATTACCCAACTTAGTTACACGTATTACCCATCTTAGTTACACGTATTACCCCACTTAGTTACACGTATTACATAATGTTACATGTATTACCCAACTTAGTTACACGTATTACCCCACTTAGTTACACGTATTACCCCACTTAGTTACATGTATTACCCAACTTAGTTACACGTATTACCCCACTTAGTTACACGTATTACCCCACTTAGTTACACGTATTACCCAACTTAGTTACACGTATTACCCAACTTAGTTACACGTATTACCTAACTTAGTTACACATAATACCCGACTTATATGAACCGTATAAGTGTAATAACCTGACCTATTGACCTGTCCACAGAGAACGAAGTCCTGAAGAACGGCTACGTGAAGCCTACTCTAGTGACGACTCTCCCGCCTCATCTCATATCGTCCCCGGTGTACAGCGCGCACTCACCCGACTCGCATCGGAACACACCGAGTGTCCAAAGCAGGTCAGTTACAATTGGATGATGCATTGTGGGCTATTTCAGCCAACAATAGAATAGAATAGACAATATGTTTATTGCCATACACCAATTACATAAGCTTACAAAAAAATCCATCAAGTAGTAAGTTATAATCCAACATAGTTATGCTAAGTGGTGTGGCAAAAGGTGCATGTTTCAGCTGAATATAATAATATAATAGAATATAGCCTGTCGTATAACAGTGGACGTTGACGGTGAGACTGGCCCACAAGTTCAAAGTCAGCGAGCTATGGAAAGAGCTTGCCATTGCTCTGTTAGATAGAATAAGAAACGAGTATATTCGCCAGAAGACAAAAGTTGACATTGCTCATAGAATCAGTAAACTGAAGTGTCAGTGGGCTGGTCACTGTCGTAGAACCGATAACCGATGGGGGAGACGAGTTCTCGAATGGAGGCCACGAACGGGTGAACGTAGTGGGGGACCAGATGGAGGGATGACCTTCGCAAGATGGCTGGCAGGGACTGGATGCAGAGGGCCGAGAGTAGGGTTGAGTGGCGCGCTTTGGGAGAGGCCCAGTCCAGCAGTGGACTGATACGGGCTGATGATGATGATGACAGTCCACAATGGGGAGTGCTCGGGGCGCCAGTCGGAGCGCGGATGTGTCGCAGTTCCCGTGGCTCGGCAACAATGGCACGACGTGGAACACCCCAGGAAGTTTAGTCGGTATTCCGCCCCTTCAGGGCGGCGAGCCCGACATAATCAACACGGTCCTCAACACGGAAAGTAATTCATGTGGGTTCAAATTGCACTGGACCCGCGTGGTGGATCGTAACAAGTATTTTTTTTAAGTTGTGTTTATTTAAATAATTATGATTTATGTTTATTTCTTTTCTTTCTTTAGGTACATGATTGAGTTTTAGACTTTTGGCCAAGTTTTGTCACAAAAACATCTGTTAATTTTAGTTATATTATTTTAATAGTCACATCCTGGGTTGTAGTAATATTTTTTCACTTTTGTATGTTTTTTTTCTTTTATATTTTTCCAGTTAGTGCCTTAGTACTTTCGCGCTTCCTTTATTAAAGGTCATACCCTACAAGTGGTGCCCCCGACCTTAAATAAAATATCATATCTTATCATTCATCTCCTATAAACAACTAGATACACAGTCTGCCTTCTAAAAATGTCCGAGCGCAAAGAAGGTCCAAACGGATGATTTGCACGACTAATGTCCAAAATACCACAATGTCATGTTAGAAAAATTACCATTTAGAATAATGTCCAATTATAAAAATGTCCAATTATAAAAATGACCAATTATAAAAATGACAATTGTAGTAAGGTTTAAAAAAACGCATTTGTTTTTGAATGGACCCTCATTTGCTTTATTGGACATTATTTGGACGTTTTTTAAATTGTTTTAGTAAGACCTTTGTGTATCTAGTTGTTTATAGGAGATCAATGTATGTTATTTAAAAAATAAATAAGATTTACTAGAAAACCTTTGCACTAAATCTATGTTACGATAAATTAGAAAAAGTAATTTTTCTAATACAATACATAATTATCATATTCGCAAAATAGCGAGAAATGGCGGTTTTTCGAATACAAGATGTTATTTTTTAAAGCTTAAAGGCGTCACTTGTAGTTGAATTTTTGCCTTAAGAGCTCTTTAATGACATAAGTAAGTATGTTACGCATAAATGTTAGGAAAATCGTAGAGGATTATCTATAGTGATAAACAGTATACTTAAAACATAAATAATGATTTTTTAAACATCGTCTGACCCAACGAATAACATGGTAATATGCAATTAATAAATTTTCGTAGTTAAGAGCCTTCATAGAGCCAACTAGCGCCGCCAATCTTAAAAAAAATAATATCTTCCAATATAATCAATTTTTTTAAAAAAGGTATTTACGAAATGTTTATTACGATAAATACAATTTTTTAAATGCTTATTTATAACGTGGTTCAATTTCGGTAAGTTGTAGTTCGCATAATTGCGAAAAACGACCGTTTTTGGCACATTTGTGAACTACAACTTAGCTTGTCGCAATTATGCCATGTATTGTATATTGAAAATATTATTTTTTCAAGATTGGCGGATTTTGTACTAAGCGTTTGTGTAATGAAATTTTTAAATGTTTTAGTGACCGACCGAACTTTCGGTTTCGCCTTAGTTTCGGCCGAAACTACGACCGAAACTGAGTTCGAGAGCCTATAATAAGCATATAACGTTATAATATTAAAAGCGTAAATAATTCATTTGAAATAAGGGAGTGATAATATGTAGTGCTTAAGGATTACTTCAAATATCAGAGACTGAATTGTTTAATATGTGATTTATAAATAGAAACGGACTGGTTATAATTGCCTAATTATTTTTTCTTCGAAAACATGACCTTATATGGAAGTTTCGATATTCGGTTTCGTGTTTAAAACCTAGTTTCGGTCGGACACTAGTTAAATTAGAAAAAGGTTAAACCGTGGACTTATATTCCTAGTTTTTGAATACGAACCCTTAATAATTGCCTGTTTTTTTTCTTCTTCGGAAACATGGCCTTATATGGAAGTTTCGGTTTTGTTTTCGTCCGAAACTAAGACCGTGGCACAAATTCGGTTTCGGCCGTAAAACCTAGTTTCGGTCGGACACTAAAATGTATTCCTTATCGTTTCCGATTATCGTTTTATTCGTTCGAGGCGACGACACGAAAAAAAAATTATTTAAGTATGTTTTGAGGTTATTTTTATATTATAATAATATTTAATTTTTCTAGCTGCGGTCCATCTATAATGCAACTGTAAGGAAAGAAGAGAAACTGTCAATTTTGTATTGAACTGTTTGTGTAATTGTACATTTAATGTTGTGATATGTGTTTGACGTGTTTTCCCTTGCGCCTTCATAGAGCCAACTAGCGCCGCCTATCTTAAAAAAATAATATCTTCCAATATAATCAATTTTATTAAAAAAGCTATTTACAAAATGTTTATTACGATAAATACTATTTTTCGATATACAATACATGGCATAATTGCGACAAGCTAAGTTGTAGTTCACAAATGTGCCAAAAGCGGCCGTTTTTCGCAATTATACGAACTACAACTTACCGACATTGAATCACGTTATAAATAAGCATTTAAAAATAGTAGTTATCGTAGTAAACATTTCGTAAATAGCTTTTTTAATCAAATTGATTATATTGGAAGATATTATTTTTTTAAGATTGGCGGCGCTAGTTGGCTCTATGAAGGCCTTTAATAAGTCTAAAGTTGGGGCGATGATATAAGGGTTATATCTTATTGTAGGGGCATCTGATCTTTAAAAAATCTTCTAAAGAATATTATTAGAAATCAAATTGATATTATTTAAAAACAAATAACGTGACTGAATCATTACTTTGATAAAAAATATATTTATTTATTCTTAGGAAGATTTACAGCTATTTCATACTAATTGATTTAATTAAATTAAATAAATCGTCCGATTCTACCGACACCTCATATGTTACAATCCATCAAGCCGTTTAGACTGCAGGCCAAGACAAAGAATTATACATACATACTCACCCAAATCAAGTGTCTTATTTTGTAAATAAAAACTACTCTACTCTACTTACATTTTAAGCTATTCTGTGATTATTGCATAGTTATTTTCACATTATTAGATCGGATCACTTTATTTTCACAATGATGAACAGGTTCGATCAATTAGTTCCTTCAGTGTTACATCACAACAGGTAATTAGACGATCATATTTGGTTACAAAATAAGACACTTGATTTGGGCTGCGGTATACATTCATACACTCGAAAAACATAACCCTTCTTTCGCAGTCGGGTAAAAACTTTGTAAACACATATACATGTATACAGGCTAATTAGTAATATAGTAATAATCCTTTCATTTACATACGTATTCATAAACGCGAGTTAAGTTTGATACACACAGCCGCGACCTAGCCGCGGCTTGCGTCCTGCGATCAGTTTAAACGCATGCCTCGTCTCATTTTACCTACTGGACGTAGATCTCAGGCCTCAGATCGCTACCTACTGGACATTAAAATGCCCAGAAAATGAGGCGGGGCATGCGTTTCACCTGATCGCAGGACGCAAGCCGCGGCTAGGTCGCGGCTGTGTGCGCATTAAAGTTAAGCCACCGTTTAGGCGTTTTTTTAACAAAACAAAGGGATAGCAACACGATTTAAAAGAAGTGATGTTTAACTAGGTTTATGAATAACAGCAAATGTGATTTTAAATAATACACGGTTTAAGCCGTCGCTCCCTTTCTAAGTAAACCTTTTAAGTGTGACAAAAACGCGGTTTAACGGAAGTGACTAACGTATATGGCTAGGAACAGTCAGCATTAGAAGACACAATTTTTATTATTAAAAAAAAACGTCAAAGGCCTACGGGAGGCCTGAATGACTTTGACAAATAGGTGCGGTCACTAAACCACACGAGAAAATAAATTATTATTGGTTTCGCCACTTGAAGTAGGATATGACCCTTAAGAGCCTTCATAGAGCCAACTAGCGCCGCCAATCTTAAAAAAACATATCATCTTCCAAATAAATCAATTTGATTAAAAAGCTATTTACAAAATGTTTATTACGATAAATACTATTTTTTAAATGCTTATTTATAACGTGATTCAATATCGGTAAGTTGTAGTTCGCATAATTGCGAAAAACGGCCGTTTTTGGCACATTTGTGAACTACAACTTAGCTTGTCGCAATTATGCCATGTATTGTATATTGAAAAATAGTATTCATCCTAATGAACACTTTGTAAAAAGCTTTTTTAATAAAATTGATTATATTGGAATATATTATTTTTTCAAGTTTGGCGGCGCTAGTTGGCTCTATGAAGGCTCTTAAATTCGAGTATTTGGTGTGAGAACTTTAGCATTCAATGTGTAGATATAAAATTAACTATGGATCTCTTTATTTACTAAAAATACGATGATTCACAAAAAATATGAGGCAGGTACGTCCCTAGGAACTCTATATTTGAGAGTTTTAAAAATTACTGGTATATCGTCATTGTTTATGCAAGTCTTAGGCCAGTATTAATAAGTCAGTCAGCCTAAGGCTTCGTATGCGCGTATTTTCAGTTTTTCTACGAAGGCTACGGCATTACTACTAAAATTAAACGTCTGAAAAAAATATATAGCAATCTTGGGGTCTATTTAGAGACTGATGAATACCGATACACGATTGGACAAACTTCGCTCGATAGAAAAAAATCGCAAACATACCCCTTCCATGTCTTTTAAAATGAAAATTATATCTAAACCGAAATAGTTATTCATACAAAATATTTATCAAAATGCAGGGTACTATAAATACGATAGCTTGTTTTAAAAAGATATGATTTTCGTTGGCGCATTTTTATTTCCCGGCCAAAATTCGAATAATATCGAGGCACTGCGTCGTGCTCTTCACTTTGCCGCTGCGTGGCATCTTGTGTCTCTTGCTTTTAACAACCATATAGCGCTGAAGTAAAAAAAATTTTTTTCAAAAGGATATTAATACTATCACTTTTTAAACTTTCACGGTTTGTATACATATTAATTAGATAAAACGGGAATTACCGTGTTAAACATTTTATTATTGATGTCTCGATATTTGGAGTCTACTCGTGACCATGATGGCTGCAATGCTGTCGAAATATCGAGACATCAATAATAAAATGTTTAACACGGTAATTCCCGTTTTATCTAATTAATATAGATATTAATACTATTGCATTAACAATGACGATATTCCTAATATATTGACAACAGTATTATTGGTAAAGTGTGACGAGAAAAGGTTGACTTGATTAATTTATAATTAAAACGTTAGGTTTAAGAATTTTTTACAAGTAACTTTTACTAGCAGTCTATTTAAGTAAGAGTTGAAACGAATTTTCACGGCGTACTGACAAACTATCGTAAGAATTTTGTCAAAATTTTCTCTTTTGCCATTTTCTTTACGTAAATTTTTCATGTTTTTTTACAAACTTTCTTTCGATAAAAATATAGTTAGTGTTTGTCATGTCGCCGTCAATATTAAAAAAAAATTTGTTATATCGAAAACGTCAATTTTCTGTCTTATAATATGACGACATATCAAAGGTATCTATGTGACTGAAATCGGACTCAACTGGCATGGAATGGATTTAATCAGGGTTCTATTTAAATGGCCATAATGTGAGTATTTTTTTAAAATTAATAGTTGAGAAAATTTTACGTGTTTGCCAATGGCAAGTAAAATAGTAATTTCGTGTTATTATAAAAAGGCAATTGATCTCTAAACAACTAGATACACAAAGGTCTTACTAAAACAATTTAAAAAACGTCCAAATAACCATTGTTAACGTCCAAATAATGCCCAATAAAGCAACTGAGGGTCCATTCATCTGTTTGGACCTTCTTTGCGCTCGGACATTTTTAGAAGGCAGACTGTGTATCTAGTTGTTTATAGGAGATCAATGAAAGATGCCAAGTTATACTAATTAAATAATATTTATTTATTTATTTATTAATTCATTTGATTTACTAGTATTACAAATACATTCTTATTCACTAGGTAAATATGGAATGCTCGTAAAACCTAAACATTACCTACTCGTTTGGATAAAACCAAAAGAAAATTTAATCGAATTGTCGAGGCTTAATTAATTAACTACTATTTTTATTCAAATAAATATTACTTTATTTATTAAGGTACAATATAAAATAAAAAGAAACAATCAATTTTTTTAAAAAAAAACCTAATATAAACTATTTGTAAAAAAAATTAGGTGCAGGAATAGTACCCAAGACACTGGCAGCGTTACCTCGCTGGATCGCTATGCTAATCCGTTGCGCGAGGTAGCTGCCAGCTCTTGGGTCACCAGTGGCATCTACTACTCGTTTGCTAACCTCTTTGTATAATGACCAAGCGCCGGGACCCCACGGGCCGAGGGTCTCGACACCAAAAGCAACAAAGTTGTAAAGGGTGTCGAGACCCCTGTATTTTAGAGCTTTACTTTTCTCGGCCGCCTCGGCCGCCGCGCCAGCCTTTCTGGTAGTGCTCCGTATGTGGGACGGAGCCAGCGTGTCTACGCATGTAGCGTCCCACACCAGAGCACGCCCCATCTTCCATGGGATGAGCGACATTCCGTCCGGTCTCTTGCCATCGTCACGTACGATACCGTTCGGCTCGAGAAGAGCCGGCACGTTGGCGGTGGCAAGAGAGCGGCGCAGAATGTCGTTCAAAGCGGCGTGGCGGGAGAAGCGGCCGGCGCTCTTTTGACAGGACAGCCCGTGGTGGCCGAAGCTGTCGACGGAAGTGCCGCACAGGCACTTGTGAGGGATGCAGACACAGACCACTTACCCCAATAGACCTGTAATAGGAGGGCCCCGTTTTCTGCCAACACATGAGCGCAAAAGTTCTATACAAACCGAACTACGTCGCCTATCAAATTAGTAGTGACCAGATATTCGACCCATAAACTGCTGTAAAAAAAGGAAGAAAAAAATATTTTAACATGCCCAACTGTGCTATAAAGTTGTGTGGTAATGACAGTAGGAGGAACAATTACAAAAAGGATGGTATCACATTTCATCGGTAAGTATCTGATTAATAAATCAATTCATTACTTAATCCGACAAATCAATTAGGAGTTCAACTTACACTGGTTCGATTGTCGTGTCTTACGAGTAGTTCCGAGAGATCTCTCTTTCACCCACCTACTAATTGTAGCCCTATCTCAGTCTTTCGTTTCGTGGCACGTGTAAGCTAGAGATGTGGTATACAATCATCGATATTCTTACGTCACCTAAATAAGTTTGTGTAGATTTATGAGTTTTGATTTCATTTACTTTCTTTATAAATAGCTTTCCTGTTGATCCAGACATTAAAAGTGAATGGATAATAAAAACAATGCGTGAAAATTGGTGGCTGTCGTCTTTCACCACAATATTGTTTTATTAATATGAACTATCGAAGAAAACTCCATAGTACTGCAATTCCAACGTTATACCTACCAGTTGTACAGGTATCTTATATTTTTATTAATGCTATCTAGCTAAGGTACCATCAGCAACAGCTCCGCCTGCTCACTTTTCAAATGTTATTCTTTGCACCCGCACGCGGGCCTCGTCCGGCCCCCTGGTGAGACTACCTGACCTATTGAGCAATCAGGGGACAGTGACCCTTTTTTATGTGTCTAAGTTAATTGTTTTGTTTGTGTAAACTCTTATTGAAAAAATGTAGGAGTCCAATGATAAAAACATGTGTGCAAAAAATCTTTTGTTGTTAACTGCCGTAAATCACATACCCGGTTTGCTATTGGTTGATGAAAAAAGGAGGAGCTGTAGGACCGCCGGTAACTGCAAATGAATTGCAACCTAAAGGTGATCAGGCGGAACTGTTGCTGACTGTACCTATTCTAATGCGGCAGGTAGGTATTTAACGGGGCGGCATTCTAACCGGAATTCGGGATTTCAAGAAATCATAATATTCATATAATCATAATAATATCATAATAGTATTATTGTGTTAAAAATAATAGGTCGGCGACTAGTAAGGAGTATCATAATAAGTAAACGTAGCAAATTAACAAAGTTAGTTAAAGCTTAATTTTTTTTATTAAAAATAGTATCGACTAATTTTTGTTCTTAACTGAATTTACCTATATCTAAACATAAACTTTATGGCTGATACAAATAACAAATAGGCGTTCAGAAATTTTAAAAGTCAGGTTCTGTTTTAATGTATTTGGGTGAGTAAGAATCGCTAAAAATCACAAGAATCGCAAGCAATCGTTAGGAATGATCACGAATCGTCAGTCGTAACTTGTTTAAATGGCCGCACTTTGTTTGAGAAAAACACCATAATATATACATACAAACCTTTATAGAAAGCCTACGTAATGTAATATCGACATACATTATTTTATTGCCATGTTTATTCATCAATGCCTATTGGTTGGACTACAATCATGATGTTCGTTACGCATAATTATTATTTCACAATAATTAAATTATAAATAATGTGTAATTATTAAATTTTGTGATACGTTAATAATGAGAAGTTCTTGTTTTATTATATTAATAATAAAAAGATAGCATTGCCTCAGTAGAAATCGTTTATTAACTTTCAAATTCATACTTAAGTACATTAAGTATTGAAACTGTGTAGGTAACAGTTCAACAATCCCCATCGATAATATATTATCGATATCGACATGGCCGTGTCTCTTTAAATGAGTGCACCGAGTGCACCCCTGTCCCCCGCCTCGTCTGTAGGTTACCGGCCTTGACAGAATGTTTCGCTTGCAAATATGTACCGATTTCAAGTCTATTGGGGTAAGTGGTCTGTGGATGCAGACCTCCGCTCCGATCCTGAGGGCTACCGAAATACGAAGCGTTTCATTATCTAAAAAAGTGCCCGTGTTTGGATTGGGGTATGCGTGTAACCAATGACCGGATTCACGTGCGGACACTGCGAGCAGCCTGGCGCGACACGAACCGACGGTATTTTTCAGCAGTTCGGTCTGTATATTTTTACAGAGTAAGTCGTCCCAGCTCCTTTGATGCGTAGGGATTGAAGGGAAATTTGGACTCGGAACAGCTATATTCCAAGCCTTTAAAGCATCATCCAGACAAGCCACCTCAAAGTTTGGACGGGACATAAACCCTAAAATTTTTCCTATGAGGTTTGATGTGCTATGGATGGAGGATATAAAAGCCGGTAGGGTTACGTCTGAAATTTTTCAAATAAATAAATGTATTTTGTAAAATAATTTTTAAATTTGACGTATCTACGGAATTTATATACAGAAGTTTTATAAAATTAGTAATGTTAATTAATAATTATAATCAGTATTAAAATTTGAGTTTCAAAAACGTATAAAATTCTCTTAATATTGGTGAGGGTTTTTATAAATTTAATAATAAAAGAATCATTCTCGTGATCAAGAATTTATTCCATTATACCCACCCACCGCCAGCGAGTAAGCGAGTAATTCCCGGCTATTTTTTCGCGAAAGAAACTTACAGTCGAATACAGATAAACAGGAGCCTCAATAAGGTTGAAATCTCAAAAACTACTGGACCGAATTTAATAATTCTTTTACAGTTACATAGTTTTAACTTTTATCTATCAAACAGTGAAATAATTATTGCAATAGGTCAAGTAGTTTTTGAGTAAATCTCAACCTTAAAAACTCTCCTGTACACCTTTCTCTGTGTTCCACCGTACAATAGATAATATCAAAAGAGACGCAGCGTTACTCAACGACATAATTTTTATAGCTCATCGGGAGCTAGTGTCGTCGAGCGATTATCGCTGCGTCTCTTTTCTTTACACGAAATGTGCTATCTGTTGTTTCTTTCGCAAAAAAATAGTCGAAATTTACTCGCTTTACTCGCTGGCGTTGGAACTACTGCCTTATTTATTACAAACAAACAAAATAGACACAAATTCATGATCAATTGTGAAATCAAAATTGAAGTTAGTTGAAAAATTAAGTAACTACAGGCATTTAGACAAGTTGTGTTAGAAAGAGACAGAAACAGTACGCGATGTATTGTAGCTGTGACGTCATACTTATACATAATTATACTAGAAAACACATAACAGCAGTGTTACTCTCACCACTTATAGCGACCCAGTTTAGGTTCCTAAACTGAACCGAATCGCTATTTGTTACAATGACGGCAAACGTCATTGTAGCAAATTGTCAGTTTAGGAACCTAAACTGGGGTTCTCTTGATAATAGCGAAAAAACGACGGTTGCGAAATTATTTGATAATTTTCCTTTTAATGTCTACAGGGACTATTTTGTGTTTAATATCACGTTAAATAATCAGAAAATGTTCGCGAATGACAGTACGGTGAAGTTATTGAATTATTTATGCAAGATCTGAAGTTTCAAGCTTTTATCAAGACTTCTCGCTACAAGCTCGGGAGTGGACGTGACTGTCGAGCTGCTTCGTCCAGAGTGATGACGCTACGGCGTCTCCTCTGGGTGAAGACATGAAGACGCAGCTACCCAGGGTGAAGACGCTACTGCGACTCCTCTGGAGGAAGATAGAAGACTATTGAATATATTGAATTTTCTGTAACATGACATTGTCAAATGACGAATTGTCGAGTCCATTAATAAAATAAATAAATAACCTAAACTGGTTATAAGAAGTGAGAGTAACCCCGCAGAATCGCGTTATAACATTACGTATATGTTTATGAAATTTTTGACAAATTTAAAAAATTTGACAGGGATTTTTTTTAAAAGATTGACAAGAATTTTCTATATACAAAAATGGTTATGTAGGTGAGTTGCGATATGAAAAGACCAATTTTACGTATTCAAAAGTTAGATAGGTAGAAATCAAATCACAAGTAGTAGGTTGATACGGAGATTCGTTGAAACAGGCTGCGAGCAAAACAGGCTATATATACTATGAGAAACTATGTTCTATTTTTCGCACAAGATACGTATACCGAAACCAAATCAAGTGTCTTATTTTGTAAACTAAAACTACCCTCCCCTACTAACATTTTAAGCTGTTCTGTGATTATTGCATAGTTATTTTCACATCATTAGATCGGATTACTTTATTTCCACAATGAAATGATTTATTGCTCGAAACATGGTCAAATACAGATGGTTAATATTGTTGTGTAAGTAGCTTATACATGTTTCGCCTTAGGGCTTGCAAATTAAATGTCAAACTTATACAGTAATAGGTTCAAATGACAATGCCAGATTCTGCCCCACCATCAACCGCAAGTTGTACAGGATAACGAATAAATGTAAAAATATCTCCGTTTTTTATTAAAATTATTGGTTTAAAATAAAGTTTTGTACAACTTGCGATTCGAAAAAAACAGCTGAATTAAGAATTCAGAAAATAGTAAGAAATCGAAGCGATTTATTCATTGTTTTTGTTATTCTTCTATAGGAGTTGCGAGAGTAGTAGAAAAAGATACTGATTATGATTATGCAATATGAAACCTGTAATGAGTCCCCAACAAAATGATAGGTACAGCTTAAATGGTCACGTAGTTTTGTAGGTGGGGCAAAGCTCCATTGAAATGTGGCATGTAACTGTAAAATAATTATTAAATTAGGTTCAGTAGTTTTTGAGAGAATATCAACCTTATTGAGGCCCCCTGTATACTTATCTCTGTCTTCGACTTTTCATGCGCGAAAAAATAGCTCATAGTTACTTGCTGACTCGCCGACGGTGGAACAACTGCTTAACGCAGTCGGTAGAGCGTACTTACTCAGTTGTGGTAATCATATAGATAGACCATTTAGAGACGTCGTCAACGAATAACATTGTAACATTTTGGCCATTTTCGCGTAATTTTAGGCCCAAAAATTATAATTTTTTAAACCATTATCTTTAGGTTTTTTCGGCGCTAGAAAATGCCAAAGTAGTATTTATTTGTGTAGTGGAAAGATGTTAAATTGTAAGGCTTAGAGGCAAAAATGTCAATTGTCAGAATTTTGAAATGACAATGCCAGATTCTGCCCCACCGTCAACCGTATGATGAACAAGATAACGAATAAATGTAAAAATATCTCCGTTTTTTAATAAAATTATTGGTTTAAAATAAAGTTTTGTACGGTCGAAGACAAAGAAAGGTGTACAGTAGAGTTTTTAAGGTTAACATTTTCTCAACAACTACTTGACCTATTGCAATAATTCTTTCACTGTTGGATAGATAAAAGTTAAAACTATGTAACTGTAAAAGAATTATTAAAATCGGTCCAGTAGTTCTTGAGAAAATCTCAACCTTATTGAGACCCCCTGGATACTTATCTCTGTCTTCGACTGTACATCATGCGAGTCGAAAAAACAGCTTAATTAAGAATTGCGAAAATAGTAAGAAATCGAAGCGAATTATTCATTGTCTTTGTTATCATTTTCTACTACTCTCGCAACTCCTACTGATTATGCAATATGAAACCTGTAATAAGTCCCCAACAAAATGATAGCAGCTTCAATGGGTCACGTAGTTTTGAAGGTGGGGCAAAGCTCCATTGAAATATGGCAATGTCATTTTGTAACTTTATTACAATCTGTTTTAGAACCCTAACATTTTATTTGTCAGGAAAAAGTATAGCATAGCTACGTAGATGGTATATGTTTGGCATTTACCATGAAACTGGATGATTAGTATCAATAATAGATTCTAAGGCAGTTGTTCGACCGCCGGCGATGAGCGAGTAAAGCTATTAACTATAAAACGAGTGGACCAGCAGCGAGTGGCGGGTATAGTTTTGTAGCTCGGCTATCAGCGAGTGTCGCTGAGCGACGGGCGATTACTCGCTTCACTCGCCCACTCGCCAGTGTAGCTCAGCGAGTGGCCGAGTATAGTTTTGTAGCTCGGCTATCAGCGAGTGTCGCTGAGCGTCGGGCGATTACTCGCTCGAACACTAGCCAGTTTAGCTCAGCGAGTGTCGCCGAGCGACAAAATAGCCGAGCGAGGATCGCTTTATCTCTTTTGTCTACAAGGAGTGTACTATTGTGCGTTTCTTGCGCGAAAATATAGCCCATAGTTACAGTGCGCGAGGCGTATGCTCAGGTTTACATTTGTGTGAGTGATAGCGGTACAAGAGGTGAAGTGCGGTGCGTGCGCGGCAGGGTGTGTTTTGTTGCGTTTGTATTGGACGCGTCGTGCCTCAGGCCGAATATCACTCCACACTATCTGTGTGCACTCACACAAATGCAAACATGAGCTTACGCCTCGAACAGAATGGGCCTGTCTGACACCACTGCCTGTAGATTCTGCTGCGAAGCCGAGGAAACCCCCATGCATGTCCTCTGTGAGTGTGAAGCGCTCATTCACAGCAGAAGCCGAGCCTTGGGTGGACACATGGTGCCATCCGAGGATATCAAGACTCTCTCACCCAAGTGCATTGTACGGTTCCTGAGGGACGTTGGCCTTGGGAGCGAGATATAAGAACTCGGTGCGCGGCCACACTAGACCTTTGAGGTCGCAGTGACCCTTGGGCGTGTACCAACGCCGTGATATCAAATAAAATACGCCTCGCGCACTGTACTCGCTTACACGCCGGCGGTGGAACAACTGCTTTATACAACATGATTAGTTGATCGTTATAAAATGTGCAGGCAGCACATTATGTCACATTTTTTATGACACATAAAACCGTTAATGTAATAATAAGTATGACTGCTGTTTTAATTTTAGACATTTACGATAATTGGGTCCATCAAGCATTTTGAGTTCTATAATCTAGTAGATAGGATTTTAAATGTTAAACGTTATAAGATTGTATTTAAACCTAAACTTACATTTAAAAGTTTTACTTCAACGATCGAATAAGATATGAGCGTGACAGCTTGGGATTTTAATTTAGGAACATTATAATTGGTTTCGGTCATTTTCGCACCTGAGCGTAACCGGTTACGAAAGAAATCTTTTACTCGTTTCGTAACCGTTTATGAAATAAGTCCAGTGTTGTTACCGTAACTGAACTAAATATCCTATTGTCAAGAGCACGGCATCGGCACCAACTGATGTCGGCTCAGTCTTCACTTAAAGTTGGTAGGCACACATTTAGTATATATTTAGTTCATTTAATTTTAGTTGGCACTGGTTCATTGGAGTCAAGAGCCAAAAATTATGTTTCATAATTGGTTACGAAGTTATCATTTTCGTAACCGCTTGCGATAAATCTCACCTGGTTACGATACGTTGTGAAAAGGGCCGAAATCCTACAATTGAGCTTATAAATCTTAGGAAAAAAACTGACGTTACGTTTTTCAATGTGTTAAGATTGATAGTTAAATGAAAAATAGGTTTAAGGTTTAAAATATAACTAGGTTTTGTAAGCTTTTTGCGCACATTTCGTCTGTAGGTTATTTACAAAACATGTATTGTAAATGAAAATTTAACAAAATACGATTGTGTTAGAGGGAACCAGTCTCTATACCCATCAGTTTGTCAATTATGTAAATTTTTTATTTGTGTCTTATATTATTTTATTTCAATTATTGTAATTATTTTGAATTTGAATGGATTTATACCTGTAAATAAAGAATTAATATTATTATACGGAAAGGCGAAGGAACTGAATAGAGAAACGTTTACCACATGAAAATATCGGGTTCCCGTGTGAAATTTTACAATAACGGATAATGTCGAGAGTAAAGAAGCTTGTTTTTTTTAAATATGGACTGTTAAATTTTAGAATTCACCTTGAAAAAGACCGTCGAAATCGGTCAAAACTGTCGGTCTAATTGCCGACTTCAACAATATACGCGAGTGATATCCGTTTATATATAGTAATCATTTTTTTTTAAATAAAATATATTTATTAGCAATTTAATACAATGTCAAACTTAAAACTAAAATATCCGGTAAACCTTCGTCAGTCAAATAACCCGCCCCTTGTCATACCCGGTGCAAAGGTGCCCATACGCTCGCGGCGTTACCGCGCTGCATAGCTATGGCTAACCTTTGCACCAGGTAGGACCCGGATCGAGAGTCACAACCCCTCTCTCTAAGGCGACGAATAATTAATTGGACTGTTAAATCTTTAAAATGAATGGCAAGACTGGTTATCTCTAACATAATGTATTGAAGGAATAATTTGTTTGTATAGTTCGGTGCTAAATTTACTTTTTAAAGTACATTTGAACAAAAATTGATTGACATTTAGATTTGTTAAGTTTATTTTAGTGAATTTTTTTATTGTTATTGACATTGAATTATATGGAAATATATATGACGAATTTATAATAAGAATCAATGGATGTGACTATTAATATTTAGAGTTAGTAAAATGTTATTGTAAGTTATACTGTAAACTAGAAGAAAAAAAGAATTTTTCGATCGTGCGCTCAAAGTATGCAAGAACGCTTGCTTTACGGTGAACTGGCAAAGTCTCTGTATCTTTAAATAGTCTAATAAAAGGGGCTCGTAGGCCAGCGAGAACACGTTGAAAACGATCGTACAAGTTAAGCAACGTTGGGCGAGGTCAGGACCAGTGACCAGTTCCAAGGTTGGCTTATGCCCACCGCCTGCCGCCCTAACGGGGACCTTCGGGCGGAGGATCGGGGGATCCGCCGTCCGAATAAAGCGGTCCCGAGCTGGAAGGCGCTCCACGTGTTCCGGAGCGCCTTCAGCGGAGAAGGGGCCCCCCGGAGTCGGGCCCGAAAGGGCACCCGCCGACAGGGCCGCGGTAGTTTTCGAAAGAGTACCCGTGGTCCTGTCCATGGTGGCGGAGGCGGAACACCCCAGGAGGTCAGGACCAGTGGGGCTATTACGGTTCTCAAAACGATCAAATCATACTATGTCATAGCGGCTCTGAAAGAGACAGTGCTATTGCATTGGTGTAGCGGCGTCTCTGTTCGGCGCGCGATGACATGGTATAATTTCATCGTTTTGAGAACGGTAATAGGGGCCTGATACTAAAAAGATGCAACAACTTAGAACATGATGAGAAAATTCTTGCCGTGGGCAGGATTTGAACCTGCGACCTTTTAAGAGCTCAGTTGGTAAGAGCGTATCACGGAATGATGGTTGCAGGTCCAAGTCCTGCCTACGGCAAGAATTTTTTCATCATGTTATAATTTGTTAATACTTTTATAAATACTTTTTTAACATATGTTTAAATTTAAATTTTTCAAAAAATTAAAGTCCATTTACGAGGTTTTGCCAGGGCATCGTATTCTTATTTGAATTGACATATATTAAGATTTTACATGACAATGTTTTGATTATAAATTTGGATGCATGTATGTATGTTTTGATGTATTTGTAATACAATTATTATATGTGGAAACATTGATTTATTATTTAGAGAAAAAATGTCTTTGTTTGTTCAATAGAAGCCGATTACTTTTCTAGAATGTTTAAAAAAATCTCTTATAAAATCATTATAATGTGATCAGATTACCAAAATATTTGGTGTTTTCTAGATTTAAAAAAAAATCTATAATTTCATCATAATATTTTTTTAATCCAAAATTATCTAAGCAATCTTAATATATTTCAAATAACTCTCAATGTAGATTTAGTGATATGTTATCCAATTTCATGGAAAAAACTCATATTTCGAAAAATGTACGGGTTTAAAATTAAACTTTCATAGGAAAAGCTGTCTTGCTTAATTTTTTGTATTGTACTACCACCAAATTTCAAAATATTATATTTAAGAAAAAAAATATATATATTTTGAAATTATGACTTTAATTTGATATAATTATAATAAAATACAAAAAATTATGCATGAAAGCTTTTCCTATGAAAGTTAAATTTTAAACCCGTACATTTTTCTGTATGGACATTATTCGAACTATGATTTTTTCCATGAAATTGGATAACATATCACTAATTCTACATTGAGAGTTATTTGAAATATATTAAGATTACTTAGATAATTTTGGATTTAAAAACTGTCTACGAACAGGTTGTCTAAAGAGACTCCTTTACCAGATATTTTAATCGGCCAATTGTATACAAAGACATTTTTTCTTACAAGTACCCGCCTTCGCGAAAATGCAACACAGACGGTCGTTTTATTTAAACAATTTAAACTATTACTGTATTTTGTAGCTATTTTATTTAAAATTAAAATCTCTTAGATTAAAAATAGTATAGATGCAAGGTCATTGAAGATTTCACTCAAAACTATACCTGTGGGGTGACCGCGACTTCTATCGTTATCGTAATCGCTTTCAATTTGACACATGGACGCTATACATTGCTGCTATGTTTTTGCTAGTTTTAACAAACGACAACGAAACGCAGCAATGTATATCGTTCAAGTGTCAAAATGAAAACGATAACAAAAACCATTGAAGTCGCGGTAATGAGTTTTTGGTCAGTAGTACCTAGTACCATGAATTGATATAGAAAGTTCGAACAATATCGAGTTTGATATTATCGTTTTTATGAGGATTGCCATTGGTTTGATTATTGTTGCACCCCTAACGGACCTAAAACCTACCAGTCACAAGCCTTGTAGCTACAGTTTACGTACTCACTAGCGAACGAACTTACTATATAAACTCATGGTAGTGTAATGACACAATATCAATACATACCATGAGTTGTTTAGTAAATTTGCTCGAAATCGAGCACGAAAAAACCGTAGCTACAAGGTTCGTGATTTTTGCGATTTTAGATCCGCTACAGGGCTCTGCAAATATCGAACCAACCATGAACCTTGTAGCTATCGTTATTGCGATATCGAACGAATTTGCCATAAAATACGTATTTTCGTTTCGCCTTAATGAATATTAAAACTACGATAAGCGAACGAACTTATGTTATCAGCTCATGGTATAAAAGCAACCAGTCAAAAGAACTGTAACAAATAAGAGCAAGATAGCTTAGTGTCACTTTTATTGCTCCATTTAAAACGCGACCTTGCATCTATACTATTGTTAATCTAAGTCAAGTTTTTTTAAAAGTTCAGGCCAATATTGCCTCTTTTTAGTCTGTGCTGCCATTTTGGCGAACGCGAAAAGAGATTTCTTTTAAATTTAATTTTAATTTATAACGACCGTCTTTACTTTTAACGTGTTGCATTTTCTCTTTCTTTCCCGATTCCTGTGACGCTGTCTTCGACAACAACGCTTCGTAAACGACAATACTTAAAAACCCACCACCAACACTTTAAAACCCACCAACAACACTAAACTACATCAACAACACTTTAAACCCCACCAACAACACTAAAACACATCAACAACACTTAAACCTATCAACAACACAAAAATCCTAACATTCATATATGTGAAACAACACTTAACTACAAATAAAACACATAATAACTTGGCCACACAAACAACAAAACGAAATCTCTATATCAAAAACCTATGAGCAACCACTACATTATACAAATATATGCAATTATACAATGAAAATCCTGAAAACTATCTATCTTCATCGACAATAAATTAAAAAACAACAATATATATAACTCTACGTTTTCCCAACAAAAACGCTTCATAAACGACAATACTTAAAAACCAACAACATTCATATACCCAATAAAACGCCAAAACAATACTAACTTCATATAAAATACAACACGATAACTCCACTGTGCAATAATGAAACTAATCTGTAATACAAAACCCATGAAAAACACTATACTACACACAAATTCTAACAAACATACAAAAACAAACCCTAAATGGCGCCAACAACACTTCATCTCACAAACAACACTTCAACTCACGAACAACACTACACCAAACCTCAACAACAAAACAGCTTCTACGCGGCGACACCTGCGCAAACCGAATGCAGCTTCATGGATAGTGACATGCTGATGGATCAACTGCGCAGCTTCGACGCAGACGGGCTCGATGACTTCGATTTCTACAGCGGCAATGTCAGCCTGAAGTGAGGTGGGTAAACTTGAACAACTTCTACTGCTATAGTGGGAATTAAATGAGGTGGGTTGACTTGAATAACTTCTACTTCTATGTCAGCCTGAAGTGAGGTGGGTAGACTTGAACAACTTCTACTGTCTATGTCAGCCTGAAGTGAGGTGGGTAGACTTGAACAACTTCTACTGCTATAGTGGGAATTAAATGAGGTGGGTTGACTTGAATAACTTCTACTTCTATGTCAGCCTGAAGTGAGGTGGGTAGACTTTAACAACTTCTACTTCTATGTCAGCCTGAAGTGAGGTGGGTATACTTTAACAACTTCTACTGCTGTAGAGGCAATTCCAGTCTTAAGGGACCGTAGCTCCTCTATAGTGGCATTGTGGTGTATGAATAACTGAATGCATGAGGATAGGGATGAATAAGTGAGGGTGGGTATACATGAGTAACTTCTACTTGTATAGTGGCAATTATTTGAGGTGTGTGTAAATGAATAACTTCTATAGGACAGTATCAGTCTTAAGTAACACCTAGAATTAACCACCAATATGATTGCAATAAAACATTTTGACTTTGACTTTAAGTTAAGAAGTAACAGTAGTGGCAGTTAAGTGAGGATGGGCCATCATTAATATCTTCTATTTATTTAGTTTGATGTCACGTTACACAATATTCAAGATATCTATTATATATAAACGGATATCACTCACTTATATTGTTGAAGTCGGCAATTAGACCGACAGTTTAGTGCGCGAAGAAACGTCAACGGCGACGCGGGCGTGGCGCGCTCACCTTGAAAAAGACCGTCGAAATCGGCCGAAACTGTCGGTCTAATTGCCGACTTCAACCATATAAGTGAGTGATATCCGTTTAAATAATTTGTAGTAATGGCTCACTATAGTTTCAATTCTAAAATTCAAGTCATAGTCTTCTCTCTTCCTCCAGAGGAGACGCCGTACCGTAGCGTCTTCACTCTGGACGAAGCAGCTCGACAGTCACGTTCACTCCCGAGCTTGTAGCGGGACTCTTGATAAAAGCTTGAAACTTCAGGTCTTGCTGAAGTTATCCAATAAATTCACCATACTGTCATTCGCGAACATTTTCTGATTAACTTAACGTGATATTAACACGTTCATGGACAGTAGAAATTACGAAATGACAGTGAAAATTCTCAACTACTGTCATAACCGTGGGGGATTCTAAGTATGTGCGTGTCAAGACCGACAAAAATGTACCTACAACCTTTATTTTGACAGTACGCATACCTATTTTCTACACAGAATGACAGTGGGACCGCTCCACAAAGAAAACCGCCTACGAACGCCGCGGGAGATGCCGTTGTGTCTTTTTAAATGCAGCAAAATACTACGTCATACGCCGTACTGTCATTTTCCGAATACTCAAAGTACGGCATATGCCGCCACTGTCCATGAACGTGTAACACAAAATCACCACTGTACACACGGTGGGGCCCGTGGTAATTACCACCACGGGTTGGGCCCACAGAACACTATTACCCTGAGTTGGGCCCGTGGTGGTAATTAAATGAGGTGGGTAGACTTGAATAAATTCTACGTCAAAGTCAAATTTCTTTATTGCAAGTAAACGCGTTGTGTACATTTTTGCACGTCAACATATTTTTGAATTTACATTTACACCACTTTGCAAGGAAAAGGCGCCAACGCTGAGGAGAAAAAGTGGCATAAAACTCTCAGCAGCACATCTTTTAAAATAATGATAATACAATTACTTAATAACTAGGTATTACACAACTATTACTATTGTTAGTAATCTAGACTTTATCCCTCACGCGGAGCCGGCGACACACACCATGCATGTTCATCGTTTAATAGTCATCTATTCTGTAATACGCCTTCCTAGTCCGATAAAGATAAGTTGATTTTGCATGGTTTTTAAAATTAATTCTATATAATCTTATTCTAACATCTTGTGTCTAATTTCCCACCACAATTTAGTTACGGAAGTATTTAAAAAGAAATGATTATTGTTGATTTATTCTCTGATAGCTAACTTAAAAATAGTAACTGAAATATTTTAGTATTTTTATATCCTAACAAGTGTTCCTTTGATGAAAATTTTAAATTTCCTCTTATAGTGGTAAACTCTGAGGAAAACATTGCTTTCAGGTAAGGGGGCTACGAGATCAAGAGATTATAATTTACTTTAAAAATTATATAGTTATAAGATTTATAATTACCTTCAGTCAATTGAACAACAAACAAACGGCACGTCATATTAATATAGTTTATTATTATAAATAAATACATAAAAATATATTTTTACTTAAACAACAACTGTGCCATAGAAAATACTATGACATGCGTACCTTATTTTTACCCGACTGCGCAAGGAGGGTTATGTTTTTTTTTTACTTTTATTATTTTGTATGTAATTTTTGAAATAGGTGCCATTTTAATAGTTTATTGTTATTGACGATTTAAGATTATTTTTTAATCAATTTAATAATGAATTTATATTGTATTCTTGTTCGATTTTAGGTTATTCAATACTTTTGACTAGAATTTATAAATAAACAACCACGATTTTGACAAAATTACGTTTGTATTTGAAAGTTATTTGAAATTGTATATTTAAAATTTAACGCATTTATTTTCTAAAGTTGAAATGGACGGCAGCTTCGACGTTTTTTTAATTGTTTAAAAATTTAACACTTATAATGTTGTCTTAAACCTGAGAATTTATATTGCCTTATTACTACAGCAATAATAAGATGTTAAGGTGCGTACGGATTATAGCTGGGTTGAGCAGTTTCGGCGAGGCATATTAAGACGCAGGCCACACCGCCAACGAGCGGGCGACCGAGCTAGGCGGGCGAACATCCGCCCTATAGCATATAACATTATAATGTTATATGCTTATTACAGGCTCTCGAACTCAGTTTCGGTTTCGTCGTAGTTTCGGCCGGATGGCAGCCGAAACCAAAATTAAGCCGAAACCCGTTATTTGGCCGAAACTAGGCCGAAACCGAAGCCGAAAGTTCGGTCGGACACTAGTTCAATGAGGACTAGTGAGACTTTTTATTCTCAGTAGGTCCCTGATTCGAATCCCGGTCGTGACGAAAGTTTTTCTCTATTTATTATTCAAAGATGTACAAAACTAGAAACACGCAGTCATGCTCAGATTTCGACAAACACATCCAGATTTAGCACCGAGACATCTTTGGCTGCAGTCATGAAGCCATTGATGCTCGCCCCTGAGCTGCTCGCGAGGCAATCGAGCAAAATGCCTCTACCGCGCGCTGCTATAATACGTACGCACCTTTACTGTTATAGTATACTAGCTACGTTGTAACGATTTAAAATACTAGTTACTGTTTATTGTGTGATACGCGTGGCCTTAGCTATCTGTATTTTATCAGTGTTGTATTTGTATCTAAGGTCCGTATTAATAGTCTGAGCTCAACTCTGCCCTCAAGAGCGAATTCAGCTGATACATCATCATCATCAGCCCGTATCAGTCCACTGCTGGACGTAGGCCTCTCCCAAAGCGCGCCAATCAACCCTACTCTCGGCCCTCTGCATCCAGTCCCTGCCAGCCATTTTGCGAAGGTCATCCCTCCATCTGGTCGGGGGGCGTCCCACACTACGTTTACCCGTTCGTGGCCTCCATTTGAGAACTCGTCTACCCCATCGGTTATCGGTTCTACGACAGATGTGACCAGCCCACTGCCACTTCAGTTTACTGATTCTATGAACAATGTCAACCACTTTTGTCTTCTGGCGGATATACTCGTTTCTTATCCTATCTAACAGAGAAATGGCAAGCATAGCTCTTTCCATAGCTCGCTGACTTTGAACTTGTGTGCCAGTCTCACCGTCAATGTCCACGTTTCGGCTCCGTAGGTCATCACTGGCAGGACGCACTGGTTGAAGACCTTAGTTTTTAGGCATTGTGGTATTGAAGACGAGAAGATATGACAGCTGATACACTCTCGTCTTAAGTATGTCATTTATTAATAAACCAATCTTGAGGGCGCAATAGCACAAGGTCGTTAAAAAAAATACTGTTTTGAGCTACATAAAGTCTCCGATCTATATGTGGAGGAAAATATCTTGAGGGCGTATCACGTGATGTTTTTCGCAAGTCGCGGTTCGTCGGCAATCAGCAAATACGAGTGTGAGTTTAACAGTTCTCTTGAGAACTGAGTTTGGTTTATTAATACGGCGTTACTCACGTGATACCCGATTCCTAAACGCGCACCTAAGTTACGTTTATTAATAGGAACGCCATCTTGGGGTCGTTCTCAAGATTGACTTAATTGATTTATTAATACGGGCCTTAGAAATTTATGTCTTAAAAATGGTGGGTATGAAGTTATATATATTATTACTTATAGTAAAGTTATTATAGTATTATCGTCCAACTCAGGAAAGTATACAAGGTCAGTGTTTTACAAGACTCGAGTCCTGAGTCCTAATAGACCACAGATCACTTAAGGGCCTTCATAGAGCCTTGTTTAAAAAAAATTGGCGTATTTTAATTACTCTGCTAAAATTCATAAAAATACGAATATCGAGGCACTGCGCCGTGCTCTTCACTCCGCCGCTGCATCTTGTGTCTCACTCTTGCTTTTGACAACCATATAGCGCCTTAACAGTATTCAGATGATATAAAATTGATAAATTACTGGGGTTTTGAGAGGTTAATTCGTCCAAGGTCCACAGTCATTGGACGCATGACGTCGCCCCGTCCCGTGGCGAAATGAGTAATGCCTGCCACACACAGCCGCAATCAGTTGAAACGCATGCCCCGCCTCATTTTCTGGGAATTTTAACGTCCGGTAGGAAGCTGAGTTGAGCATTAGAGACAGATTATCGGCAACGGTTACCCGAAATGTGTTGCGGTACTTCGGCCATGTCATAAGAATGGACCCTTCCAACTTGGAGAGAACTATACTGCTTGGCAAAGTTGAGGGGTCTCGACCACGTGGCCGGAGACCAGCCCGCTGGACTGATGTGCTTGGCAGAATCCTCGGCGGAAGAGCACAAGACCGTGTCTCCTGGCGCCAGTTCATACGCCAAGACGGCACCTGCTGTTGAGGGTCACGATCCTCAACACTGAGGCAACGATTAGGGAGGAGGTAGCGATCTGAAGCCTGCGATCTACGTCCAGTAGGTAACGTCGGCAGAAAATGAGGCGGGCATGCTTTTAAACTGATCGCAGATCGCGGCTGTGTGTCGAGCTTAACGCAGCGAGCGTAGACACCGGAGGTGTAGGTCCGCGATTCCCACAGCCGGGAATTTGTTTCTTTGCTTGTTCCATTTAAAGTGCTATTAAATATAATTGTACTTATGTTCATTGCACGCAAATATCTATAGTAAATGACATTTAAGGGCCTTCCATGAGCCAACTAGCGCCGCCAATCTTGAAAAAATAATATCTTCCAATTTAATCAATTTTATTAAAAAAGCTATTTACAAAATGTTTATTAGGTTGAATACTATTTTTCAATATACAATACATGGCATAATTGCGACAAGCTAAGTTGTAGTTCACAAATGTGCCAAAAACGGCCGTTTTTCGCAATTACCGACATTGAATCAAGTTATAAATAAGCATTTAAATAATAGTATTTATCGTAATAAACCTTTTGTAAATAGCTTTTTTAATAAAATTGATTATATTGGAAGATATTATTTTTTCAAGATTGGCGGCGCTAGTTGGCTCATGGAAGGCTCTTAATATTACATATTATATTATAGTATTACCGGAATTTTAAGATATATTTCCACCTTATAAGTACAGGGTTTAATAAAGAGTTTATTACTCTAATAATTTCATTATTCCATTTGATCTCCTATAAACAACTAGATACACGGCCTTACTAAAACAATTTAAAAAAAACGCCCAAATAAGGGTCCATTGTTAACGTCCAAATAATGTCCAATAAAGCAAATAATGCAAGGGTCCATTCATCCGTTTGGACCTTCTTTGCGCTCATTTTTAGAAGGCAGACTGTGTATCTAGTTGTTTATAGGAGATCAATGCTATATTATTATTTAGATTTTCGTTTCGTATGCAACAGAAATTGTAACCCTGTATTTAAAAGGTAAATCTTAGGATATAAGGAATAAGCCTTACCTTACCATGTTATATTATAATGAAATACGTGGATTATTACTTGAATTAAAATAAATATTACGACTGTTTAATTGTTGTTTTATTTCAAAGCGAAATTCAGAGATTTATAAACAGGAGTGCAAGCCTGAGCTTGCTCTTTAAATTCCATGAACGTTTAACAATTGTAAGTTCACGCTCAAAAGTACCAGGAGACCATGGCTAACCCAGAGTCTCAATATGTCTCACTCAACACATGCTGTGTCCACTCGGTCAGGAGTCCCAGCTCTTTAACACGTTCCCAGCGCCGTTTTCTCGTGGACCCACTAAGTTGACCCACTAGTGGGACCACGAGGGAGACATTTCTCGTAGACCCACTGCTTCATCGGTCTGAATTGGATTACTCCCAGTCCCCGTACAAAAAAGTCCCGCCTATTATTTCAATCTCTATACAAGTCCAAATACATCAAATGACAATGCCAGATTCTGCCCCACCATCAACCGCAAGTTGTACAAGATAACGAATAAATGTATAAATATCTCGGTTTTTTTATTAAATTATTGGTTTAAAATAAAGTTTTGTACAAGTTGCGATTCGAAAAAAACAGCTTAATTAAGAATTCAGAAAATAGTAAGAAATCGAAGCGATTTATTCATTGTAGGAGTTGCGAGAGTAGTAGAAAGTGATACTGATTATGTAATATGAAACCTGTAATAAGTCCCCAACAAAATGATAGGTACAGCTTAAATGGTCACGTAGTTTTGTAGGTGGGGCAAAGCTCCATTGAAATGTGGCAATGTCTT